>JARFJB010002491.1:502500-822500 GCA_036346205.1 Vesta saturnalis
CAGACACACAGACACACAGGCACACAGACACACAGACACACAGACACACACAGACACACACACACACACACACACACACACAGACACACAGACACACAGACACACAGGCACAGACACACAGACACACAGACACACAGACACACAGACACACACAGACACACAGACACACAGACACACAGGCACACAGACACACAGATACACAGACACACAGACACACAGGCACAGACACACAGACACACAGACACATACACACAGACACACACAGACACACAGATACACAGACATACACAACACAGACACACAGACACACAGACACACAGACACACAGACACACAGACACAGGCACACACACACACACACAGACCACAGACACACACACAGTCACAGACACACAGGCATACAAACACACAGACACACAGACACACAGACACACAGGCACACAGACACACAGACACAGGCACACAGACACGACACACAGACACAGACACACAGACACACACAGACACACAGACACACAGACACACAGGCACACAGACACAGACATAACAGACACACACAGACACACAGACACACAGACACACAGACACAGAGACACACAGACACACAGACACACATAGACACACAACACACAGACACACAGACACACAGACACGCAGACACGCAGACACACAGACACGCACAGACACACAGACACGACTCTCAGGCACAGACACACATACACACACAGACACAGACACACAGACACAGACACACAGACACACACAGACACACACAGACACACAGACACACGACACACAGACACACAGACACACAGACACACAGATACACAGACACAGACGCACAGACACACAGACACACACGGACACACAGACACACTGACACACAGATACACAGACACACAGACACACTCAGACACAGACACAGACACAGAACTCACACACACACATACAAACAGACACAGACACACAGACACACAGACACACAGATACACAGACACACAGACACACAGACACACACATACACACAGACACACACAGACACACACAGACACACAGACACACAGACACACAGACACACAGACACAGACACACAGACACACAGACACACAGGCACACAGACACAGACGCAGACACCAGACACACAGACACACAGACACACAGACTCACAGACACACAGACACACAGACGCACAGACATAGACACACAGTCACACAGACACAGACACAGACACAGACACACAGGCACACACAGACACACAGACACACAAACAGACACACAGACACACAGACACACAGACACACAGACACACAGACACACAGACAAAGCTGAAATTTTGTTATTGTGATGGAATGTGACACGGATACAAATCTTGGAATCATTTAATTATAGGATCGTAAATCTAATTTAAAGTAAATATATGAAATAATTTTCAATTCGTATTTTTTTTCAATTGCCTCTAATTCCATTACAGAAATTCTGTTAATGCGCGAATAGTAAATTGTACATCCACCACTGACAAGCCAAGTTTTTTTATCCTTGTTATAAATCGACAATTTATATTTTATTCTGAAATATTGATATACATTTTTGTTACAGCTGAATAAAGAAGAATGAAATCGAAAGGGTAAGTTTTTTATTCTATTTATACAATTGTAAGGAAATATAAAAATAAACAAAATTATTCAGACAGCAGGTAATAAAATAATGTCGTATAATACGGCTGCTCACAAAAAGTATAATTGTAGTTATTTAAGTAAGTGTGAGATAACGAATTAAATTCCTAATCAAAATATGAAAACAAAAGTTTTTAAACACGCGGCTATACATCTCATTGCAATTCTCAGTGTAGTACTGAGGCAGTTTAGGGGCTTGGCGCCTGGGCTGGTAGCTATCGAACGTCGCGTGGTAGAGAGTCGATCGGCATTGGACGGAGCCGCACCTGCTCCGATTGGCATCGTCATGGAGGGGCGCCATTACCGCTCTAGTACCGTGGATAAGGCATAGAGGGCTATATACTGAACATACATGGGTCATAAAGGATTCGAAGAAGTATTGGAGAAGAGCGTGTAAGAAATTCTCTGCTATAGGGTTAAACGACACTGTCAAATAGCTTTTAAGTGTGCGGTCGTAAAGCGTGTGCGGTGTTAAAACTATGGACTATGACATCCAGTGCGCGGTGCAGTGAACGGAACATTGCCCACCAGCATGAGTTCCAAATTTATTATTGATAGTATGCTCCCTAAGTATCATCAACAATTTCATCATCAACAATTATTTCCAAGTCCTACTACATCTAGTATTGAAGCCAGCCTCGCTTCCGTTGTTAATTACAGTTCTTCCGGTTCTCCTAGTGGCTCTTCACCACAGCATTCCAGTAGTAGTGCATCTTCTACGTCACCCGCCTCCAGAATGTATCCTTATGTATCAGCAGCAACGGCCGCCGCACACCATCATCATCAACAACAAGCAGTTGCAGCGGCCGCCTTCGGTGCGGCAGCCGCATCCGGTACAATGGTTCCTGGCGCGTTTACTTCCAGCAGCACGGCAGCTTTGGCCGCCGCCGCCGCTGTAGATGCAGCTAATGACAAATCGTGCAGGTACACGGCTGGTTTAACTAGTAATGTAGCCCCTACAGATTCAATGGTTAATTACACATTGGGACATCATCATCAAAACGGAGCCGCGGTGTCAGCTGCTAGTTCTGTAAGTGCAGCTTCGGCATCGATGGCCGTTGCCGCCCAATTTTATCATCAAGCTGCAAGCGCCGTTGTGGACCCGCTCAATTCATGTTCACAACCTACAGCACCGGGAGGCCAACCTCTTCCAGATATACCACGATATCCGTGGATGTCTATTACTGGTGAGTGTAAATTGTCATTAGTATATCATTAAATAGAGTAAGATTGTTGAAATTTCTATGCATAAAGGCCTAGCGTCGGTCGCATCGACTTCGAAGTACGTTGCTGTAACCGACGGAACACGACACCACTTCCCACCTAACGCTTTTATAACAAATGTTTTGTTTATTTACTATTATTTACTATTAGCATGTACATCATAACTATATTTTACACAAGAAGTTTTACTAGACGCAATTTCGACTTTTGTGTTCAAAAACTCCAATAAAACACGCATTTAATAGCCACTTAGCGGGCAATAACAATAAAGTTAGTCATAAAATGTACTCTCAATGCATATACAACGTCGATTTCAATGTCCATTGCACGATACATTTCAATCGTTTATGCTTTTGCCTTACGTTTGATTTTTTACGATTGTATAATTATTTAAATCAGTTTCAGGTACGACGCTGCTTATGAATGGATCTGTTTATTACTCACAGAACAATTGACTACCGATTTGTTCATTTGTTACTAAAGACAATGGTGAATCGATAACTTTGAAATGACATGCATAAATAACGGTTACAAATGGCTAATAAAATTAGAAAGCACCTCGTCAAAATTGTTTGGATTAATTAATATTGATCATAACGATAATTTAACTTTTATCTCATTTTTGTATACTTATACATTGGTATGTAGATGATTATCGAAACAAGGCGACAATATACCAAAATACTCACTTCTCCCTTTTAATTTATGATGATAAACAGAAATAAAAATTTCCCCTATTTTTCTTAGTCCATAATGCATTATTTAAACCATTTTCAGAGATTTTTGACTTAATTAGAGACCATTTAAACTCTTAATCCCATTTACATGTAATTAAAGTTGGACATGCGCATACATAGTTGCCGATTATACTAATTTTATTTACTTTTGGCGTATTTTGGAAATTAAAATGGGAATGATACTACCTAATGGCTAATGGATTATGATTATTACACATGTTAATTACAATTACCTAACATAAAAATTATTTTTATGGATTAATTAAGTACATTTGCAAAATGTACTGTTTCTATGTTTTTCAGCGGATTGTTGTGCCCGGATTTCATAGAGTTACTCGATAGTTTTTTTTCACTACTTCCAACGAGCATCAAAATACTACCTAAAGATGGGTGTATTTTGTTCATCTCAAGGTGCACAGCTCGTGTTGCCATATTAATTATTTACCAATATTATGTTACTTTGAGTTAGATTTTATGTACAATTAACATTTATAATCAATAACTATCCTATCTTTTAAAGCTTGAACTTACAAAACAAAAATGCGGACCAATGAAGGGCGTTTATAATAGGTGATAGTTGTAGACCAAAATATAAATTTTTGAGTAATTTACTAGGTCCTATCTTTTAAGGCTATTATACGCGTCCAAAGGCACCGGCCCCCTCAGTAAGTTTATCTAGAGACCAGTTTCCTCAATTTCAATTAATAAAACGTGTTTAATTCCAGATTGGATTTTTCTCCTTTCGTAGCATTGTATTCAGGTTCCGAGAATGTTATAGCTACTTAGTTTTTGCTTTGCGTATAAAGCCTAAGAATGCCCAATGATGCCCATGTGCCACCGCCCCTGAACGTGTCCCAAAAATAATAGAAAAATCGCCGTTTCTATAAAAACACTTGGGATGATTTTTTTTCATTTTAATTATACCGACCAGTGAAAGAGGTTTATAAGAGGTATTGTTGATTATATACAACAACATAGCCTATTTCAAATTTTAGCACAAAATTATGTATATTTGAGGCGAGTTTAAATACATATTTCTTAGGATATGCCCGGCGAAAGGTTAACCCTATAAATAGTAACATCAAGAATTTTTCTGTTCTATTAGCATAGTAATCAATTAAACAATAATTGAAAAAATATTTTGAAAAAAATGTTTATAACTTAATGTCACTTGAATAACAATGCTTCCATTTTCCATTATATTCTTGTAAGCCTTATGAATCTGCAGGTTTGATGTATTTTCGACATCATTCCATTTATTTTTTTATTTTTTTACTTTTGATGCACCAAAACAGTTTTTAAATCAGGTATTAATGCAGAGTATAACATTACTCAGTAATAACCGTGAACTTATCAAAGGTAGAGTTATGAAAAATTCAATAATCCGATATTTACAATTTGTATTCCGTTTAAAAATAATATAATAATAATAATTACTGAAGAATTACTAAAATTTTCCATTAATTTCTTATGAAATACCCGGGATACCAAAATAATTTTAATTTTTTTTTATTTTACCGCAGTTCAATTTTTTTTTTTTGTTAATTCATAACTATTTTAATTATTTTCAAGTGCGGATTTTTCCTTTTTGTCTAAAAGAAAAAAGGAGGTATAATAATTTCCACAAGCTTTACTCGAAGGTGAGAATTTCTTTTGTACCAGTCCTGGATTAGGTTCTTACATAAAAACTAATTATCTTCCACACAACATTAAAGACACCGAACGCGTTTCCATAGCTACGCTATCATCATCAGTGGTCGAAATTTTAATTTTAATTATGAAAATGCAATCTTTCACCCTTATTGTCACACAATTAAAATACTAAAATTGCTTTTTTGGGTTTTTTAATGGTGTATTTTTATATAAATATTTTATATAAATGTATACGTTTCGATAACAATTACAGTTATTGTCCTCAGTAAGCGGTAATATCTGTACGAATTACTTAAGACGTTAGAATTAAATTGCCTTAAAGATGACAAATCAGAACACCCTCTAACGGCCGAAGGATAACAATGAAAAGTGTCATAATAAAAGAGCAAATTTAACAAAGTTTAATCAAATTGTAAGTTGTGAAAAACTTTCATTTCAAATTGAAAAAGCATTGACAAGTATAAACTTGACATATTAATTAAAGCTCTAGGTAAATTTAACAAAGAAATAATTTTTTGTTAATAACTGTAAATGTCATTTTACACAGAAAACACAATGTAGTACCTTTAATAATATGATTAATTTTAAGTTTAATTTCAACTGTGTGTTTAATTATTGTAGTGCTGTGGTAACTTAACAGATAATTGGTAAATCATTTACGTAATTTTAATTTTAGCTTTTGGTATGTCTACGTTTTTTGCTGTGTTTCTTCCTAGACTTCTCCTAAATACTTTACCAATTATATGTTAAGCTACCACAGCACTATAATAATTTAACATATGAAACATATTAAAACTAAAAATCATATTAAACGTACTACATTGTGTTTTCCCTGTATAATCACAATTACAATTAACAGTTTTTCACAACTTTATACTTACAACATAATTTGTTAAAATTTTTGTTAAATTTGTTTTTTGTTTATGACATTTTTCACTGTTAGCCTTTGACCATTAGAGGTGTTTTGATTTATCATCTTCAATACAGTTTAATAAAATTTAATTTTATTAAGGATCTAGTTATTTTTTAGTAAAATTAGATTCCATAGTTGGCTTTAACCGTATATTAATCAGCGTTTTCATATATTTCATACTTCTTAAATTTATTCTCACATCTTAAACAATTCTTAAAGAATTAACGCAGCTGAGGACAATAATTGTAATTGTTATCGAAATGTCAAATAAACACCATTAAAAAACGCAAAAAAGCTAAGTATTTTAATTAATATTTTTCTTCCATTATATTCTCTCTTTACCTATTGATGCATTCTGGATTTGGTTGAATTTTAGGGTTTTAGCACACCAAAACCTTTTGTGAACAACCATCCTCGTTTTATGAAGAACATCATGAATGCAAGTGTTAATATACAGTGTAACATTTACGTAGTAATAACGGCTAAGGTATCTAAATACATATCAAAGGTTATAGCTTTGAGTAAAAAATCATTTTCATTCAACGGTTATAGTTATGTAAAATTCGATAATCTGCCATTTACATTAATTTCATTTAAAAAAAGTCCTAATAATTATTATTTCTATTATTTTGTTGATCCTGTCAAAATTTGATATTTGTGTAAATTCAACAAATCCCGGTGCAGAATTCTAACCGATGAATAAGAATTATACTGATAATTTTGCATGATGCCTTTTACCACTATGAACATAGTAGCACATAAATATATTTATCACATCATTAAATTTTGAATATTAAAAAAAGGAATAACACATTTTTTACTGAACAATTGGTACATTAACAAGTGATTGACAAAATAATGGCATCAAATAGCACTCGCTCCAAATTTAATCACATTTTTTTCAGTAAACCCTTTTATTTGCAAAAATCACTCGAACAATCCAAACTAGATTAAATTACTCGTTCTGGTGTGCTCGTAATTTACGATTATGGTTGTTTTTGTGGTTTTACCAAATATTTGTGAAAAAATTATCGATAAACTTTTGAGCACTCGTGGTATTGCCTACGACTAATTAAATTGAATGGTCTAAAAATTCATTCATTTATAATTTCAAACCTAAAATCTAATGATAACAGAGATAATACATGTTTAAAACCTAAAATTTAACACCGAAACCCTTGAGTTTGCAGCTGCCACTCGTCTTGACGCAGCTACTAAATAGAGTATAGTGCGGATTCTCAACTTTTTCTTACATCGACCCTTTTTACAAAAATGATTTTCTGCATCGACCCCCTTGCATATTTTTCTGTAGTATTCGGCACACAGCAGCGTGCCAAGATGGGGGCGGCAGATGCTGTGCTCTCAGCGCTGCGATATAACGCTTAATTGGGTGGCTACACATTTTGAGCTTAATTTTGGGGATAGCATTTCAAGGTTCCCCTAGGCGGCATGTATTCTTGGTACGCCACGCAGTCCACAAAATAATTCTAACTGCACATAATCACTTATAAACACTTAATTAAACTCGGAGTTTGGAACAAAGGTTAAAAAAAATTGTTTATTATGTTTTATTATCTTTGTAGTATTATTTTGAGATCTATCAGAACAAAATCGTAAACAATTGTTATTATACAAAAATCTAAATTTATTTTAATGCTATTGATTGTTGTACTGCAACATTCCTTTTTTATGTTTGATCTAAAATTTCTTGTTTTGATTTTGATTTAACCACATTTAATTCCTCCATCCAATTTTTCAGTGTTGTAAACCTATTAGAATCTGATAAACAAATATAATGTGTAGATGATACATATGCGTTTCATTCACTGTCTAATTCAATCATCATCATTTAAAATTTGATTAACCACCAGGGGATACTCATTCCCTGGCCCAGCCCGTTGGGCAACTTTGCAGTGTAGTTTTTTCCTTTTTTTTGCAATTTTCGTAAGAACGTCTATAATAATACACCTTAAATAATATATATAGTCTGGTGTATAACTACACACTACCTTCCAAACTTACAAAATGGAAATTAAAAGAAATGAAATAATTTTAATAACATTTTTTTAGGATAATTATACAGCCTCTGTTATAAGTTCATTACCAAAATAGGCGACCATTACAAAACCAGTAATCTATGTTAAACAGACGTTTAAACCTTCATGTCAGATAGAGTTAATTGACATCTAGATGCTAACTTAAAAAAATTGCACAGCCGCCCGCTTCTAAAAAATATCGATAGAGCTTAAGCATTTTTATTTCGCTTTACATTACAAAAACTTATAAAGAAAAGTTATGTAAAACCCGCTTCCAAATTATCTGCCATAATGCTTTTCATATATGTAAACAAATTTTGACCAAAAATTTGTAATAACCAACTTCAAAACCCACAATACCTAAATTTGAGTCATATTGGTTTTTAAACACGATAATCCCTCATTTATGCTCTGCCATTTTGAATTTTTTAATATTGACAAATAGCATATACTTAGCAATCTTAAACATCGCCAATACCCGACTTTCAAAAAAATTGGTTTATAAATCAGAACATGCACAATTTTGCACGTTAGAAACGGTGCGCCACTGTTTTTTTTAATTTTGAAATTATATAAAAAAGTATTAGTTTGTTTTTTTAATTTTGTAACTTTTTAAAATTTGAAGCAATGAATTTTTTTAATCTTCTAAGCCCATAAAAATGCCTCGCCACTGGTTGGATTTTGCTTATTGACGAACTTGACCTAAATTTTATAGCAAAGAATTTTTATGCCAAATTTCATTGCGATAGTTTTAATTGTTCAAAAGATACACACAGGCGCGCGCGCGCACGCACGCGCGGACGCACCCCCCCCCCCCGCATATACAATACACATACACACCCGCGCGATTCTTTTAATGTGTTTTTCGTGTTTAGGCCATGAAGCGTCGATTATATAACTTTCTCTTTATACGTAGGTATATGACAAAGCAATTAAATTTTCTTTAAAAAATGTCATTATTCAGATATTGACTAACACTTAAATTCGACTTTAGAAATTTGTTTGCCGCTAACTTACGTGCCGTATCAAAAATTACATAGAACATAATCTACATATATGATTAAGGTCTATATATTGGTAATGGTATTTTTATGTTTCTGAAATATACAGCTGTTTCAGAAGAAATATTTGATATAAATCAAAAACAGCTCCTTAAACCCTCCCCTCTCCGCTACTGATTTTATCCCAAAATCTAATCAGTTCCAGGAGAAATGAAAACAAGCTTAAATACAAAATTTTAAGTACGTAGGGGTTTTCTTTCTGGATATTAACATATACATGCACACTAACATACATCCGCGTGGGCCCACACACACATGCGCGCACGCGCGGGCACGCACGCACACCACACAGACATCATAGCCGATCTTGGCGAAACTTTGCCAAACGTTGTAAAATGAGCTAATAAGTCGATTTAGCGATAAAGAAAAAAAATCGATTGCATAACCTATACCTATGTAGTTTTCAAGGTAAAAGTGTTATTTCTGTTTTGATACAGGAAATCGGAACGAGACGCATTAACGTTATGTAACTATGTGAATCTGTCTACAATAATCAATTGTATAACAATTCAAATGAATATCTGGATAGATAGTTTCCATAATTGAACATAACTAAAATTACTCTTTTCGTAATTATGCAGAAAAAAATAAATGACACAATATTTCTTAGTTTTTAAAAACCGCTTGGTATCAAATATTTAATAAGTCATTTATTATTCATAAACATTTGTCTTATAAGTACGTCTGTATTAAAATTAAAAATTAAAATTTTCTTAAGCAAACGTAATATCACTAATTCCGTCTAATACCATTAATTATGCAGTAATATTACTGAATTAATTACATTAATTATTTTAATTTAGTTACATTACAATAGTACTGCATATATTAATAGTCTCATACTAAATGCAATAATCCCACAATACCTATTAATAATTTTTTTTCCTGTCCTTGTTTACTCCTAAACAGCTTTAGATATGAAACTCCTGTTTTTTGCGTTAGGTGCATTATACATTAACCTCGTAAGGCCATAGAAAATTTCATATTACACCTCCAATTATGTCAAAAAAAATAGTGACTCTCCAACTTTCTTGTCTCCTTACATAGCTATTACAACGGTTGAAAAAAATGGTGTGAGGTGCACGCACTTTGGAAACAGTTAATGTACATATAAAAAACTACTCATAAAGCTAATAAATGTACCAGCTGGTGTTAAACTCGACAGTTTAGATCCCTATGCCAGTTATTTTTAAAAATCAAGTTTGGATCCGCCATATTTACAATTTCTTTTAATAGATTTGGTTAGGAAATATATTGTTATGATGTGCAAAGCCAAAATTATATGATTTTGTGTTATTGAACATCGTCCGCCATATTGAAAATATGTTTAATTTCGTTGTGAAAAAAATGCTGCAATGATTTGGAATCCATACGGTTCATGCGTAGATAATTGTTGGAAGTATGATAGTTTTATAAAATAGTTTAAAATGCTTAGCTTTTCGGATTTTTTAGCTGTATTTAAGTTATACATCTAAACGTTTCGATAACACTTACAGTTATCTTCGCCAGTATTACTACTATCTTTAAAAATTGTTCAAGATGTTAAAACAATTTTGTAAAATGTGAAAAATCGGTCTCGTGCTCCATGGAGCTGGTTTTCGAAATGGGCGCATAGAGGTAACCAAGGACTTAGCTTTTCTTACAGATGTTTGAAGTGTAATATTGGAATTTAGTTTCTGTTTTTCTAATTGAATTATGTCAATGATGTCCTTTATTAAATAGCCTGTCTTGATACATCTTAGTGTGATTGTCATAGTGTGTTGTAAGACGTCTTTGATCTGTAGTTTGTAATTCCTCTATCGCTTTGTCTAGGTCGCAGATGGAGGGTATTTCTCATTCACGTATGGTCAGTGCTATTCTTAAATGTTCCAAATTTGTATGTCTTTCGATTTTAATGTCTGAGGTTTGTTCCTTTCTTAATTTTATAGTTATTGAATTAGCGATCAGATGATATTTCACGTTCGGTGTTTATCATAGTTTTGACTGACTACTATCATTATGTCAAGTACGTCTTGTCCACAAAATGTGTCAATGTGTGTCGGTTGTGCCGGTGCTACTATTACGGATTTTTGCCGTAGTCGGGATGGTTTAAGTTCAGGTATCCAAGGATTAATGTCGTTTATTAATTTAATAATTTTAACTTCTACAGCATCCAGTTACAGTTTGGCATCCTACGTCTCTATCAGTCATGTAACATTTGAGTTAGGCATGTTAGGGTTAGGGTTTTAGATGTGGTGTCAGTTTCCCACAAGAATAGCGTCCATGCTGTGGATTGTGATAAAGTGCGTTGCAGTAGGCAATGTTCGGCCAAACATTAGTTCTGGTCGTGTAATGCATATTTAAATTTTTTTTCAGAAGAGTCGTGGTGTTTACAAATTGTAGTTATTAATCTTCTGTAGTTTTTAGTTCCGTGTATTGTATAAATAAGTTATCTGGGAAGGCAACAATTATTTCTCAATTTGTTTTGTGTAGTGGTAAGTTATCTGTCTGTAGGATGAGGTGTTAATGTGATTAGTTTGTCTTATTATGTCTGTAGGTATATTGCCCTTCAAGCTGTCGCTGTATTATTTGATGTTTGTAGGTTATTTTTGTGTGAAATTTCTTGATTTCGATTTTGTATAAATTGTAGTTGGCGGGGTATGGTCCACCACAATTTGCGCATATGGTTCGGACTGTTTTCGGTTTTTTGCAAAGGTAGGTGGAATCGTTATTTCCACATTTCATGCACTTATTATCGGCCTTGCATTGATTTTGGTATTGAATGACTGTAACCTTGACAGAGCTGACATTCATTGTCCATTAGATTCCATTTTTCTCATTGATTCAACGATCACTTCGAGGTAGCAACATAGTTTTAGTGAGTAGATAGATCGATATTTCTTGTTTAGTTGGATTGCGACTAGAGGCATTGGATTTTCATCTTTATCGGTCATACGGGTTTAATTTAAAACTTTGTAATGTTAAGCTGCAAGATTTTCGTTAATTTCATTTGGGACAAAGGTGGGGAAGGATAGCGTAACACGACCTTTATTGCTTGATCACTATTTAGTTTATAAGTACGGTATTGTGTTTTGGTTGTATTAAAGATGTGAGTTAATGCGCTGAACTATGTTGTTGCAAAAGCATATGTTTTGATACATTCTGCTACAGTTCTAGCTCTTGCATGATTAATTAATTATAGTAGATCGTCGTTCAGCTTTAATTAAAACGGTCCAGATCGTATTTATTCTATTGGTCAGTAAATAATAAGTTGCCTACCTATGATATTCGTATCATCTGAAAGCTATGAAAAATTATTTATCCCAAGCGTTGTAATATTGAACTTTTAAGTAGTGGTTAGAAAAATTAGTTTGACCACCATCTTGTGCATCTTTTCTGGAAAGTGAATTTGTTGCTATTTAGTTCAGTACGCTGCTCGCATGGTTTGGACGCCCTTATGTGTTTTAATGTGCTGATTTATTTGTATGCATGTGTCTAATTAAGAAAGGATGTATAGACGACATGAGAATTATTGCATCGCACAATATTCGTGCGTTCATGCGCTGTACATGTATCCAGCTGAAATGACAAGATTTTAGACAATAGTGCTGTTCCTGGTGTACGCGGTTAAACACACTATTTTCTTCGCAAAATCTTTTAAAAATCGATCCAATTTATGTATTCACTAACGAATGTCGAATGATATATTTACAAAGAAGAAAAAGAAGGTACAAAGTTGTGTATCCTACGAAAATGTAACATGCCACAGTTGTATACCAACGCAATGTCTGCAGTTTGTCGCACATTAAACACGCAATTATGTATTATATATATATATATATATATATATATATATATATATATATTATAGTAGATTATTATGTAAGTTGATTATTATTGAGCCCGTTTTGCAGTCGAGCTGCAAAATGGGCGAAATGTTGATCAAATTACACGTCGACCGCAATTATACTATTCTAACTTCGAACCTTAAATAAGTCTCCTTCGGAGTTATCACTAATGACAAGTGTGCGTCATTCTGCAGATTGTCGCTATGTGTAATTTTCTATCAAAATCACATTATCCTAGCCCCATTATTATGTTCAACTTCAGTCCCATTATTAGCTTGAAATGAATAATGGCGAAGGTGGATGTGATTTGAAATACACGCAATAATATAAAATTAAATTGTCGAAACTGCAAGTAATACTGACAAGTTTATTAGTCTCTTTTAATTCCTTAATATTGCTAATAACAGTAAGGAATACATTTGTTTACTGCAATAAGTAAAAAGTTGTCACGTTTTGATTTTTGGGCTAATTACAAATAAATGAATTCAGCCTTTCCCCGCTCTGTGTTATGAACGAATAAGTTCAAAGGTAAATATTAATTAAAATTATTATTAATTTTAATACATAAATTGTAATTTGAACTACTGTTGTCATTGAAGTTCAATCGAAGTAAATTTTGTTTTATGTATGTAGAACTGATGTAAATTCTAATAATGAGATTACAGTCAAATTGGTTATATTCATGGAATGTGAGCCTGCAATATCGCAATATTAGTCAAGTTGCTTTGGTGTGTGAATCTTGCGATATTGCAGGCTCACATTCCATTAATATAAGCAATTCTGTAACATTAATTTAGAATTTACATCAGTTTACATACATAAAGACAAAATTTACTTCGATTGGGCTTGAACTTGATCGCGCAGATGGTTACGCTGTATTTGCAAGTACAGGTCAGGTTCAAATAAGTAAACTTTGTTTATGTATTTAATAAAATGAATAATAATTTTTAATAACTAACTTAACTTTGATATATTAAATAGGAATATTTCTGAGAAAGAAAGTTTTAAAGCAGTGTGCAAAAAAAATCCAAAAATTTGTACATGCCGTCAACATTCTTTTATCGATAACAAGATCATACATATAAGCTTCATTCTTATTCTATAAATGTTTATATTACTTGCCCCAAGTACAACAAAAACAGCGGTAGAGAAAGTTGAACGTTTAAGATTACAGAGGAAATGTTTTTTTTTTTTATGTATATAAGTATTGTTAACTTAATCTGAACTAACGATGAAGAAGAGATGTGACATATCTAAGGTTAAACACAGAGCACGTCTTTATATTGCGCGAATTATGAGATAACTACAAAACAGCTTCGATAATATATGTTTTGAATTCCATGGTTTTGTTTTGATTTACCAAGAACCGTTGATATAATCATACGTATGCAAGACAACAGAAATTCGTCAGTTGAATTAATACTTTTCATTAATATTAATATCAATATAGTGTAAATCCTTTCTGACACGTAGCATAAATGTACTTCTTAATTGTGAAGGCAAACTGCGATCTTTGGTAATACCATTGTATATACAGGGTGCTGATCCGACCGCTCGGTAATAGCATTTCACATGTAAAATCACACTTATCCAATTTCCTGCTCCCATAATTAGTTTAGAGCAAAAACATAAGAGATCAAAGTTTTTCAGAATTAAAAATGCTATATGATAGATCAGTTTTTTATTCTCAAAATAGTACTTAAAAAAAGAAAACGAAGGATTAATTTAGTAATAATTTAAAAAAAAACAATTGCCATGATATTAAAACAAAATGTTACGTTATCAACAACTGTCAGTTTTGACGTTTTGTAAAATCCCGAAAGCTCCGATTTTCAAGCGCGGTTTTCAATGAATTAATAATGTCTTATACAATTGTTGAAAAAAATCTATTTCTGAAGGGGTGTCATTCCTGTAGTAGTGTACCTGAAGTTCGAAACTTGTTTACTGGTTTATATTCCGATCGGCCGATACCCGTCATTTCAACAATTCAGAACGTGATTTCAAACCAAAAAAAATATGGATCCGTTTTTAAACCGTGTAAACCTTGTTTAAATCGTACTTTAAATGTAGCCGACGAAGAAGAGATTGCGCAAGATAATGTGAACGACATAAACGTTATTGCGGCGGCCGTTGCTGATCCCCGCATTAGTATTCGGCGAATTGGTAACGATTTAAATTTGCACAATAGAACCGCCTTCAAAATTTGAAAGAACAGATTTAAATCGTACAAGTTCTCAAACCACCAGGAGATTTTTGAACCAGACAGGTATTCCAGAATGGTTTTCTGTGAAACAGTAATGGAAATGGTTAATGTAGATAGGTATTTCATCAACAATATTTGTTTTTCTTGACGAATCGACCTTCACCATTAATGGAGAGCCAAATGTGCACAATTATCGCTATTGGGATACGCATAACCCTCATTTGATGATCGATAACCATTCCCAATATCCACAGTCAGTCAACGTATTGTTAGGAATGTACGGATCTAATATTATAGGCCCCTTCTTCATTGATGGACACTTAAACGGCGGAAAATACCTTGAGCTGCTTCAAACGGCCATAGATGCCGTCGCAGGAGAAAATGTGGTATGGTTTCAACAGGATGGTTGTCCTGCGCGTTTTACAAGAGACGTCACTGCTTATTTAAATGAATGCTATCCAAATACCTGGATTGGATGAGGCGGATCGGTGAATTGGCCAGCTCGTTCACCAGATCTTCTGTGGGGTCATTTAAAATCAAAAATTTATGGTGCTAGACATGCAAACATCGAGATTTTGAAAAACAAAATTTCCGAAGAATGCAAAAATTTATCGAACCGGCAACTTGTAAATGTTCGCAGACATTTTTATGATAGACTTGGTCAATGTTTAGCCGTTGAGTTTTGAGCATTTAATTTGATTTTATTAATAATTTCTGTTAATGAATTCGTATTAATGTTTGGTTGTACTTCTCTTGATTCTCACTATTTCAAACCATTGCAATATTAATTATTAATGTATATCATTTTTATTGTTATTACTTATTGTTAAATTTTATTGAAATATTAATTAATCATTTGTGGATTTAATTTTTTAATGATTTAGTTATTCTTTACTAAAACTGTATTTTAGAGTTGGCTGTATACGTTTTCCAAACTGTTATATTAATAGCAGGCTTATGTTTATGTTTTAATTTTTCAAACTTAACAAAACTATTTTTAACACCTTGAACAATTTTAATAGATTACTACTGACGAAGATAACTGTAAGTGTTATCGAAACGTTTAGATTTGTATAACATAAATACAAATATACACCATAAAAAACCCAAAACGTATTTTAAATATGTGTCAATATGGTGAAAGTTTACATTTTCATATAATTACTATGTATTGAATTGTAAACCTACCGTTTATATCCCTAGCTTCTTCTTCTGAATCATCAGTTTCAGCTTCATCGTATGGATCTACTTTTTCGGATAGTGATTCTACATCAGAACTGGAATAGGTATCGCTAGCTATATAATCTTGATCCTCATCTGAAGAGTTAGCAAATGGATCAACTTCAGACTCACTATCACTTAACAAATCATGCTGTTGGCTTTTATTCTAAGTGATAACGCCTGAAGTACTGGGAACACTAGCAGCATTCGAGCTTCCTTGGTGGACAACTTTTTGCAGAATTTCCTCATTTGTCACCACAGGTTCTATATTTTCCTCTGCCTAAATTTCCGGTAAGACAATAGGTTGATGGTCGTTTTTATCATTAGTTACAGGCGTTGCAGCTACCATAGTACAAGGAACATAACCACAATTTATTTAAGTAACTTTATCGTTATATGGCAATTCTGACTCCAAAATATCCTCAGTCTCTATTTCTGGTAAATTATATTGCTCTTCACATACCAACTGAACAATTTTTTTACCTCGGGAAGTCATTTTTTACACATATACCTTGAAACGTTAAACAAGTTCATTAAATTCGCACAAACTATCCTACCAGATACGAGTGTCTGGTAAGTTTAATAACGGCATAATTACCTGCGCAGTGCTTTACCGGATACTGGAATCTGGTAGTAATAGTGGTAACGAACAGATAGTACAGATCGTGAGAATTATTCAGGTACCAGTAACACAGCTCTGTCTCACATAATAAATGTTCTGTTGCTCCCGCTAGGTTGACGAGAATGACAGATTTCTGTACCGTTACAACGGAAAACTACTTACCAGTTACCTATAACTGGTAACATAGTAAACGTGTTAAATTATTACTAATTTAATTCTTCGTTTTCTTTTTTCAAGTACTATTTTGAGAATAAAAAACTAATCTATCATATAAAATTTTTTATTCTGAAAATCTTTGATCTCTTATATTTTTGCTCTAAACCAATTAGGGGAGCAGGAAATTGCATAACTATGATTTTAGATGTAAAACGCTATTACCGAGCGGTTGGATCAGCACCCTGTATGTAATACTATGGTTAGTCGGATGACGTGCGCAAGCATAGTTGATATCAATGAAATGTAATAATATACTAATCATAATAATTCTAATTAATTAATATCTATCTATAATAATGAAAGGTGTACTCTTTTACGTGTATTCATTTCTACATCCACATAATCTTAAGATTATCCAAATTCTAAATAAAAGATGCTTTTTTTTAATTTTGTGGTTTCATACACCAAATAATATATTTTGCAATCGTTCATTTAACCCTGGTAAGGCTAAGCCAAAATTCTTACGTAAACGGCTAAAGAGGCACATGTGCACCCCAGCACTTTTAAGCTATATGCACGTGTTGTAAGTTGATGAGCAATGCATTTTTTGTTTAATTTCATGTTTGAATGTCTCCAGAAAAAGAGGGTTAACTAGTTTTAATCGTTTTATTTGTTGAAATATTACAAAAATAAGGAACGTTTTAACATTCATTACAAATTGTTTTGTAGAATGCAGTGTACACATAAATTTATCACACTTCATACACTTATTGCGACTTTTTCTATCTTTTTTTCGTTTACAAAGATAGCAACGCCCCGAGGATCGATCGAGATTATCTGGCGATTCACTGAAATTCACCTGTTTCTTGTAATTCAGGGAGAAGGTTTTGCATACACTTTGCTTTATAGAAATTTTTAGATTTGGTGTAGTTGTGTATCGGCGTATGATATTTTCTTTCACCAGCTCTCTATCCAAATCCAGCAGATACCTTCTCCTGGCATCCAAGTGGCCTAGGTGATAATTTGGGTTTACTAACTGCCATATTCTGAATCCGTTTATAGCTACTACCATAGGCCACCTATCTGTTTTTGGTTTCGTAGTATACTGCTGTGTTATATGATCCACCCTTTGTATTACTATAATGGAGGATAATGCCGGGTTTATATGATGTTTCTTTTCCACTTACTTTATCACTACTGTGGTCACTGGAAAGTAATACTACTGGAACATTTTTCTTCGACACATAGGAAACTAATGTTCGACTCTGTCTAAAATCAAACGTTGACGAAGTTATTGACTTAGATTCCAACGGCAGAAGTTCTTTGGGAACGAAAGATTTATGCCTCCGTATCGTATTGCATAATGTATAATTTTTGTTCCATAGTTTGTCAGCTAACTGGAGAATAGTAAAAACATTATCAGAGATAGGTAATAGCGTATCCCTCCGATAAATGATTTATCATATCCACCATGATTTTTTGAGGGTGGTTATTTTGCTTCCTTAGAAATAAAAAACTGTTAAGTTCCAAAATAAAGTACATTATCGAGCTTTACCTAAGTACAGCTGCATGTTAGCTACGTAATGCGAATCGCAACATGCGGGAGCCCCCACACCTTCAGACCGTACCTGCTAGGTTAGCTTTTCATATATACCCTAAAAGGAACTTTCTCGCGAAATGGTACTAATTGTTCGTCAACGCAGAGGTAGCTACTAGGATTTTCTAGTTTGAAACAAATTTTTCAAGTACATTTCTTATCGGGGCCATCTTATCACTACGTTTCCATTCTTCTCTTGTTGCAAAATTGTCGAAACGAAGAAATCTCGTAAGAAATTTGAATCGATCTCGAGCTCTAACAGCTGGGATTGTTGCGCGATTATACGCAGAATCTCCAGACTACATTTCTATAGGCTCACCACTACTTTTCAAAACACAAATTGTACTGAGAAGGCCAATAAAACCTGTCATTTCAATGTTGTTTTTTTTTATTACTTGGATGATCACACTTCTATTTTTGGAAGAATGCCTTGGCTTTACGATTTGTTACTTCTACTAGTATATCCAATATGTTTAGAAATAAAAACCACAAAAATGCATCAATGATATCCTTGACCACCAAGTTCCATGTTTGGACGCATAATAGAGGTTATCTGTTGGAAAACCAGTCGATTGTACTTCATCTTCAATCTGATACATCATCTGTGGTCTCTACATCACTCGCCTCTCCTGGATCTAAAAATTCTTCGTACTCCGGGTCGTCATGTTCCAAAACATACATTAGTTCAGCATTTGTCAGGTTTTTATCGTCGCGATTTTGCGTAAAAGTAATCACTCTAAACACTAACAATACAAACTACGCATAAGCCGACCTTAAGTTATAGAAACTTGAAAGCAACTGACTGTGAGGAAACAAATCTACTCCCTTACGAAAACGCGGATTCCAACAGAGCTACCGAGACTATCCGTTTATAAACGAAGGGTATTCCCCAAAGATTCTAGGAAATCTACCTACGAAATTCAATAAATAAAGTAACTTCAAAAGGCTACGTGGGGTACAAGCTTGCCCCGAATAGAATTTTGGTCATAAATAATTAACGAAACAGGGTGGAAAATTACAATCTTCAAAAAACGTTACAAATAGTATATACTACACATTCCTCGAACGACAGCATCTCGCAAAAATGTTTTCTTAAGAACAACCACCAAATATTCCCTTGGGGTACGTTTGTACCCCTCTTAGCGTTAGTAGGGTTAAAACGTTACGTTTTCGTTTTTCTAGTTCACATATTTTTAATTTACGACAGGGTTGGGTGGAAAAATCCTGTCTTTCTATAGCTTTTTATTTCCACAAAGGAGCCTTATTGCTATTGTATTCAATCAAGAGTGATTTTGAATTATATAATTATTTTATAAGCTTTGAATAAATAATAATTATTAGAAAAATAATTGTAATATATATTAAAAATGGAAATACTCAATTCATAGCCGCATATGTTACTCTTGAAACAAAATATTATGGAGAATTAAAGGCGAAGTGCCTGATTTGATAAATAGTTATTTCTATGTTCATTCAATAAACGCTTTTTGCACCATTTTTAACGTAAAAAGTTATTTTTTATGCACTATGCCATAAAATGCTATTGCGCGCTACGCATGGGTACTAACTTGATGTAAAAGGTACTGCAAGTAGAAATGTCAGTAAAATATGGATTGCCAGGTGAAGTTAGCATCCCGACAAAGAGTTCCTATAGTTCTGGTTAGATTTGTAGCTTCCTTTTAAAGAGTTTAGAAGTACTTTATAAACAATAAAAAGAGTTCCGTACATTAACGGTTCCAAATTTTAATTTGAAAAATGGGGTGCTAACTTCACATCGAAAATCGAGATTCAGTAGTTCTGGCTAGCTAAAGTACAATATTTTACAAAGTTCTAGAGTTCCTAATATGAAAAAAAAATTTTTTTTGAAAATTAAAAAACAATTGAAATTTTTGAAAATTCAATTTTGACATGTAATAGTTCCAATCAACTTTCATGCTCTTTTATTCATTCCTAAGAGTTCTCGCTAATTAAAAAAAAATTATAATCAAAAATGAAAAAGTTACAGCACTTTTACTTAAAAAAAATGTTAACAAAAAATATTTTAAAGAGTTCTAATAGTTCTTGCAGCAGATTTGGATAGCATTCGAAAAGTTCTGAGAGAAATTCTACTGATCGAAAGCGATCCGATTAATATTTATAGAATTATTCGACTTGAAAAAAATCGCATAGCTTAAGTATCGACGGTAAATATTTTGAAGAGTTCCAATAGTTCCAAAATAGTTCTCATGTAGTTCTCGACATGCACAATGCTTTCCAAAGAGCTTCTATGCTAAAACTAATTATATATATATATATATATATATATATATATATATATATATATATTTTCTTAGATGAATTTATCCGAAAAATGGGCTATTTTTACTAATTGTTTCAAAATTATTTAATTAATTTTATCATCGGATCTTTGGAAAGGAATTGTGTATGCTCAGAACTATAGGAGAATTGTTTTAGAATAATCAGAAGTTTTAAGTACGTAGGTATTTTCGTTCTGGAGTTATCGTGGATAGGGATTAACATATGTAGGTTGAAAGGTAAAAATTATAATTAAAATTATTTTGCTAAATCCAATTTTTTTTTGTGTAACACATTAATTATTCATCGGACTGCTTTCAGTCATTAGAATTTCTTTTATGACTTTCTGAGTACTATCCAAACGTACTGCGAAAACTATTGGAACCCTTCAAAATGTTGTTCATCGATACTTTACGAGGATATAGATGAGACGCTAGTCGATTTTCAGAGTTCTGATTATTATAAAACAATTCTCGTATAGTTCTGAGCATACACAATGCCTTTCCAACGATTTCTGATGATAAAATTAATTAGATAATATTTTGAACAATTAGTAAAAAAGCCCATTTTTCAGATAAATTAATGTTTTTAAAAAATTATATACTTAATTTTAGCATCCAAACGCTTTGGCTTAGCATCCCATTTTTCAAATTAAAATTTGGGACCGTTAATGAGCGGAACTCTTTTTATTTTAGTACTTCTGAACTCTTTAAAAGGAAGCTAGAACTCTAATCAGAACTATTGGAACTCTTTGCCGGGGTACTAACTTCACACGCGATGGATTGACAACAGAACTAACTTCATTTATACAGGTGCTAAAGATTTTAGGTTATTATACTTTTGATTTCATGTCTGTTTGTTTTAATAGATGAAATGTTATTAGGTCATTGTATAATTATTAAACTATCTACGGTTAAGAAATTCAAGCATTCAAATTTTTCATTTCATTCAGAATTTTAACAAAAAAAATTACGTTTTGTTACGATCGACTGTAACAGGTTATTCTGGTTGGCCAGTTGAAGTAAATGAAAAAAAAGTGCAAGTATAAAAATAGTTTTATATTTTATTACATGACAAATATTATTAAAAATATGAATGACACTAACAAAGAACGCCCCGGTCTACTGGCAACTGAAGCATCTTTAAATTTAATATCAAGCAAATCACACTAACAATGATAATCATAAATAACTATATATTATATATTACATTATTTTGAAATAATTTTCGTTTGGCCACTTGGTAAAACCTTCTTTTTAATGAGTGTAGAAAAAACATTGTATGCAACTTGTGTAAAAAGTGCACTTGACTCGGCCTAAACGCCTTGTTAGACAACCGCACGTTGCGTGTAAAAACACTAAGTGGGTACATAGGCTAAATTAATATTAGTATTAATTATTACCTTAAAATTTACAATAAAGCAAATTCTCATTTTAATCAAAATTCTGTTACCACAAACTTTACGTTAGCACAAGGCTACTATGAACTGGATACAATTTGACTATTATGTTCTATATTTGCCTGCTGGTTGAAAATAAAGCAGAAGTTTTGCACATTGCGTAGCACCCATAAAAAAATTAAATAAACTGGATTGTGATTGTGTTTTAGTGCAATGCGACACGATAATTCTAACATTCATATTTTTTACACTCAAATCTTGGCTCATTTACAATATACCGTCTACGCTGGAAAATAGTATACATAAGTAAAACTTAAAATACAGGTACTGAGATCAATGAAATATGTTCAAGAGGGGTACGGTTGTGTGCGAAACGCTTGGGCGGCAGCGGTCAAATAACCGCGCCGGCTAGAATATGACAGATTCCGTGTACCGTAAAAAAGACATTAAAAAGCGGTATTTTTATTTTAGTTGGTTTTGGATTTTACTTACTTATCTAAAAAATAGCGTATTTAAGTTATATTACATAAGGAAGTTGAGGATAATATATTCAAACGTGATTGTATCTCGTACCAGGCTCGCATTATGTTCGCACATAACAATCAGTAATTACACTTACGTTTATTCAACAGCAGCTTTTCAATTAAATACTAAAAAATAGATATTTGCTAAAAGATTTCCTTATAAAATTTGATGCCCCTTTCATTTTACTTTATACATATTCTATCCTATTGCTTATTTTTAATGTATATACATTGCAATACATATATATTACTGCAAAGTGTTTTTTATCTAAAGTTTCATTTTAACTTAAGTGGACAATGAGTAAACACAGTAAGCACTTTAATGAATGAAAAATTGAAATTAAGTAATTTGAATCGTAATTATAATACTGTAGATTATACTATCTACTTGTGGGTTCTGGTAATAATGCATATCTAAAAACTTAATTTTTTCTCATAATTTGAAATTAATTAAAATTAATTTGCAAATGGATTCACTGTACAGAGTGTTTACTAATTGGCGCAAGTGTGGTATGATACTGTTAAAAGACTTGGGTGAGGGAAATTGATCATTTATACCTATGCGTGGCAATGCACATACTCTTGTGAATTTGACGCGTTGAAGGCTAGTGTTTGGAATCTTAACACAAAACAAAATTTTTAATATGTAAAACAGAACTTTGCGTTCCATTCTAAAGAGAATCTTCTGAGGTCGTATCATTTAACAAAGATAATGTTACGAAATTGCTGTATTAGAAGTTTGTTGTTAAATAGATTGTCAGATTTTCTGCATTTCGATGAATGTATATTTATAGAAGATATATACAATCCACATTGTTGACCAGAAGAAAATTTTGATGAAATTCATAAATGTGCACTTTAAAGGATATTTTCCGTTAATGTATGATTTGAGCGAAGATTTGAATTTAAGCATTTGCCAGTTCTTAACCTTATATTTATTTAAAATAAGTTAAATGCAGATGAGTGTATATGTGTTGGAAGAAATGTTAGACAATCTGCCATTAGTGATAAGACCAAATATGTACTACGCGCGTGATGGAGCTCCTGCTTATAACATGTGCAATTAACTTCAGGGAAATTTCGAGATCTGCCTCCTCAGTTTCGTTGTTTGGGCATTCATAAAAAATTTACGAAACGCCACTCCACTAATAAATCAATTAGATGTGGTGAACAAAATTACTCCTTACATGCTACAGTAAAAAATGCGAGGCTACCTCGTAGTTAATAGTCTTGATTTTGAAAACTTGTTGCATAGTTATTTTACAATTTTATCATGATTGTTATTTGCGGAATTAATAAATAGTTCTGTATCATCAAATACATATTGTTTCCTGAGTTCACATAGCATGAACGAATAAATGTTGAGGAACATAGCCAAACTTATAAGTTGGTTTTACTAACTTTTCACATATTATGTTAATAATATTATTACATGTCTTTGTGTTTCAAAAGGTTCTATTCTAAATCCAGTAATTCATTGATGTATCCACTATGCTGATTAGAGTTCGGTTACTTATCCAATACACGTTTTCAAAGGATGGATTTAGTATGCAATATATTTTTTTAAATAAGCACTGAAATCATTTTCTTCATTTACCAAAAAAAATGTAATCATCTAGTGTTTTTTTAATAAAATGAGATCAAAATTTAAATGGTATTGCCTTATCGTTAAAATTGTAATTTAATTCCTTTCTTGATAATACATACGTAAATAAACTTACATAAAAAGAGTACAGTATTACAAAAGTCCCTCTAAAAGTAACTATTGAATATATTGTATTACACTTTTCTAAAGGATATAACAATTCTTTTTCGGCAGTCTTACAAAGGATTATTTTCAGTTGAATAATGAATTCTATGAACAGCTTGATGGTGTAGCAATGGGTAGCCCTCTTAGCCCTGATATAGCTAATTTTTACATGGAACAATTTGAAACATTCGTAATATATAATTCACCTGACAAACCTTTGATATAAACATGTAGATGACACATTTGTTATTTGGAGCCATGCCGAAGAAGCAATACTATCTCAAATCGCGACATTAAATAACAAATGGCAATTTCAATCAACAAAGACATTTAACGTATCTTCGAATGGGGAAGTAATAGTCTAGTTAAATTTAATGCTAATAAAACTCAGTGTTGCATTGTGTCCACCAAAAAAGATTGATCACTTCCTATTGTAAGTATGAATGGCTTAGATCTTCAGACTTTATCACTATGTTGGGAATGACTGTATCTGCAAATCTATCATGGGTTGACCACCTTCTATCGGCTACCAAAGCAGCTGCTCGTAAAATAGGCTTTTTGCACAAATCTAAGCAGTACTTTACCTCCCCACACTCTTTCTGCTGTATAAGGCCCAAATTCGACCTCATCTAGAATATAATCATCATCTCTACATTGGTGCTCTCGATATCGTTGATCGTATTAAAAAAAAGAGCGATTAGGCTTATAAATGACCCGTGCTTAACTTCTGACATACACTCCATTGAGCATACATGAATCGTTTCAGTTCTTCCTTTGTATTATCAGTATTACAATGGATATTGCGCTGCTGAATTATATTCTTTTATACCATCTCGGGCCACCTTTGCCAGGAATACTCGGTTCACTCATTCACATCATCAATATGCAGTAAAAATTACCACTTGTCGTACCAAACGGGCACAATCCTCATTTACACGGCTTCTAAACTCTGGAATGATCTCCCTAGGTCCTGTTTTCCTCATATGAGAAATTTATGGTAGCCGTTCCAAGGCATGTCTTGTCAATTCAATATCCCGCAATCCATCCTCCTAAGTGTCTCTGAGTGCTTTAGCACAGTAGGCCAAACTTATCCTGTTCAGATCCACAATTATAAAAAAATAATTTTTAATTTTTATAAATGGTATGACAAGCGTCCAGTTTACCATAGAGAAGGAAACTAATTGAAGTTTACTGTTTCTTGACATAATATGTAAAACTAATAAATCACTGTCTTTTAAGGTTTACCGATACACACTTCATAAATTATCAAACCACCACACACGTCAAAAAACTTTGGTTTATCGAATTTGTGATACTGAATTTTTGAAAGATTCAAAATAAATATTTAACAAAACCACTACAAAGCTAATGGATATTCTCTTAACGATATTAGGAATGATATTACACCTGCTAGACATAACCGTACAGAAAAAGTAGTGGTTAATGTCGATACTGCTTTTCTTCCTTTTATAACTACTGTTACAGATCTCATGATTATGTTCGATTATAACGTGAAGCTATTGAGGTATAGAAACATCCTAATGACTTTAATAGACAAGAAAGTCTCCATTTAAATACATTTTGACATTTTATAATTAAAAAAAGGCACACTGATACATCTTAATTTTAATTTTAGCTTTTGAATGTCTTGGTTTTTTGCTGTTTTTTCCTAGACCTTGCTTTACCAATTATAAGTTAAGTTACCACAGCACTAGAATAATTTAACATATGTAGTTGAAATTAAAATTAAAAATCACATTAAACGTGCTGCATTGTGTTTTCACTGTAAAGTGACAATCACTATTATTAACATAAGTTTTTCACAGCTTTACGCCTACACCATAATTCGATTAAATTTTGTTAAATTGGCACTTTGATTATGACATTTTCACTGTTATCCTTCGGCCGTTAGAGGGTCTTGTGATTTGTCGTCTTCAATGCAGTTGAATAATATTTAATAGTTGGCTTTACACGTTTATCATACTGTTATATTAATAGCAGGCATATGTTTGCGTTTCTGAAGCAAAATTACCATTTATTAGGGACGATAATTATAATTGTTATCGAAACATAAAATATAAATATAAAAATACACTATTAAAAAACCCAAATATGAGTATTTTAATTATCTGTAATAATGGAGAAAGTTCAAAATTTAAGAAAATTGGGTATTTTTTACAAAATTATGCTGAAAATACTAGTTGGCGGTCTATTTATACATGATCCCTTGCATTTTTCTAATTATCTCTAAAATTTATTCTTACATTTTTCGACGATCATTCCAAATACCATTCGAGATAAACATTTTTGTTGAATTTCTCTTGCAACAAATTCCCTTGATCTTCGGTTTTATGAATTGTTTTACCCAAATTAATAAATAAACTAGAGGTCCAAAAGATTTTTTTCATAGAAATTCTTGTATCAAATATTTTTGGAATAGCGAAATTAAACTAGATATCTTTTGATTGGTCCGCTCATTTAAATTGTTTTGTTTCTTTGTATGTTGAAATAAAGTTTATTACATAAGCTAAAATTTGATCTAGTGAATATATAGTATATTTTTTATTCAGTTTCTTATTATTACGAATAGTTACAAGTATATTCTTATTTTTTAACACAAGAATGTAAACAGTAATAATGACCACCACAAAGGTTAAAGTTTAAAAGCTATCATAACCACATGTAGTACTTGGTCACTTTCATTCATTGTACTGTTAATACCAAACATTCTAACACAATTGTGTATATACTATGGTAACTAACACCTATAAATACAATAACCTACAAATTATCTTGTTTACTGTTTTATCAAATTTGTTCGTACATGACATTAAATCCCTAAAGTATGAATGTTTGCTGACTTAAGCCATCTTACCAAATAGTTTGTAAACGGCCTGTCGCATATTATTTCTTTTCTTTGATCCATGTTTACATGTATAAATTTATAAATAACTATATGTTAGTATGCGTCATTAAATAAAGAAAATTGTTATATGTTACAGATTGGATGAGTCCATTCGACCGGGTGGTGTGCGGTGAGTACAATGGTATTGTAAAATTTTTCTTTATTTTTCTTTAATTTTAAGTAAACTGTATTGAATGAATTACTACTAATAAGGAAAATATATTTTAATTTATTTAAACATTCAGTATGGTATTAATTTTAAGAACTACTTTTTAATTAATTTCGTAATTTATTCTGAGATATTTATTTCAAATCAATAAATCATTTTAAATATTTAACGATCAGAAATAATTGAGTTTTGGATTATAATTTTCAACTTGGTGGTATTCTAAACGTTAGAAATATTTTGTTAGTATCAGAGTGGAATAAAGCCAATCGGTTGTATAAATTATGAGCCATGAATGTCATAAATTACAAAGATTGCTAACGGTAATAAAAAATATTTATTGCCAAGTCCCACTTTATTCGTTGGTATAGAAATGGAATTGTCTCTAATTATAGAAAAATAGAAAATCTAAAATCCATTTGTTTCGGAATTATTATCAAACACATAAATTGAGATGTTTTTGACATTTAAATCTTTTGCTTTAATACAAAATTGGAATATATTGATTAATTAATTAAATTATTTAGAACGGTAAGTATGTGAAAATATATAAATTAAACGTTACAAAATCACTCCAATTACATGCATGACTTTCTACAGTTTCTTTAATCTGTAAAAATAAATTGAATAAAATTCCAAGAAAAGTATATTTTATCTTTCTTAAAAATTTTACAATTAAGAAAATAAGTAGTGACAAGGCATTTTATTAATTAGCTCCTAAAGAAATATTACCTTTATCGTGCAGATAAAAAAAACTACTTTTTCTGTAATAGAATAAAAATTGTTATACAGAGTAAGATCATGAGCCTTTCCATCATCATTTTTACTACTGACATTTTGGGTATTTGTCCACTTGATATGAAAAGAATTTGTTGTTGCTTTGATTGATTATAGTATATAAAATGGTGTGTTTAAAGTAGAAACAATCTAGGGTTTCGGCCCCCGATTTCTCTTTAACTACATTTCTATTTCTTAGAATGAAAGAAATACTACTACGACATAACCTACGACGTACTTTTATGAAAAAGTATGGACATTCTTAATGAAATCTTAGCAAATCAGTTTAATAACCACAGAAAAATGGACAATTGAAATCCGCGCTTCCTTGTAGGTAGGTTTAAAACTGTTAAAAATATTAATAAAAAAAAATGTAGTAATTCTATTTCGTTAATAAGGTTCAATAGCTTCAAAAGTATTGACATCTAAAGTTTGGAAAAATAACTTCATCACGCTGTGTATGTGAAATTTCTGAATCACAACAACAAACTTTTTTAAAACACTCTGTATAGTAAAATATACCTTTCTTGTCAACATAATTACAAAATCTCTATTTATAGAAATTTATAAATATCAAATTTTTTAAACATCCTGTATACTATGTTAAAAATAACCAATGTGTTTTCAGATTGTAACATTTCATACGCCTTTGTTTTAGTAACCCTTTTGAAAAAATCTCTTTAGTAGTTTGTTAGAAATAATGGAACCACTGATTTTTGACACTGTATTAAACCCCCTTTCATCTCATTTCATTCGTGTCTGGCGTATTGTAATTGCATCATAAAGGTGTTTTTAATAAAAAGTAGCATTTAACAAATTCATTGATTTACGAAATTTCTACGTCCACTTTTAATAGAAAGATGGAAAGTTTTTCAAGTCGATATAACCGAAACGTTTCTGGGATTTTTAGGGTCTTAAAAGTTTCATTAGAAATCACAATCGAAAAAATCAGAGAAGGAATATTACTTTACTATTGTTGCCTTAATAAATAATCTGGACCCAACTTTTTAAATCACTAAATGTCATTTATAGGTTGAGAAAAGACTTTATGGTTTTTTTTTACTTTAGTACATTGATTTCACTGTTTTATAGTATTATATAAGTGAAGATATGCCGTGTGTCACCGACTTGAGTTTATAAAACTTTTTTATTTCTCATTTCTCAAAAAAAAAACATTCTTTACAAAAACTTTTCCTTGCTTTAAAATCCCCAAAATACTCATCAAATTTTATTCTAGTCTAGTTATTACATTTTGTTTATAAAAAATAAACTGTAGTTTTTTAATGTTAAACGACAGTTACTTTAGTAGGCTAAATTTAGAATTAACGTTAAATAAATACATAAAATAATAATTTCTTCAAGTGATAATGACTTCCAGCTTCTCTTATTCGAATTTTTAATTATTCTGCATTGTTAGACAGATCTTGGCTGTAAAAAATTTGTTTCAAACATCCCCATAAATAATAATCGGCAATTGTTAAATTAGGGCTCCTTCATAAAATTGGACTATATTTCTCCGATACAGTTATTTCCAAAATGTTGGTTTAACCAATTCACAACAATATTTGCGTAATGAGCAGGATATCCATCTTGTTGAAAATACCTAGATAATTGATAGGTAAAATATCTAATTCTTCAACAAGAAAATTTTATAGTATGTCTAAATAATTGCCGATTAACGTTATTCTAAAAAAAGATGGGCCAATTATACCATAATACGACACAGCGCACTATCTGTTTTCCATGATTTCATTGCCCATCCACAAGTAAAAATCCAGACGTTTAGCACTATTAGCTGGCTCTAATGTATGATTGAAAACGGGTTTGTAGGGGCGAATTTTTTTCTTTCAGAATTCTTTGAATATGATTCAAATTCAAACACGTTTATTTTAATTATAGGTACAATTGTTGATAATGGGATTTTACAATTTCAGTCGGCTGCTCAGGCGTGGTAGCCTCTTCAGCCGGTTGGTTACATAGTTTTTTTTTATTTAATTACATTTCATTTGTTTATAAGTCTATAACATGTTATCTTATTATCTAGGCAAAAAAGAAAAAAACATGTTTAGTTGGATTACGTTACTTAATTGAGTAATATTTTGTTCCTAATCTAGTGGATGTTGTGGGCGGGACTCGTGGGTGGGTGGGCGGTGTTTCCTTGGAAGCAGGGGGCTGGTCCCTCGGAGCACCAAAATGGTTCGGGATATCGGAGGTCTGTATAGCTTCTTGCGGGTGTTGCCTGTTGGGAATAGAAAAAATTATTAGTATTGTTATTGCGTTGTTAATTGAATTTTATGAGTTATATAAGTGATTTTGAGTGAGTTTGAGTAGCAAATGATTGTGTTAATATGTAAAGTTAATTATATTGATACAGGTAGCTATACTTATCCCGGCATCCCTACTCATCGCCATTCCGGAGATATTTACACAAAAAGTGCAAACACCTCCTGACCGTGTGTGAGGATTACTCGCCACAGGTCAGTCGCAGTTTGTGCCGAAATAAGGCCGCTGCCACCCGTTGGATGACAGGTAGGACCTTCGCCATATCCAAACCTCCGAGGAGGCCAAGAACAGCGTCGAATCCTAAAGCGGGTGAAGCTTTTTACGTCTGCGGTTTTAACCGCATCCGCTACTTCAGCCATCTCGATGCCGCTTACCGTCGCTCTGGCGTAACTAACGCCGTTTCGGGCTAGAGAGGGTGCCGCTGTGGGCGGTGTCCTCTTCTGTCTCGGTTGAGGTGTTTCTTCGGACTTCTTCCGCTGTGGGAGACTCGACTGTGGACCTTCTGCCTTCTTACGCTGCGGGAGACACGGGTACCTCGAGCAACCCCTGAAGTTGGCCGCACCACAATTTACCCGTACGGGGTTTGGTGCACTCACTGGAGTGATGGTGTCCAACACACTTGAGACAGCGTACCGCCGCTCTACAGCAACGCTGTGCATGACGGAATCCCTGGCACCGGTAACACTGCCCGACGCCTGGTCTCCTCCTCAAGTCTTCAGTGGAGACACGTAGGCGAGCTACGTACTCCACCAGCCGGATCTTCTTAAGGTCCGCTTCTGTTGGTATCTGGACCAGCAGAAGCGGGATCGGTCTATCTTGTTTCTTCATTCTGAAACAAGCGCTGATGTTAACGTCCTGTATTTTAAGCTCAGATGTAACGTCAGCCTCGGAAATTTCTACAGGTATTCCCCGTAGAACCACCTTGAACGAACGTTCCCTCTTTGCCTGATAGGTAGTGGCAGAAGCTGGATCCAGTGCATCACCTCGGCGATTGCCTTCACCCGTGTGAAGGCGATCCCTCGGTGATCTAATTCTCGGGAGAACGCAACCCAGTTCTCCTCCTCGCGAAGGATTACTGGTGGAACCCTCTCCCTGGCAACGGGAAGCTCTTCTACGTCCGGGTGGTCTATGGTGTCAGCTAGGGCCTCGAACGCGTTGATAACCGTTGTGGGCGTAGTCCGGCGGTCTCTTGAAGATTTGTTCGGCTTCTTCTTCTGGAGCCGGAACCCGTCGGACAGTGGCGATTCTTCTTCTGGAACAACGGTCCTTGGAGCTGCTGGAAGCGGTATAGCAGCAATCTCTTCTTCCAATTTCTTGGGCTTCTTTTTCTTCTTCTGGATCTTCTGATAGACATCTTCTTCGTAGAAGGGCCAGGACTCGAAAGGGACCTCCTCTTCGACCTGGAAGAAGCCATCGGGTAGCGGGAAATACTCTTGCTCGTCGTAACAACTCCGAAGAGCGTACGGGTGCTTCTGCCGGAACGATGGCTCTCTACCTGTCATCGTGAAAACGACGCAGGTAGCAGAACGTACGCACGTAAAAACTTTTAACAAAGTACGTTTACAATGTTAAAACGCGATGCTCACTGATCTGCTTGCAGACAGCGAATAAGAGATTTTGCATTTTTTGTAATTTATTTTTGGAAATAAGAGAATACACATTTGTTCCTTATCTTAACGAAACGGTAACATTTATGGTTGAACGATGGAGTGACCCTTTTTCGTGAATTTCAAACGTTCGAAGGCCTTTTGTCACTTACTAAATCCGTTTGTAAAAAATGAATTACACGAATCCAGATGAGGTAACATTTGTAGATGGAAGCAGTGCATTAGATTCAACAGCAACTTTACATACGTTACAAAATACTTTGTCTACATTTTTATCACATAGAATCGAGAGAAATGTTTTAACCTATGTTTCTTGATCGACCTGCAACTCGACGATTTCTTGGGAAGTGAGCTGCATCTGTTACCAGAACAACTGGCACTGCTGGCAGCAGAAAGCATTTGCACTTTAACATTCTCGGTCTCACCCTCACCTTTTTGATTTTAATGCGTCCGTTTAGATGAAGATGAGTTAGAAGATAAACGTACTACAAACTTATCCTAACTTTTAATATGATTATCGTACAGGTACACTCACATATATCTAAAATACCCTACATAACGATCAACGACAACTTTTCAGTCATACTAAAAGATTGGGATGGTGGTTTTGAAGCAACGTAGTGAAATTAAATGATAAATCTTGCACACTATAAAAAATAAATGTACAAATGAAATGATATGCCAATCTGCATAGGTAGGTACTTAAATCTGATCGCATCGCCCCGCCGTCTAGTCAAAGCTGCGCGCCGCGCTTGATAGTAAATAAGAGCTGGCTGGAGCATGGAGGCGATAAAATATTAGGTCTTTAGTTGATTAGAATTTGCAATCCTATTAAGTGTGTCAATTTTAAAACAAACTTATTAACTGCCGGAAAACTATCCATTTTTAGTAGTATTTATTAAAGTTTTCCTACAATCCCTACTATACTTCGGTTAAGCTATTCCTAAAATAACTCGTTATGCAAGTGTTATCCCTCGATTATAAAACCAACCCCCTCACAGTGTCCTCATTTTAAAGTCGTATCAGTCACATATCAGTTAAATTGAAAAATAAATGAACGTGTTACAGTTTTGCTGGAAATACAGCCAAGTTACAGAAATGAGTAGTAACTATTCACTGGTGATGTTTTCAAAAATTATAATCATTCACATTGTATCTAAGAGTAAATAGTTTTAAACTTTTCAAACCAACATTCCGAATCTAATGCGATGCCTCGTCTGTAGGTGCTCAGAGCCCCCAGAAAATCTGCTGTGGGTACTTGAGCCGCCCAGCACCCACGTAGTCGACGCCGGTGCCTTCCACCCTTCGCCTCTGTTAAAGGGATTAAAATCTGTGCTGTAATTTAATTATTATTTTTAGCCTTTCTCTCTATTGGGAATGCTATAGGTATGCTAATGAGAAGTTAACCTCCTGATAATTATTATTTTCCCTTACGCGCTTCGTCCACTTTAGATGAGAGGTAAGGGAGGGAAGGTGGCGATACTAAGGAGGTATTCATCTCCTAACATTGTACGCTTTCGTTTGATACCAAAATCCACACTGAAGCTTAATTTTTATTTTCACCTTTCGCTCTTTGCTTTCTTCGGGCATGGTAAGGGAAGGCGTACCTCCTGACTGGATACGCTTTTATTAGGGATCTAGGTCGGCTGTGTAGCTTAACCAATACGTGCGATGCCGGAAGACAGATAGACATTTCTTGGAATTATTTTCGAACTATTAAACTTTAGCGGGAAGGGAGCAATTGTGACCCATATAGACTACTAAGACTTTTGGTGAAGGTAACGTAAGCGTAACCTGAAATTATTACATGGTTATTTATACTAGTGTACGTAGTTATAAATCATGTTGTGTTACTGATGTATCAATAGTGTAACATTATCACAATTAACAATAATGTATCACCAGATATACCTCAAAATTCCATGTAAAAATTGAAGTAAATTACTTCTTAAATAAAGTAGTGCAAGTTTGGTCACTGTATACTAACCAATAAAGTAAATGAACAAATGAATAAAACTGGTTTATAAACTGATAAATATGATTATTCATTTATGGTTAAAAAAGAAAGATTGAGATGTATGCACATATCCATTAACCGGCGTAAAAATTAAAGATGCATCAAGGGGGAATGACTGCAGTATTGGAACGCAGACATTCGGCACCATCCTAACGTCGTTATTGTTTGTTGTATTTGAAAGAACGTGACTGGCCTTGGGTCCATACAGCCGTATATATTTATATCAAAATGATAGATTATGATTTTAACATAGCTTCAAGGAAAAAAATTGAAATAACACAAATAATAAAAATATATACTATGTAAAAAGTTTCACACGATTTTATTTTAAAGATTAGTGATAAACTGAAGTTGATAGTAAATTCATAAATTTCGCGTTTTTATACTAACGCACTCATTGTTATTGGTATGATCTGCATTTTGAAAATACAATCAAGATAACACAACTCCAACCTTTTCGCATTCAAGTAACCTGTAGGTGGAATTTATTACAATACGTATAGAAACGTCTGTATGCACAATAACGTAGGATCAGCGTATGTTTAAAAATTAGATATTCCACCTGAAATTTTACACGCCCAAATGTCTGGAAATAAATCGACCAATTAGTGTCCAGATTGGGCGAATGCAGTCGGCATAGAAACTGTCGTTGTCACCTAAACGACCTTAAAACATTTAAATTATTATAGTCGACAGCAGACAGAAAAAAAGTAAAGCAAGCTGTAGTACGTGTGGTTTAGTAGTGATTTAAGAAAAATGAAATTAATGCCAATGTATCGAGTATCGACCTTGAACCCATTAAACTGTCTCGAATACTAGGATGTTGATATGACACTCATTTTTTAACTATTTTATTATTATCAGTATCATCAAATATTACATATACCGCCTGTTATTACACTTAATTGACTGTTTTGATATCAACGTGCAAGTTATAGCAAATAAAACACTTATATGTTATTTTTATTTGGTTAACAGCCAATTTTATATTCCAAACAACTAATTTTTGTTAACCTTTAATATCTCTTGTGATTACAAGTAGCTCTGTTTTTTTTTTGTAATCTTTATTGAAACTTACAAACTATTTTTGTATCTTTAGTCAATCAAGTAGCATTTATATTTTTTTTTTCCGTTTCTCTTAACTTTTTATCCTTTTTTTGTTGCAGTATAATTACACTGATTTTCTTATCTCGCAACATACGATATGGTTATTAATTATTCCTTACGAACGAATGCGATCCTATATGCACCTCAAATAAGTTCATCAGGATCATCTACATTCGCTAAAGATAACGAAAAAATATTTTGCACTCTCAGCTCTTTTAACTCAGTTCATATGACAAAACAATCTTATCTGGTCTTTGTTATTAAATGATTTAAAAAAACTGTACCATGCCTTGAATTGATGTTGCAGCATTTTAATTTTAATTCATATGCATTAAAAGTATGGAGATTTTATAAAAGATGCAGTGTATATTTTGATCAAATTTATTTGTATACTGGGGTGTAATGCTATTAATCTTGGTATTTGAATCTGCTTCAATTGAAATGTTTTGATAATAATTGCAGTTATCGTCGTTTGTGAAATAATTAATAGTGTCATCAATTACAATATATAAGAACAATCCAACAACGTTTAATTCGTTATTGAATTTGTTACCAATTTCAGTAGATAATTGCCCGGAATTTTTAGTTGTGAATGCTTTTACAGTTTTTAAACAAAATATTCATTGATATAATATTATTAAATTTATTTTGGGAAAGTGGTGTTTTTCATTCTCATCCTTTGTCTCTAGGGGGCATGTCTTTTTCGAGACGATTTAATAATATTTAATCTATGAGATATCTGGCTATTTATGATTACTAAATAAAATGTCTTTGGGTAATAGTCCTTCAAAAACATGTACCTAATTATTATAAGAGACTGCCCTTTGCATTTTCATATTTCATAAATTTGTTTGACACTTTAATTAATTTAATGTTAAAGTTTCATTCTTTACTCACGAGTAACTGAAATTGTTCTCGTAACATATATAGTTTGTTTTGTATACATTATTAAAATAGTTACACCATTTGAAAACCTAAATGATAAGTATTTATAATTTTTTTTAATCGAGTTTCATATTGGTAGAAAATGAACAACTCTGAATGAACACAGTTGTATAATTAACATGAATAACTTGGCATTGTAATATAGGTTTTAATCGTGAACTATAGTTCAATAATTAGAACACATTAATTATTCGTTTATAAATATTTTAAATATTAAAGTAAAACTAAGGTTTATTATATAAGCCGACAAAAAGAGAAATTGCAATAAATAAATACTGCCTCATAAACAAAAATTATATGAAATTACTGAGAAGTAAAAACAATCAATATGTACATACATAAAGACAAAATTTACATCAATTGGTCTTGTATCTCGATAGCACAGTTGGTTAGTGCGGTACTCGAGCAAAGCACCGGTTGTAGGTTTAAATCCTACTCGAGATAAGCTTTTTATTTATGTATTTAATAAAGTTAATAATAATTTTTAATTAATATGTATGTTTGATTTATATTATTTTTGTGCGTGAATGTTAATAAGGATAGTGCCACTTACACGTTTTTTACAAATAAAAATCATTACTGTTTGGCACTTATCCATATCATGGTTAATTGTTTTTTTTATTCCTTTTTTGTTGGAGCGCTAGTTACATATATTTTTCTGATTGGTTATTAGGAATACCGTGGTAATTTTTGCAGTCGAAACACTAATCAGATATATAACATATTTACGAATGAGACTCTTAATATAAACAAAACTTCTAATACAAATTAAATTAAAAAGAAAATTTTATATGATTATATCAGTTACAAAGTACAGTGTACGTACAATAAGAGTACCTACTATACCTAAATACAATTTATCAGGAAAAAGTGATATGTATTCAAACTCAATTACAATGATTTACTGTACATAATATCTGGATAGTTAAAGTTAACTGAAGAAATATTACGAAACTATTAATTTTGGGGTTCCGTATTTCAATAGAAAATCTATTGCGACAACACATAACATGATAACGCTTGATAACAACTGAGGGTATTGGTACGGTAGATATTTGTTATTTTTTGTGATTTTAAACAATCGCTAGCTTAAATTTCTAAAGTCTTAAGTGCGTAACCCTTATTGCTTGAGCCTTACGCGCACTCGATTTTTAAGGTATACCTTCTCAATATAGTCACTACAGTAAAACTTATCATTACAAAACTGATTTGAAAAACACACTAAAATTTCATTTGTTTTTTCCGATAGAATATCGGCTAATCCTTCGAACAATGGCATTGTGGTTTTCATTATTTGACTAACGTCACTTCCATTCATATCTGTTTTCGTTTTTAGGGTTATAATGTTATATAAAACATAACTTTTAAACTAAATTACTAATTTGTAGAAATGATGCAACGTATTACTCAATTTATTGACAATTGTAACCAATAAAACTTCTTTAATTCCAGAAAAGAAATAATGGATTAAATTGTATGGAGTAGGAATTCGGAATTCTCTCACAAGTTACAACATTCAAATACACTTATTACAACCTTGATATCAACGTTTAATATACGTACATGCTATACTATGTAAATCAATCAAAATTATATAAAAAAATCAAAATAAAATCGAACGAATGTTTTATACACTGCTATCAATATATTGTTTGAGCAAAAGAAAATACAATATCTTCGAGTGTTTTGAATACGCCAGCATTTCCTTAGTTTTGCATAAAAGACATTTTTAAAATGCAGTATCTATTAACAGTAAATTACAAGTTAAGAAACTTAACTTATTTGAACAATAACTATGTCAACAGAATTTTTGTTTCCTTTATAATTTAGATTTTAAATTAAATAAAATGCCACTTCAATTTACACTTTGCGGAATGGGTTGAAAATGTTCATCATCATTGTCGTCCAGACATGCATCTACCCATTTCTCACATTCGTTACTCAAAAAAAATTCACTGCTTCAATAATGATCTTAGAACGACTAGGAGGCTTTACTGTGTCTTGGGAAAGATTTACTACCGATATACAGGGTGTCCCAAATTTAATGGGACAGAGCAGCAGTATATTCCTTACAAGAAATTAAGTCGATTGAACCCAACATGCTTTAGTTCAAAAGTTGATATTTACTGAGATACGGGATGTTTGTTAGTTGTAATGAAAAAGATAATGAATGGAACAATGTAAACATTAATTAAAATTAATGGGGCACAGCACCAGTAGATTCCGAAGTAGATTCCTTACAAGAAAATAAGTCGATTGAACCCAACATGCTTTAGTCCAAAAGTTGATGTTGACTGAGATACGGGGTGTTTGTTAGTTGTAATGAAAAACATAATGAATAGAACAACGTAAAAAAACACATAATAGAATGGTGTTTTATGAAACAAAATCATAAGTACTGATGAGATTTATCGATTTAATCTGGTGTATATAATTAGATTGTGTATAGAACGACTATTATTAATATACTTAAAAGATGCCGCGACATAATTTATTCTCAAAATTCATTTTATTTGTTTATACGCAAAAAAAGTTTACGACGCCGTGATAAATACACGGGCTGAACTATGACAAAAAATCGTAAACGCTGCAAATGTTTTTACCACGAAAGAAAAAATATTTTTTAATATTATACAATCACTCATTAAACGCTTAACAAAGTGTATTGATGTAAATGTTATAATGTTATAATATTAATCATAATTTTTCATTGGTTTTCATTACAACTAACAAACACCCCGTATCTCAGAAAATACCACTTTTGGACTAAACCATGTTAGGTTCAGTCGACTTATTTTCTTGTAAGGAATCTATTGGTGCTCTGTGTCCCATTAATTTTGGGACACCCTGTAAAAAAAGTTCACGATATTATTTAATAAATTCCAGCTGCATCTTAGGTAAACTCATGTTCCCCTTTCGTTCTTATTCCCATTTTGCAGAAATAACACTCACCTCTACAGTTACTGCAGTAAAGAAGTATACAAAAATACAAAACACTGAAGTTTAGAATTAGTACGTAGTAGGTAGTAGGTAGTTTTGTACGGGCTGACTTTATTGATGTCTCTGTATAATTCATACAGTTAAAGTAAATGTTAGCGCAGTCATTACTAAATAGTTACGGAACAATAACCTTAAAAACAGCGACAAACGCTTAAATTATTTAATTATACGCATATCTAATATTTTAAACATTGAAATATAATCGCCTAATATAAAAACCGACAAAATGAGAAATTATAATATATAATTAGTGTATTATATATACCTAAAAAAATGATATGAAATTACTGAGAAGTAAAACAACAATTAAAACGTATTTTTTTATTTATGTAATCTGAGTACTTTAATATTAATAAGGATTGTGCCAATTATACATATGCAAATAAAATATAAATAGTAAATGTAAATGTAAATATAATGGTTAATTATTTTTCTTTCTTCATTATTTGCTTGAGCTTGGGCGCTAATAGAAATATTTTTATTATACTTCTGTGAAAACACCCTATTTTCATCTGTAATAATATAAGATGGGAATTTTTTCGGTTTAGCGCACGGAAAAAGTTTTCCAATCCCCGATTCTTTCCGTGCTGAATAAAAATACCAAATATGTGGCTTTAAAATAGCAGTATACTGTATACAGGAAACTAAAGTAAATCTTTAGATAAATTTCTGTAACATTTTTTAACGTTTTTTTGAACCTTATCTGATCTCAAATTTTTGAAACAATTTGAGAGTAACCATGGAATTATGTCAAACACATTATTGTCACCATTGTTTATTTTCTGCCAATTAAATTTATGCCCATTGAAAATAAAAATGTTCCAAGTTTCTTTTGTATAAGGCTTTGTTATACAGAATTGTCAATATTACTTTGCTACTCTTAGTTTGTTCTCTTTCTTTTAAAAGCCAATATATCACCTGCCACTACCATGACTATTGAAAAAATATTAAATGTATACTCTGTAATAAATACTGTGTATAAAATTATTAATATATTTAAAGTTAGTTTTAATTCAATTGATAAAATAAAAGGTGTGCAGTAGTAGTATTTTCATGGTTTTCTAAATAACTAAAGTCTTATGGTCTAAATCAGTGGTTCTTAACCTTTATTAGTCGCGGCCCCCTTAAAATCCAAAAATATATCTGCGGCCAGTACGCACCATTAGGTGTAACATACTCTTAATTACTCGTACAAAAAAACACTCAAATATACCAATAATTCATAAATAAGTCAAAGCAGAGCTTAACATAACATTTATATATTTTTTTATTATTTTTTATTTTTATCCAAGACAAATGATAAAAGAAAATACCAGACACATAAAATAAATACTAATAAGCAAGTCTAAATAAGCGATAACAAAATACATAATAGTATTTAATACAATCGGTAATATACATTCACCATTATAAACCAAATGCGCCAAATTAATGAGACTTCTGTTGTTGAATACACTCCACTAATTTGTCTATTCGCACTTCAGTTGCGTTACTTAAAGCTATTCGCATGCAAGAGTCTATTCGGAGTCGATTATGTTGCTTCGTTTTAATATTGACCACTGTGGAATATCCCTTTTCGCACAGATATGTGGAAGCAAAAGGCAATAAATGTTGTATGGCGACTGTGAACAGGTTTGGATATTCCTTCCGAATATGTATCTAAAATCGTACCAAACTGTTTTTCTTGAAAAGTTAATTCAAACTTAAGTCCTTTAATAATTCAATCAGAGTGTCATCTTGGGTTGGTGATAAATTGGTACTATCCCAGTTATTATAGGGATCTCGAATCCACAATTTCCTGCTATCAATTTCATTATTTGGAAAATATTTGTCAAATTTTTCAATTAGTTTTTGCAGATGACATTGAATTGAATAATTTGCATGTTCTTTATCGTATTCGCAATTATCTGTAATCATTTGGGAATAATTTGGAAACATTTCGAAAATATTTGATTCTATTCTTCGAATCCATGTATGAAGTTTCATTTTCATGGCCTTTATTTTATCTTGCATAGATAAATTTAGTTGGTTTAGAATGGTGAAGATGTCTGCCAAGTAAGAAAGTTTTGCAATCCAGTTTTTGTCGGTGAAATAAATTGCCAAATTTGAATTTTTATCATTTAGAAATATTTCCACTTTCGTTTTCAGTTTGCAGTAAACGAACTAACACTTTCCCTCTCGACAGCCATCTAACTTTTGCGTGAAGTAAGAGTGATGTATAATCGGCTCCAACTTCTTCACACAGAGCCGAAAATAGTATTGAGTTCAGGGCATTCGGTTTTATATAATTTATAACTTTCACAGAATCCATCATTACTACGTGTAATTCTGCACTCATATCTTTAGAAGCTAGTTGTTCCCTATGTATAAAGCAATGAGTAGCTATATTAGGATTTGCAATTTGTTCTATTCTGGATACAACTCCGTGATGACGACCTCTCATAGCAGCTGCATCATCTGTGCAAATTCCCACACAATTTTGCCACTGTATGTCATTGGATGTGAAAAATGAATTAATTTTGTTGAATATATTTTCACTTGTTGTGTTAGTTTCCAATTCTAAACAAAACATAATTTCTTCAAGATTATCTTCTTTGTCATGGTCAATAAATCGCACATATCCCAAACAGATGCTTTTTTTTGAAATGCCAGTTGATTCATCTATTTGAATTGCAAACCACGGTGACTTTTTAATAATCTGAATTAACTGCTCTTGAAGATCATTTGCAATAAGACGAATAATATCATTTGACATGGGTATATCTTTTATTTTATTAGCCTCGGTTATTCCGAACATTTTTTCGCAAATATTACTCATACATGGCTTCAATAAACATTCGTTATTTTTTCTTATAAAAAATTCTTCTGAGTTATCTTTATATTGTTGATGCCTTGTTAGTAAATGCCGTTTTAATTTGTATGGTTTTAGAGATTCATTCGAGAGGACTACACTGCTTAATCCAAATTTTATATAATTTGTATCATATTTTCTTCTTTTACATTTATTTAAGTTTTTACATTTAGGACTAGCAATTTTTTCGGTCTCAGGTATGTTTACATAATCCGTAAAACCATCACTATCACTATTATCACACAGTTCTTTTGAAGTGTTTGGCGAATTTCAAAAGTTGAATAATGCCCTTGCTTACTCATTTTATAGATGGGTAATTAAGATTTTTTTGGTCATATATAGGGTCGCGGACCTCTTAAGAATCACTGGTCTAAATCATCTTATTTATATCTTATATCGTTAATTTAAATCGTATTAACATTATCTATAAGCCATTGCGTTATTTGCAAAATATTTCTTCAGTTGCAACAAAAAGCATATAAAGCATTATCAAATGTAATGTTTTATATAACAGTTACATAAGGCAAACAAGTCATATTCGGGAAATCGCAAAATCTTTGCTAGAATAAAACAAATGTACCCAGCAGGGTCTAAGCAACTTGCTAGGATATCCCTTCTGGGTCCATTTGTTTATGGAAAGGAAAAGGAAAAGGCCACATATGTCACTCCCTCCCCAAGAGTGAGGGCGGGCTGCTCGACCTTTCCAAGCTTCTTTAGCCACAATCATGGATTCCCAGCATACATACATACATACATTATGTATATATGCATGGTGGGATTAAGGATGGGTGTGGTCAGAATAGGATCGGAAGGAACGGAGGTAGGGTTCTGAGGGGAAACATACTACCCCAGCATTCGCCTAAGTAGCCGCACATGGTGTGCGTAGACGCAGTGACCATGCCGCTCCATGTGTATGAGGAAACCCCCCTAAAAAAACCTCATATAGGGTAGACGGTAACGGGAATCGAATCCATTACTTCCCGAATCCTAAGCAGATCGTGCCTCCGCTGCTCTACTAGCTCGGTTTTGTTTAAGACTATGGAAGATTTTTGCGAATAGTAACAATTCGGCTTGAGCTCCCTATTAAATGCTGTCACTACAACCAAGTATATATGGACTAAATACTTCAAGACGACAGTAAAAAATGGGTTCATTTTACAAAACGTTTTGTCATTGCCATACAAACTTAATAATTAGGATGTGGAACGACACAGCCAAAGGAACGCTATGCATACAGTGCAGCAGCTTCTATAAAACTTTCTAAATACTAGCAACATACTTACTTTTTCACTAAAATTAATTTTTAATACCACTGGAATCGACCTGACAAACAACTTTTATGTTCACACCAGGTAGCACTTGTTTTTGTTAATTGATACTATATTAAATTTTAAAATTTTAATTTTTGACTTATGTTTTTATACTAATAATATTTGTAATCCTTTGTTGCAATGAGAATCCTCTATTCACTACATGAAACCTATATCATTCCATTTAAGAAAATAAAATTTGATCAACTTCCGGTTAAACTTTAAGAGGAAATTCAATTTTATATTTATTCTAGTATTTTAGATTCTTAAGAAGCTAATATATTTAGCGAAAGCTTGATCAGAATTAAAAATTAAAATAAATTTGTTTATGACTGATACCCAATAACTTCAAATATTATGTATATATATATATATACACGGTGTCTCACGGTCAACGTCCATTAGAATATCTAAGGGAGTAATGCGATTTGATGTTTGACAAATTGCACAATGAAGCTATCGGATACGCTCTCTTCAGATGAAATGTGCGTTTTCCGGTTATACCGGAAGTAAAAGTTAACTTTCTTATTTTAAATAGAACACCCTGTTCATTATTACATTTTTGGATTCTACGCAAAATTCTAGACAAATTTTGTGTTTAATATCATATACCACACTCACCGTTTTTGATATATTTAAATTTTTGTGTCAAAAATGACGTTTGCAGGCTCTAAAATAATTATCGATTATTCCTGTAAGGAAGCCTTTATTATTTAATTGGGGTCGGATTCCTTGTTAAAGAGAACATGCTTTAATAAAGGTTTTATAATATTTTGTTAACTATTGATTCAGGGCGGTCAAAAAATCAGACCAAAAATAAAATCGAAAAAACTAGCAAAGTCAATTTTTTCAAATGGAAACCCCCTTTGTTATTATTTTATCTTATTTAGAATTAAAAATAAGGGTAAGTTTGTATAAGGTCTATTCCAAAAATTTGTGGTTTTCAAAATATTCCCAATTTAATATTTTTATTTGGCGATTTTGCTACGTATTTTTTCAGTTATTCTTAGTTAGCTATGACTGCGTTATTTGGAAACAATCGACTGCTAAACAATTGTATGGTAGCTGTCAGTTACCATTTGAAAATTATTAATGATCAATGTTTTGATTAGTTTATGCGCGAATAAAACTGTTCAAAAATGGAAAATAATACATATTCAAATGCCGACATATTAAATTTATTCTTTACTCATGGTGAGTATAACAGGATTATAAGTCGAACGTGCAGAGTTTTCAATGAAACATTTCCGCATTTGACACCAATGAACAGAAGAAAACTTAGAAACATTCTGAAGAATCATCTCAATTATGGAACAATCAATGCAAAAGAATTTAACCCAGGCCAATAACGTCAAGTGAATATAACATAATCAATGTGTTGGCATATCTCTATTCGTACAGTAGAATACGATTTAGGAGTTTCACGACTATCTATTCAAAGAATTTTAGCAAAACATGGCATGCATCCCTATAAATTCAATCTTCTTCAAGTTCTTCATCCCGGGGATGTACCACAACGCAATGAATTCTGTGAAATGATACGAACACAATTCTCATTTCTGGGCCACTGAAAATCCTCATGTCATTCGGGAGAAAAATTTTCAAAACAAATTTAGTATAAATGTATTTGCTTTACTTATGTATTATCAAGTACGCTATCATATTTATGAAGTAACGTTGAATACCGAAAGATACTTGAACATTTTACAAACAGTTGTTACAGACTTTGTTGATAACCTGTCTTGACATAAAATAAGAGATTGTTGGTATCAACTAGACGCCGCCCCGCCACATTGTGAAATGTGTTAGACCATAAGCTACTAGATATGTTTGAAGATAGATGGATTAGACTATTAGGACCGTCAATTGGCCACCACGGTCCCCAAACCTGGCGCCCTTAGATTTTTATCTTTGGAGAACGATAAAGGAAAGGATATACACCACACCCATCGATTGAATGGAAGAACTAGTAGCTCGAATAAAAAGAACTTTCGACCAACTTGAACCAGCTGAAATAGCAAGCGCTACTAAGGAAGCTGTTATGTGTAATATTCAAAAGTGTTTACGATCAATGGAGGTCATATTGAACAGTTAGATTAAGATTATTGTCTGTAACTAGTTTACTTATTACTTGTGCTATTATCTTATAAAATTAAATTAACTATCCCAACACATTAATGATGTTCTGTTCTCTTGCCGTTATTGGCCTGAGTAAAATTATTTCAGCATTAATTGTTCCACAATTGAGATGATTCATCATAATGTTTCTAAATTTTCTTCTGTTCATTGGTGTCAAATGCGGAAACCTTTCATTGAAAACTCTGCACGTTCGACTCACCATGAATAAAGAATAAATTTAATATGTCTACATTTGAATACGTAATATTTTCCATTTTTGAACAGTTTTATTCGCGCATAAACCTAATCAAAACGTTGATCTTGAATAATTTTCAAATGGTAACTGACAGCTACATACATATCTTTAGAGTCTGATTGTTTTTCAACGCCGCGCCGTCATAACCAAGTAAACATAACTGAATTTAAAATCCGTAGCAAAATCGCCAAATAAAATTATTAAATTGGCAATATTTCAAAAACTACAAATTTTGAATAGACAGCCTTACACAAACTTACCCTTATTTTAATGGTAAATAAGATAAAATTATAAAAATAGGAGGTTTACATTTGAAAAAATTGATTTTTGCTAATTTTTTTGATTTTATTTTCGGTGTGATTTTTTGATCACCCTGTATCAATAGTTATCAAAATATTATAAAACACCTATTAAAGGATGTCTCTTCAACATGGAATCCAACCCCAATTAAATAATAATTTATTATAATAAGTAAAACAAAGACAGTACAATCAGTTCACGTTCTAAGTGAGATAGAATACACAACAAACTAAAAGCGCTGATGCCATACATGCGTCTTTTGAGTAGGCTAGTATCAATGACACATTTAATTGCTACTGTCAACGAGAATTGAAAATCAGTGTTTTTGCAAGTCCGACACAATACTCATGTATTCCACTGAAGAAAAATACAGATTATTAAGTGGTATTATTCAGGAAGCACTGCACAAGAAATAATGGGCAGGTTTGCTTTTTCCTTTGAAAACAGGCCAATTCCATCAGAAAGTACGATTATGCGTATTGTGTGTAAATTTGAAAGATGTGGATGTTTAAATAATGGTAGAAAATGCAGTAGCATTAATGGTAATGATGGTAATGCATCTGGTCGTAACTTAAACGAAGAGCACGAAGTCCAAGAAATTGCAGTGTGTAGTTAAGCAGAAACTAATTTCCCCTGCAATAGCACAAAATTTCTGAAGAAATGAATATTGAACCAAGAACAGTGCGCAATATCTTAAAAAGGAATAAATACCATTGCTAACTACACAAGAAATTTTTCCTGAAGATCATCAAAAGCGTATGGAATTTTGTGAAGATATGATGAATCGGGCTAATGAAAACAAAAGATTTATTCAAAATATTTTGTTTACCGACGAGTGTTCTTTTAACTTCATGGCCATCACAACCCGTCTGTCGCTGTTGATTACTCTCGAGAAAACAAACACATTAGTATTCCTTACCGAACACAATACCCCAAAAAGTTAATGTGTGGCAGGAATTTTAGGCAATTCCATAATTGGTCCATTTTTTATCAACGGAAACTTGAATGCGGACAAATATTTAGAACTGTTGAGAAACCAGATAGTTCCAGCTGTTCAACGCCTCAATATAAATTTGATGACATTTGGTATCAAGAAGATGGCTGTCCTGCTCATACTGCAATAAGAGTTCAACAGTTTTTGGAAACTACGTTCCCTAACCGTATTATTAGTGAAAAGGTATTATTAAATATCCTCCTCGCTCACCTGATATCGCGCCGAACGACTTTTTTGTTTGGGGATACGTATCCCAGCAAATTTATGGGCTCAGGCATGAACGTGCTAACAATTTGGACGAACTTTGTGTCAAAATTACAGACTCTTTAAACAGCATCACCCAAGAAATGTTAGAAAACACCCGAACTGAAGTTATGTTACTGCCTTGCGCAAGGTGGAGGTCTTTTCGAAAATCTTATGAAGTGGAGTTTTGAAAAAAGTGCATTCTGTTCATTTTTAAAAATAGTCGGTTTTTCAATAAGAATTATAATGCTAAAGTTAAACCTTAAACTTAAGTTATACTATCAATGTAAATGTTAATGTTCTTGTTTGTAGCTCTCGTAAGGTTCTTCTTGGTTCTTCTCACGAGTAGTAATCGAACCATGTCATAAATTCGCAATTACAATAAACTTCGATGTTTGAGGTAATATTTATTAATTAAAGTATTATTAATTTTAAAATATATAATAAGAGTTTACTTAAGTAGTTTGAACTTTGCTAAGTAGCAACTAATACGCCATCAAAGTCAAGCCAATCGATAAATTTTGTCTTTATGTTTAAACTGATGTAAATTCTAAATATAATGGATTACAATCAAATTACTTATATTAATGGAATGTGAGCCTGCAATTAGATTCACATATAATACCTTGACTAATATTAATTATTATATTTATTTATTTTATAAAATTAATAATAATTTTAATTACATATTACCTTTGAACTTATTCGTTCATAACAAAACTTATAATAATTTATTTACTTAATAGTTTCAAGAACACCGACTTTCAAACATCATCTAAATTGCTTTGGTTTCGGAAATGTTGAAGCTAGATTGAAAATTTAAGTAGTTCATATTTTGTGCCTACACGCAAACATGTACAAGTGGCAACATCGGTAAAGTTATGTCTCTCTCACACTCATATAATGCTTATTGAGTTTCTTTCTAGCTTATTGTAAGTCAGACCCGTAATACTGTTTTTCCATACCTTATATATATATATATATATATATATATATATATATATATATATATATATATATATGTATGTATATTTCGATATAGACGATTATGTTGTTAGGAATATAACCGACGCATAAGTTGCCGCTCATAAAACACATTCACTTTTAAGAATGAGACAGCGATAACAGTGTTGCTGTCACACATTTAAGCATTCCTCCATCACTGATTGCGATTGCCAACGATATTCTTGAAACTAACTGTACTACAAGTAATGCCATAAGCGAGGCACCCGTCTAACATAACAATTTTTATGTAAAACACTTTTTGGTAAAACCAGCTTTTACCAAACTATCTAATGATAATACAAGCTTTCCAGACATAGTATAGGTGCAATAAATAAAATTAACAATTCAGTGCTGACAACAATCATATTCAAAAATAGTCAATTAATTATTTTAAGGTAAATTTAATTTCTAAAAATAAGTAGCTTGATGCATGTTTAGTTTTTTCTTTAATTCTGCAATAATTTTGAAATAGTTTGAATTCAAATCAATAATTAAATAATTAATATAATTAAAATAATAATAATAATAATAATAATTAAAATAATTAATAATTAGGGGCTAGTTTGGCAATAATAATCTACATTATAAGGTTATTCCAGAATGATGGTTAAATATTACATATTTAAGCCATTTTGGGAATCATGAAATTTTCAATTTGTCGTCCCTGTGAGATATTCAGTGTCAAAGTGCAGGAAGAAATTTGTTTTCTTAAAAACAGTTAAACTTAGAAATTTCAATTTTGCTACCATTGTCTTTGGCTCAGATTGGACACCAACCCTGTTTATTCTTTCAGAACATTTCTTGAATGGCCGATTCAAACTCCCTAAATGATTAGAAAAATAACAGAGTGAAAATTTTAATTTGCCGATTTCAGCAAAACTATGTATATTTTAAAACTTTTCACTCTTGATTTTTCATACAACCAACAGTTTGCATTGTTAAATCATTTCAGGAAAAAGTTCTGACAAGAATAAAACTTTGTATACTGATACATGACCAAAGATTAACACACACAAAATAGCATTGAAAAATTTGATATGAAGATCCCTCCCTCCCTAAAATGGCTTGTAGAATACTCTGGTAAAATATTTGACCATCATTCTGGAACACATTGTATACTGGAGATACTGCAGTATGCATTGGTATACCACTTATATAAATAGCAGGGAGTATATATTACCACAGTACGATTATTGATTTATAATACTGAAAATGTCAAGCTTTTTTCACTTAAAATGATGTGTACTAATAAATTAACAGTCTTAGCTTTATGAATAACATGTTCTAAGTGCCCTCCATTACGTTGGACGCACAGTTCGTATCGTTCTTGCCTATTTGTGGCCATATTTGAAAATAGAGGCTGTTGCATCTGTCGCATCGTTTGTGTAATTTTTCTTTTATCTGTTGTATTGTAGACGGACGGTTACCTCGGAAAACCCATACAAACCCAAACAAATGCATCCAGCGATGTTAAGTCCGGAGAGTGAGATGGAAAAGAAAAATCGGTGAAACGTGAAATCATATTGTTTCTCTCGCAGAAAGTCTCTTGTAGCCTGTGGTGTGGCAAGTTGCCGCACCATCTTGCTGAAAATACTGGTTATCGAAGGGTAAGTTTTTTGATCTGCAAAACCTCCGAAGGTCGTTACAAAGGGTATGAGAACTTGTGTATATAGCACTCCTGATGAACAGTTGCTGGACGTTCGTTTTCCTCAATGAAGTAAGACCCAATAATTCCTCGTCCAGAAACTGCCCACCAGACAGTAAGTTTTTCACTATGCACCTCTTCTGGTCATTGGAAGCCTAAAAATCTATTGCTATGCCCGACAAATGAAAATAACATTCTACACTGTACCAGATCTTACTGATGTAAGTGGGATTATCATATTGAAAAGCTAGGATCCTAGAACAGTATTGCAGCATGATCACTCATTCTCAATGGTTGGGTCGTCTGAATAACGTATGAACGGGCATTAAGTTGTTTCAATTTCTTCTGAAGAGTGCTGGTGTTCCAATGCAAATTTGCACAAGATTTCCATTAACTACAACGTGGCGAGCTCATAATTTATTGAATACACGTTCGTGTTTTTCGTTAGTATACACTGTTTTTTTTTCTGCTATCTCTACCTTTTCCTTGGTGTAGCACACTTCCAGTTCGCGGACCATTTTGTCTACCTAAGTCGTATGAGCGAAAATAGTGCGCAACTAAAAAGAGTTTTTTCTTCAGTAAGTAACATTATTTACGAACTTGCACACATGTTAGTACATCTGACCAAAATCAATGTTTATGTCAAATAACAGCGTCAATTGTTAGAGGGTTAAGGAAAAGGAGGCCTACCGTTTCAATACTGTAAATTGAATAGCCATATTGTGTTAATGATAAATTAAAATTTAATATTCAAACTTTAAGAGATACAGATGAGAAATTAGTTTTCATCATTTATATTGATGTGATACAGAAAATATTCACATATAATGTTGTGAAATACTACAGATAGCATATTAAATTATTAATTAAACTTAGAAATTTCTTTAGCTACAAATTGTATCGCTTTCGACTCATTCATATAACTATAATCTATTGTTGCTTGTGCTCCTTATTTGTGGCCTGTTCAAAGTCTCTTCCACCACCTTTTTCGCAATCTATCTTTTCCCTGCTTTCCGTTTACAATTACGTCTTAAAATGATTTCGTAAGTCATTCATTACTAATTCTGGATAAACGCGCACCGGTACAGCACTGCTAGTGATATCTCAGCGTCGTTACGGTCTATAGTTAAAAAACAATATCAGCACATTTACTAATCAATTGTTTAAGCTGCATTCGCACTGACGACGATAACTCTAATTGTTGGCGAAACGTATACATTTTGCATAATTTATCTTTAAATACACGATTTATAAACCTAAAAGATAAGTATTTGTAATTATGATTTTAAATCATGAAAGTTTACGTTTTCAGATTCTTATTTTGTTCATTCCTATTCACCTTCTCTGTCTTTTGTTTCTTGCCTGGTCAGCAAGTCACTTCTAAAATAATATCTCATTACCTTCAATATCTAAGCATCTATTTATTGTCCTTTCAACTTTAATAACTACTCTTTTACACGTATTTCATTTTCTTACTTAATGCTGTAGTCAGCGCATTTTTTTATTATCAATATCTTTTACTGCAATCGTTTTTTGAATTCATCCTTTTTCTCATGTATAGTCGTTAATCCACGTACTCGTATTGCACTTGTGAACTACGACAATGTTTGCTTTCATTCGTGGTTTTTTTTCATAGTATTCCTTTCAATGCCGTTTTTTCACTTATTCGCTAGTTATTTCTACACCTACTCTACTAATTTGTTATTACCGCCTTTCTTTTTTTATGTACTCATTATCTTTCGAAGTTACTTGTCATTTGCTTTTAGATCCCAAAAAGGCCTAGAACATTATATGTTCTATTTTCCATCTACTCGTTCAAGAATTTACTCTTTCATTCGGTTCTTCTTCATATTGTTCTTTATTGTCCCTATTCACTTGCTTTAACCGTATAATAATTTATCTTAATTTGCAGTTGGTAGTTTTTCAATTTGTAGAGTTCTTGTGCTGCATGACAATACTCGTCCACATATGGGCGTTCTGAATTCAACACAATCGATTTGTTTTGAATTATATAATGTATTCAATCTTTGTCTCAAACTAATATACACTGTATGTCTTTTTGGGTAAAATTCGTCTATTTAATAAACTCACTTTTAACGAGCTTTTACATATTTTAATAGCAATTTCAGCTATCGTTCTCAGTAAAAACACTTTTCCCTCCTCAGTAAAGAGAGAGTTTATCTCTTTTATTGAGGACGATAGCTGAAATTGCCACTGAAACAATCAAATTGTTGAATTCGATTTTTAAATACACATACATTATTTAAGTGCGCCAACGTATAGATAAATAAAATTTGGATATAACCATCAAATTTCTAATTCTATCAAATGGTACAGCATTTACCTGAACTAGGCTATGTCATATATTGTCATTCACAGTACAAGGCGTTCCTCAACCAATGTTGGAATAAAATTGGGTAAGGAAACTATATGTATATATATATATATATATATATATATATATATATATATATATATATATATATATATACTTACTTGTCCAAGATGAGGAGGGTCATATGGGATTTCAAAAACAGTAAGACATAGAGTTTTGGTTAAAATGGAGAAAAGTTGGGCATTTTGGACTTTAGTAAAATGTCATTTTAAACTGACGAAATTCCGAACCGTTCTGAAGTTATGCGACAAAAACGAATATTCACGATTTCGTTTTTGACAAATTGTTACTTTGTGGTTGATGTTAAATAAAAAGTAAGATAACCTTCTGCAACAGATTTGAATCCGACGTTGCGTTTTCGAGCTACCATCATCAACTTTGTTTTTTTAAATACGGTCCTGATTTTTCTGTACATATGTAATATTAGAAGACCTTTCTATTCTACATTCAAGCATAACTGCGATTTTTAAACTTATCCTGTATCCCTCCCAATAACATTTAAACTGAATTTTAGTCATAAACGGGCTTTTGCTAACTGTGCTTTCCTCATCAAATTAATGAGATGACACAGAATCTTTCAATTGAATACAAATTTTATAACCAGTTAATTACAACCAATCAACAACACATAAATGGACGGATAACATTTGATGACAACAAAATTTAAACTTAACGCATAACAATAATTAAACAAAAAATTATAATAAATGCTCGAAAAGTTCTCCTTCGTTCTCCAAACATAAATAGCATCTTCGAACTGTAGAATCCAAAGCATTCGTTAACATTGTAGGTGTTACAGTTTGGAATACGTTAAGTACCAACCTTCGGAATTCCTCTTCTGTTCCAAAGATATCTTTATAAATTACATAATTTGTTATGTACCCTCAAAGAAAAAAATCCAGCGGGGTTATATCGGGAGAACGGACTGGCCAGGGTGTTTCAAAATGGGTGCTTCGGAGAACCTATTTGAAAGATAACCCTTAACCATTCGTGAATTGTGTGCAGGTACACGATCCCGCTGAAACCAACAGTCGCGTACTTCGGCTAAGGGAAAATTATCAAGAGCGTCTTAGAAAGTAGTTTCTAGTAAATTTAAATAACGTTGCGATGTTAAATTTTGATTATAAAAAAGGTCCTATTATCCTTCTCCTAAAATCCCAACCCACATATTGAAGGCGAAGCGGTGTTGACGTCGTGATTCTTTGCATAATTTTGGAGACCAATGATGAACGTTTTTTCTACTAAATATCCCATTATTGAAAACCGTACTTTCATCAGACCATAATATGTGGCAAATTCTGTATTTGTGTGGATGAAATTTTGTCTACCTTAGAATAAAGTGTGCTGTTGATTTGGATGTGCCCACTTTATTCTGAATTGGCCGAGCTGATATTTCGGGATATTCAGTAACGAACGTACATTGTTTACATATTCCTCATTACTTTTTTTTTTGAGATAGCACGGGTTTTTCAAAAGCACCGTATTCTTTAAGGTTAGTTACTGCTGAATGTTCTTTTATTTGGGTGCTTCATTTCAGGATAGTTGTTCAAATACATGCGTTCCGCTGTAATGCAATTTTGATCGCTTAAGATGTAACAAGATATTATGTCAAACTTTTTCCATTTGAAAATCCTGCTTCCATATTTTATTAATAAATTAACTACTAACAAGAATTAGTACGGAAAACTAATAAATAAAGTAACTGTCTAGTGGAGTCAAAAATTTTATTTAATTCAATTCAACAAATCATAGTATTTGTTTTGCTAGCCTACTTTTCTAACGTCAGACAGCGTTAATAGACTTCTCGATGCTAACTTAAAAAATTAAAAGAAATGAAATAATTTTAATTATAATTTTTTGGGTAACTATGCAACCTCGTTCATACGTTCATAACGAAAACATTGTAAAAACAAAAACCATAATCTATGTCAGAATGACGTTTAAAACTTCATGTCAGATAGAGATTAATAGATATAAATACATGTTAACTTAAAAAAAATTCCAAAGCCGCCCACTTCTATAAGATATCAATAGTATAGTTTAACCATTTTCATTCATATTTAATTAATTTTTAAACTTACCTTGCGTTATATTAAAACACTTTATAAATAAAATTATGTAAAATTAAATTTTCTTTAAAAAATATGCCTACACTTTTTCTTATAAAATTAATTATTATATTGAAAAAAATTGAACTAAGACTTTAATTCTACCTTAGAGATTTTTTGCCGCTAAATTACGCGTCGTCTCAAAAGATTGCATAGAACGTAATTACTCGACATGTTTAAGGTCTATATCTATCTATTTTTATATCTTTGGAATATGCAGCTGTTGAGCGATAGTGAAAAAAAGTCGATTGCATAACCTTCTATGCTTACATATGTATATGTAAGTTGGAAGGTAAAAATCGCAATTAAACCGTAAACTGTGATACATGTTTGAATGCAGAAAAAAAGGTCTAATATTACGAAAAAAAATCAGGACCGAATTTTAAAAAACAAAGTTGATCATGGTTGCTCGAAAACAAAAAGTCGGATTCCAATAATTTGTTGCATGCCATGTTAAAGAACGTTAAAAAGTACCTGTAGAAGGTTCTCTTACGTTTTATTTAACATCAATCACAAAGTAACATTTTATCAAAAACGAAGTCGTGAAAATTCTATTTTTGTCGCATAATTTCGGAACGGTTCGGAATTTCGTCAGTGTAAAAATCTCGTTTTACTAAACTCCAAAATGCCCAACTTTTGAGTCATTTAACCGAAACTCTAAATCTTACCGTTTCCGAAATCCTCATAGTAGCCCTCCTTATTTTGAACACAGTATATATATATATATATATATATATATATATTATATATATATATATATATATATATATATATATATATATATATATATATATATATTGTGTGTGTGTATTCAATTTTTTTAAATTACGTGTATGTTGCTATTTTTCATCGCATTTGAGAATATGTAGATAACTTGCTGAGAAAAATACAATACATTTAAAAATATTATTTTCAGTTTTTCTTCTCCACGCATAACTGCTGAAAATTAATTGAAAATGATCTATTTTAAAGAGAGAACTGCAAATATCATTACATTTAGGTATAGGGAATGAATGATAAATAGAAATGGCACAGCAACATCAGAGGAATCGAACGTTATAATATACAAATTGCCCCATATCGTGCTATATTATAGGAATAGAAAAAGTCAGCCGAATTCAGAAATCTATAGGGTTTCCCATTTAAAAAAAATCCATGTTGGTTTCTGCTGCTATATAAACCATTAATCGACCGAGGTCATATTAAATGAATACAGTGTATAGAGAAAATTAAATTTACTATTATATTATTAAATTTATGATACAAACGATTGTACATGATAAACTTAAAGATAAAAATTAACAAATGTAAAAAAAAATAATAAAATGTGTAGATTAATGTATGTCATTCAGTCCTAAACTGAAGTCTCTACTCTGATGAATTGCCAGTGCATATTTGACTATCGACCCTTTGCTCAGTATTAACCCCATTTAAAATTTCATTGTCCTTAAGGAGATCAATGCTAACAACCCTGTTGGGAAACTCTGGTCTAGAGAAAAAAGGTTAGGCCAGTATCGTTTTATTTCCGAAATTAAGAAAGGTGATTTGTGTTAACATCTGGCAATTACGCCACTCTCAAAAAATGGTCAATCACATTTCTTAATCTATGGATCTTTATCTACAAATTAACTTTTGTGTAACCGGCCCTTAGACCGATATCTGAAGCAAATACATGTAATTTAATAGAGATAATATTTAATAATAATTTAAAAATTTAAAACAGTAAGGTTTTGTTGTTAAATATTCGTGTCCTTTGTTTATTTATTTGTTTGGGTATAATGCTTAACAATAAACACGGTCCCGGCACTGATGCCTTTAATACCAAAACAAAAAAAAAGTTGTGCGACTCGCATAAATGGAGGGTTAATAGTTCCTTCTAGTGGTTGAAGATATTTAATCATCGGTTTGGCGTTCAGGTAGGTGGAAAATTTGTAGAATTTCTTCTGGCATTCTATTCATTTTTGGAAAATTATCGGGTGAACATTCTTTTCTAACCACAAATGTATATTATTGATTTTATTTATAAGAACATGTTTTCACATTTCTGTGATTTACAATACAGACATAAATCTATTATTCTTACAGGTTTGCCGTTTTTGACCTTTATTCAATTTACCTCCGTCGCATTATTAGAATCTAATTGCGAATCAACTGTGCACAATTTCTTAAAGCAAGATCTTTAACCGTTTCTTTTCCTTATTTTATTGATTAGTTACCTAAACATGTGTCATTACATATATATGTTAAAGTTAGAAAATGCGAAGCGGGCAAGTAACATTGTTAATTTATTATTTTTGTTGTAGTAATGATCATCTTAAATAAATTTCTGAATTACTGTACATATTGAAAGTACGTAATTAGCCAGAGCCTTAAATTATAAAATCATTAGTATAACTTACTATTAGTTACTACTCTGCTATTTTTGTTGAGACATTAATAATTTGTTGGATGTGAGAAGTGTGAATGTACATTTTTCTAAACAGTTTTTATTATAAAAGGACACATGTAACGGTAATATTATTATATCCTAAACCAGACGTATAGGATAAATAAATTTTTCATATCCGTATTATCTTTATTAATAAACTAAATCACGCTGAATGAATAAATAAATCTACATACACAACTGATCCATTGCAAAATCAGAAATATCAATTTCTTCCAACATTTAAATCTTTTCTTTAGGTGGATGTAGTGCGAACTTTGTACTAGCTATAGTATCCAAGAGACGTCTCTCGCGCCCTCTTCAAACTATTTTATAGCCTACCTCCCTTTACTCTCCCATGCTTGAGCGAACAAGCTTGATCGAGGAACCGGGATATAAATTACACCCCTCTCTTCCTTCCCTGCTGTTGCTTGATTCATTTCATGCTAAGACTCCAACCATGTTTTATTTCTACCTACACTTTCGAATATCTATTTTTCTTTTATTGAACACTAAGTTTAATTTTAATATATTTAACTGCTTATATTATAGTATATTTGAATTATCATTATCGTATTAAATAATTTAGGTTTAAACTTAGATCATTCTGATAAAGTACATTATAAATAGCTGCCTTAGTGAATCGCAGCTGACGTAGAGTATGCTTGTCATTTCTTTTGCATGCCAATTGCAATTATAATTAATGTAATAATTAATTTAACTTCCTATTGACTATTTTAATAAATTGAAGAGTATTAATTTAATGAGGTTTAATTATAGAAAAGGAGCCTTAAATTTAAAAAAGCGTTAGAAGTGATAACTTAATATAAAAATGATAAAATTTATAATTTCCGCAAATATCCAAGTTAGTTTATCAGTGTAATTTTCTTGAGTTCTTCGCTATAAAATATATTATAATTTCCTGCTGAGAACTGAATTGAGTTGGATTAGAGATTATAATATTTATTCCCTTTATGAAACATTGACATTATTTAACAAAAATCATAAATAATGCACTTAATTAAATTCAGACGTATATTATTTTGTCTGACTATATATATGACAATCATCTATTGAAGTACAATGTTACTTCAGTGCAATCATATAATGCTTTTAATGGCTTAGTATGTCGGTTAATAACAACGATAATAAGTAAAGTTTGGTGTGGACATTTTAAACAAAAGCTCATGGTCTATTTTTAGAAACATTTTTTAAAATTTCACATATTACTTATATGAGGTAATTACTTTTAAGTACTTTGTTTAATACACTCAGATAAAAATCCAGGGCCTTTCCTTGAATCTCTTTAAATGTAATTTAATCAATTGAATGTTCCCATGTAGCACTGTTGGCGTTAGCTTGGTGGAATGTTGGCCCAATATAGAGAGATCGGGGCAATATTGTCGAACTGCAGCTAATATTGAGTGAATATACTTTTGTAATATTATACAAATATTGGAAATACATATTCAGTGAATGTAAGAACAATATTTACAATATTTAGTAAACAGTACTATTTAATGTAAATTTAAATATTGTACACACACAAATTTAGAAGTTTGTTGGTAATCACATTTTTTGTAGGACAGAGGTCGGGTGACCTTTTTGTTTGTTGCTTTATTCATGGTAATTTGTTGTTCCTAATGGATACATTACATATAAAAGTTGGGTAGGTCAACATTAATTTTAAGTCGACAACATTTCTAGGAACTATCTAATGACAATTTACATGTTATAGTTTACAAGCTATATATAGCCAGTATATCAGATTCGATTAGATTCACACTTACATTATGTATCCTATAAAGAGTTGTTAATGGTACTAAAAAAAGCACTCATTTTATATAATCGAACAAGAATATTTTAAATGTAATTGCAGTTCTCTGTTTTAATTCGATACGATTTATGAATTGAAATTTCTAAATATTTTGTTGGTAATCACCGAATAATTAAACACATTTAAATGCTTTGAACTATTTCATCTGTTAACTATTCAACCATCAACAGATGATTACTTAACTAAGAAAGGCGTTCATGTTCATTAAACTAGCCACAATTTATGTTATTATGCCTTACAAAAATTATAATAATAACCAGGATTGTTAACAAACTAGCCGTACCTAAACATGACCTTAATTAGACAATGCTTATGTTTCGTAGACTTCCTACTAGAAAAATATACATAAAATCTTGTACAGTGCGTTCGTAAAGTAGCGGATAAATTCAATTAAAGTTCGAATGGGAGTTTGGGAGTAAACTGCTTGGATCCGTCGATTTTTATTTTCAATTTAGAATTTTTACGTAAAAATGAAATATACAGGGTGCGTCAAAAAAATATGACGTCATCGACATTTTTTTTAAATATCAGCCCCTTTTTTTATTGCAGAATTAAAAAGTATCTTTTTACGTCCGATAAGGTAAATATGGACGATAGCTACATAAGGAAATATTGAATAAAAATTATAGTAAAATGACAAAACATCATTGTCAATGTAAGAAAACGTTAAATTAATTGTACATTTTGTTAAAACTATTTTAATTATTTGCACGTTAGCAACTTGTGTTCAGTTTTTTGATAGGCGACAGCATTGTTATCGTGAGTTTATCTAGTACCAACTTTACCGTTATTTTGTGAAATATGAGGAACCTGAAAGAATTGACAAATAAAGATGTTATGTTAAATCTTTCCAATAGTACTTTGTTATCTATATCTCTTACAGGATAACCACCATCAAGTTTAAACTTCAAATATACCTACTTCATGCACCGACACTGCACAGTTTCAATAACAGACATGTAGCAATCATAATACGGCTACCATATTAGTGATGAATATTCCGGACGATAGTGAACGAAAGAAATGTAAAGACTTTTAAGTGCATCAACTCCAGAAAAGTGCTTACACGTTATTTTTAAAAAATACAAGCATATTTGCCTTCCAACCTATACATATGCAGGTAGGTTGTACTAACGAAGTTTCGCCAAGATCGGCCATCACGTGTGCGTGTGTGTGTGCGCCTGAGTGTGTGTGCGTGCTGTCGTGCGTGTCGTCGTGTGCGTGTGCGTTGCGTGTCGTGTGTCGTGCGCGTTGTGCGTTGCGTGTGATTGTGCGTGTGCGTGAGCGTGTACATGTGGTTGCGTGTGTGTGTGTGCGTGTGTGGTGTGCGTGTGTGTGCGTGTGCGTCTGCAGGCGCGCGTGCGGATGCGTGTTTGTGTGCTTGCGCGTGTGCCCGTGTGTGTGACCGTGTGTTGTGTGTGCGGGCGGGAGGGCAGGCGTACGAGCGCGCGTACGTGCGTATGTGAGTGGGTGTAGGTGTGTGTGTGTGGGTGTGTGTGCGTGTAGGTGTGTGTGGGTGTATGTAGATGTGTGTAAGGTGTGTATAGGTGTGTGTAGGTGTGTGTGGGTGTGTCTAGGTATATGTAGGTGTGTTTTGTTTGTGTGTATAGGTGTGTGTGTGCGTGTGCGTTGCGTGTGCGTGAGCGTGTACATGTGCGTTGCGTGTGCCTGTGCGTATTCGTGTGCGAGTGTGTGCGTCTGCAGGCGCGCGTGCGGATGCGTGTTTGTGTGCTTGCGCGTGTGCCCGTGTGTGTGACCGTGTGTTGTGTATGCGGGCGGGAGGGCAGGCGTACAAGCGCGCGTACGTGCGTATGTGAGTGGGTGTAGGTATGTGTGTGTGGGTGTGTGTAGGTGTGTGTAGGTGTGTGTAGTGGTGGTGTGTGGGTATGTAGATGGTGTGTGTGTGTTGTATATTTAGGTGTGTGTGTGTGTGTGTCGTGTTTGTGTGTGTGTGTGTGTGTGTGTGTGTGTGTGTCAATGTGTGCGCTTGTGCGGTGGCTTGTGTGTGTTGCGGGCGCGTGGTGCGTTTCACGTGCGTGTGTCGCGTGTGTTTGTGCGTGTGTGTGCGTGTGTGCGTGTGTGCATGTGTGTGTTTGGTTTGGAGATATGTCGCGCACTCAATCAAAAGTGGTTGCGTCGTTTAATGCAACTCACCCTGATCGACCGACCACTATCCAAAGCATGGTCAGCAGAGTTGAGGTGAAATTTCGGGAATTTGGACATGTTCGAGATATGAGAAAATTTGGTCGAAAATCGATGTGGAGAAGATCAGTTAAACACCATTACGGACACAGCTAATAATATTAACGTGGCGCAATCTACTGTGCATAAAGTGTTGAAAAGAGAGAGGTTCCATCCCTACAAGATATGCTTACTTCACGAGCTGTTCGAAGATGATTTTGATCGGTGGTCCTATGAACAGACAAAATTATCGTTATTGGACAACGAAAAAGCATCATTGGTTCACGAAATAATGTTTGGTGCGGCATAGTTGACGGAAGAGTTATAGGGCCTTACTTCTTCGAGGATACTTTACTAGTGCGAGATATTTAGACTTTCCTCAAAATGATCTCATCCCCGCTCTAAACGTTGTATCCGATTTTGAACAACCCGATATGCACCACCGTGGCCTCTTTTTTCAACAAGATGGAGCGCCGCCACACTACTGTTTACCTATTCACGCTTATTTGAATGAAGTTTTGCCAAATTGTTGGATAGGTAGAAAAAGGACAATTGAGTGGCCAGCCAGATCGCCAGATTTAAATCCTCTAGGTTACTACCTTGTAGGAATGCTTAGAGTAAAGTATATGCGACGCGCCTGGCCAATTTAGAAGATTTAAAATCACGAATTCGCCAAGAAGTTAGAAACATTACCGCAGATGTTTTCGATAACGTACAAAAATCATTTGTTAATCGCCTTGGCTATTATCAGATTATTAACGGTGATCATTTCGAACATTTAATTTTAATTAGTGGAATCATTTTACAACTAAACTAGGCTTAACCCCAAAAAAATTGTCTCTGTGTTCTAAAATTTATTTTATTAAAAAAACCATTTGATTATTTTTTATTAGAAATGATACATGGCATCCATTTAGGTACGATTTTTTCTCAAAATGACCACATCTTCTAAACTGCCATGTACAACATAATCAAACCGTATATTGAAAGGGTGGCCGAAGCAAGCTGAATCCAAATTTGAAATAACATACAGGGTGTCCCATTTAACCTAGAATAATTTGAAATATCCGCCACAGTTCTTGCTACTACACTTACAAATTTTGTTCTCCTATTCCATCAAATAAGGGAGATATCGCCCGCGGACGCAAGTTTGGGACACCTTGTATTAACATCATCCATACGTACCGTGTCGTACGTAAAAAAATACCCTTTCCAATTCTGCAATAAAGAATGGGGGTTGACTTAAATATTCTCGATGACGTCATACCTTTTTCTTGCCACACTCTGCATATTTCACGTTTACGCAAAAAAATTCTAAATTGGAAATAAAAATCGACGGGTCCGAGCATTTTCTTCCTAAACTCCCATTCGAATTTTAAATGAATTTAACCGCTACTTTAATAACGCACTATATAGTGGGCGAAATATGCCGTACTATTCTATATCAATTAGGATTTTGCAAGTACGTCATCAACTGACGTCACAACTCCGCCCAAGCGGCTGATGCGGGTCAGCCTTTTTGTTAGTGTTTGTATGGAGTAGTGAGGAAAATTCATGTTTATTTAATCAAAATATCGTGTTTGAAAGTGTTCTGTTGAATAGAGTTAAGCCTGTGTGAATTTAACAATTGTGTGGTAAAGTTTCGTTTTTGTATGCGGCTTAGACCACAATTGATTATAAATATTGGACGCAGTTTCTTACCAAGCTAAAGCTTTATTAAATAATCAATTTAAACAAAAAAGTCCAAATCTATGAATGATCACACAAGGGTTGTGTACCTGCGTATATTGATCATTCATCAATTTTTTTTTTTTATTAAACTGTACATAGACAAAAACTCTAAGTACATGTATACAAGTTGTCACACGTCATCTTCATTAGAAATTTAATAATGGTAATTTAGGTTAACTTGCAATCAAATGTTTCCAAAACGTTACTTAAACTAAACTTGAATTTTTCTTAGTACGAATTGTGAAAATAAATCCACGTCCTTTATTTGTAAACAGACGTTATCTTAAAAAGGCATTATTTATCAGTTTCTCAAAAGAACAGTACTAAAAGCGAAAAACTAATGAATTCTTAATTCAATAAATTAAGAAAAAAATCAACCCTGAACTGGTTTAAATGACAGCATAATAAACTAGATGTGTAACACAGTACAAAATCATGTCATATTTTAACTTTGCTTTCCACCCATTCCACAGAAAATCATAATTAAAGATTTTTGAAATTACAAAGAATAATTTTATCGCTTTGTCCTTTAAAATAATTTTTTTGCCTAACCGTTCATTTAAACGCATACAAAACGTTGTCCCCGATCAGCTGTTTTTTCACATTTCACATGCGCTTCTGAGATCACGAGGAAAAGCTCAATAACTTCGGTCCTAACATAATACGATAAATGGAAGGAATAAATACCAAATGTTAATCAATATAATATCGTACCTTTATGTTACGTTTAAAATAATCATTTTGAAATAAAATCTCGTGTAGGAATACGACTTACGAGTATGTTTAGTTTAGATTATTAAGCATCAAAGAATTACGATTTTTGATAAAACATTTTAAACACAAGAATCGTCACTATTTCAAGTGTATCAAAGTAATAAAATTTTGTGTAATTGGAACCATAAATATTTTTATAACTTTAGCTGTGTAAAGATTTTCTATAATCCTATTTAACAGCATGGATTTACAGTGTTGTGCAAACGTCTTTTATTACTACCATATTAACCATAAAGTGTCAAGATCTGATCAAAAGTAATAAATATATGCCAAATTTTTGATTCACCTTGCAGTTTATGGGAAAAACTTTTATTTACAGGCTTATGGTACAATTCTTTGTTAATGAAGTGGGCATGTTTTCAAATTCCTTAATTTTTATTACTACATTCTATGATATGAGATGTTTCACATATTTTTATAAAAGAACCAGTGTACATAAAGTTTGGTATGATACTGATAAGTATACGTAATAAACTAGTCATATAACTATCGAGATAGACGAGATCCAGGATACTGATCTCACAATTTGCACATTGAAAATAAAAATTTTTCGTACACTTTAATTGCGGTCAACATAGTCTGTAACTGCCTGTATACTTTCATAGTCTAAAATGTAAAACTTGGAAAAATCAATCGTTGCATTAAATTAATATTAACGAAGAAATTTAGCTGCAGATAGATTTTCCTACACCTATTTTAGGTATTCTATTTCCAAAAGATTTTTTTGACAGATATTGAACCACATTACCGTTACTTATTAAATGTGATAACAAAAATGTATCAAATCTGCATTTACCGTGTATATTAATATTTATATTCTTGTTATAATAAATTAAATATATAACTATGAACACTTTTATTTGCGATTTAAATTTTTGTATCAAGTAATTGTCCAATTTGTAACTACCGTAATTGTATACGTTAGTCATGAATCATTAATTATAGTATAATTTTTGTTTTTAATTTTAAATGTAAAAAATTACAATTCGTGAGTTACTCATGTACTAATATGTAGTCGAAAGATGCCTAAATCTGAATTATTATAATCATTAGGAAATGATTCATGTTTTCAATTGTAACAAGTACTATGTTTAGACAAACGTAATTATCGTTTATAAATAAACCATGTATGTTATTTTTTGCACAAATAATCTTTAATTCATCGATTACATATGCTTTAATACATATCAACTATTTCTATATTTTTAATGAATGAACATAGAACTTTATTGATAAAGTCGATGACTGTATTACCGCCGTTTCACCCCTCTTCAGCGATCCCCTATCCACGGTTCCCGATACAGAGGTCTCCGTTTGGAAAGGACACCGTTTAAGCATTCCTTGCTTCAGCGGTGTCCTCATTTGAGCGGCTTATTCCGTTCTAACTTCTAATGCAGAAGTTTGTCTCAGTCGATAGTTGATGCGATGATATATATTCTGTCATAAAAAAAATTTATTTTAAAACATGTTCTAAAAATCTCAAATTATCTTCTTATGAGGTTAATCTAGGTATGTACCTACCTACATACATTATCTCACCAACTTTGTTGGGCAAATATCACTACTCAAACCAATGGTCTCATAACTACTAGATTGAACATTCTCATATCCATGCGCACTGGAAGGAATCTCCAAGACAAGAAAAGGATAGGTATATATAGTATGGCGGATGTTAGTAAATAACAACATCAAACGTGGCAAAAAGCGCGTTATTCCAATTTATTGGCAATATTTTATTTAAAAAAATAATAAAATCGTTGACAAAAATAATAATCAATGTACATATCTTAAATATAACAAATATTTAAAATATAAAATAGTTATTGTAAATTTCTGGAGGATCTTGACTAAAACGCATTTAAAGGTTTGTTATATTTGTACAGTCTTAATTACAATATAGACACAAACATTAAGTAAGTACACTTATAGTAGGTACATCTTCTATACTTATTCTTAGCCTTTTGAACGTAAGTAATTTTAATATTTATGACGGATTCGTTGTTTTACGTCAGCAAGAGATTTGTCTTTGTGATGGATTCTAATGGTAAAATACGTATTTAGAATTAAATAAATTAATTAAATAAGATGATCATTGGTCAAAAATACCATCTTTTAAAGAAATACAAATATTTTGAAGATTCAGTTGCCTTAGTGGTAGTAAAACCAATTTTCCAAAAGTAATAATAATAGAATTAATTGTCCAGACTTCTGTATACTTTTTCAGCAGCTTTGGATATAATTATTACATCCCTAGACGGTTTAAAAAGGCCACCTATTTTTTTCGATTCAGTAAATCTGAGGATGTTTAATTGGTATTATAAAATAAAACAATGTTTTTTCTAAGACTTAATTAAAAAAGTTTATCAAAATAGATTGGTAATTTACACAAAACCGGCTTTAAAAATACGCAATTCTCCGTAAGCGTGCACGCCAAGAGTTCACTTATCTTTGTCTACACCGCACGGTTATGTTGGGTCCGTATCGTCTCTCTTGGAACGTGATCCAGTTAGTTATGAGATCATTGACTTAAACCAGTTATAATGAAAGAAGTATTCAACTGGTCCACAATACTTCAAACTTAAGCCGTTTTCGGCACTTTTGCGTCGACTTTAATAGGCAGGCACTTATACTAACTCAATACGCAGATAATTAGTTAGGAATTCTATGTTTTTAATAAAATTTTCATTTCACAGAACAAAATTTATACATCTCGTTAACTCCTCCGGGAGTGAACTGCTGTATCTGGAAATTGAGGGCCTGCTGTATCAGGAACCGCGTTAATGGTGCCCGTTCAATAGACAAAAGTGCACTTGAACTCCACTGATTTATAATATGGCGTTTATGTAAACATGCGCAAAACCATATAATTAACTAGCATCTGTTTATTTCTATTGAATGTCATTACCATTTCATTTTGTTAATGGCTTAAGTTAAATTGTAACCATCCTTATATTAGGGGTTTTAGGAGTTCGTTAGTTATAACTCAGGTTAAAGCGTGTGACAAGGACTAGTAAAATGTTCCCGTTGAAGACTTCTTCATGTAGATATTTAGATATTTAAACCTGGCAATTCTGTGCAAATTAAATAATCTCGGAAAATGTAATGCAATATATAAAATCAATTAACAAAATGATTTACTATCGACCAGAAGCTAAGTTTAACCCGCAAATTTTGAGAATAAAGCAGGCAGTGTTTTTAAAACATCTTGCTAGGTCGATAACAATAGATAAGGATACCGTATGGCAGTACAAATTTCAGCATACTGAACGTAAGTTCACACCGAGAATACAATATTTGTCGAAATCTAAAATTAATGACAGTTTAGCCAAAAGGTTTGAAATCTGTGTATCTTGGCTCCTGTTCAAAACGTTTCTGGGAGATACAGGTTAATTTTCAAAAATGGAATTTTTGACACACCTGTCGTATCTCGGATATCTTTTGAGATACTTAAAAACTAAAAAGTGCATCTTATAGAGTTTTTTTTACATAGAATTCAGGAACGTGTTTAGTTAAATTTTAAATTGGTGGTTTTCGTGTTAACAACATAAAGTTTTTTTAATGGGGGTATATTTTATATTAGTTTGGTTGCTTTGTTTTAAAGCTTTCAAAAAAAAATTATGTGCACACGCACTCACATACACACGCACATACGCCCGCCCACGCCATCACGCACCCCCCTCCCCTCTCCACACACACGCACGCACGCACACTTTGAAGAAAGTTAATGAAATCAGTCATGAAATAATTGTTTACTCTAATTTGTTTTATAATTTTTCAGTATTATTTTATGGCACTTGAAAAACAATGCTTTTAAGTAAGGCCACAAAAAAGGTCACAAATTAAATCGCATGTTATTGCAGGATAATTTATAAAAGAATTTATACTTATAACACAGCTGTCAAGTAATTCATGTGGCACATTGTTGATAGCAGCAGATATGTGTAGCTTTACAACATCTTGTTAATAATAACTCAACGTAAGTTCATCATTGATAAGTACTGGTAGTTCTTCACGATATCTTGTTGGTGTAATTGATAAGATTAGTTAACATATCCATTTAGTTCAAACAAAATTTCATTCGCGAAAAAAGTGATGTTTACTAATTCATCTCTACGTGGATCCCTAAACCAATTACGGTACTTCATCTTTTCCGGATAATCGATTTCATACAACTTTTGGACGCAGGTTATGTAGTAAGTAAATTGCAGATCTTTTTTCAATATGGTTTGACAAGTCTTTCGTGATAGATATAATAAGACCAATAATCTACAGAAGTGTTGGAGGTATCTTACGTAATGACTCTCACATTTTCAGTCGAGTCCGCTACAATCTTTTCTGTTTCAAGAAATAATTTCACCATGTATTCCATGGCACATCGAAATGAATTGAAATCAATTGTCAAAACAGGGATTTTTTCTTCAAAACAGGCTACAATTGAATACTTCGAATCCACGACCATAAAAGTTTTATGGTCTTGTGAAACTATTGTTCTAATACAGTAGGACTTTGCAAAACTAAAATGCTACATTTACTAAACGTTGTAAAGAAAAAAGGGCATTTACCACTAATGTAAATATTCAAAGAAGGTTTTTGAAAAAAAGCTGATAATGGAATAATGAAAATAATATAGTAAATATCAGATGTGGACAGCACACGACCTTCCAACTTACAGAATGGAAATTAAAAGAATTGAAATAATTTTAATAACATTTTTTTAGGATAATTATGCAACCTCTTTTATTACGAAAATAAGCAACATTGTAAAAACAAAAACAATAATATATGTCAAACAGACGTTCATGTTAGACAGAGGTTAATAGACATTTATTTACCAACTTAAAAAATTAAAGCAAATGAAATAATTTTTATTATAATTTTTTTAAGGTAACTATGCAACCTCTTCCGCGTTCATAACGAAAACAGGCAACATTGTAAAAACAATAATCTATGTCAGAATGACGTTTAAAACTTCATGTCAGGTAGAGACTAATAGACATAAATATATATTAACTTAAAAAAATCCAAAGCCGCCCGCTTCTATAAGATATATACAGGGTGTCCACAAACTCTTTTCACAAAAGAAAACTGCAGATTCTAGAGCTGACTATGTCGATTTAACGTAAATTACCTTAATACATATTAATTCAAATATCTTCAAAATGATTTCCCTTTAAATGATAGCGTTCTGTACATTTATTTAGTGGAATATGCCCAATCGTATGGCGTGAAAATGATTTTTAGTTGTAATCATAAGCGGCTCGTTTGGGCGGGGCATTGGACATTGTTATTCATAAGTTTTTTGTTTTTCAAAATTTCGCAATTTTAACATAAAATTAAAAAAGTTCGATCTTTTCATAAAAGAATGATACTCTTGTCTGAAGTTGCTACGACGCACCCTTTTCGAAATAAATCGATTTGGACTTTCATATGTTAATCGTACTTTTATAAAATTAACTAACGAACTCATTTACAATTATGAAAGATGGCTATGGAAAATGAACAAAATAACGATTGCGTGAACGTCAAACTGCTCTCATGTCATAAATTAATTTTGCTTTAGAAAGTAAGAAATAAACTCGGGTAAAAAAAAGCCATCTTTCATAATTGTAAATGAGTTACTTAATTTTATAAATGTATGATTAATACATGCAAAGTTCAAATCGATTTATTTCGAAAAGGGTGCGTCGTAGCGACTTCAGACAAGAGTATCATTCTTTTATGAAAAAATCGAAATTTTTTAAATTTTATGTTAAAATTGCGAAATTTTGAAAAACAAAAAACTTACGAATAACAATGTCCAATGCCCCGCCCAAACGAGCCGATTATGAGTACAACTAAAAAATCATATTCACGTCATACGATTGGACATATTCCACTAAATAAATGTACAGAACGCTATCATTTAAAGGGAAACCATTTTAAAGATATATGAATTGAACCGATGTTAGGGCACCATCTTCCAAGAGCTCCAGCTCACTTAAGAAGTATTTTTATATTAAGGTAATTTACGTTAAATCGACATAAAATCAACTCTAGAATCTGTAGTTTTCTTTTGAGAAAAGAGTTTGTGGACACCCTGTAAAATACAGTTTAACCATTTTCATCTATATTTAATTAATGTTTAGACTTACTTTGCGTTATATTAAGAAACTTTATAAAGAAACGTTATGTAAAATTAAATTTTCTTTAAAAAATACGTCTACACTTTTTCTTATAAAATTAATCGTTATTCAGATAATGAAAAAATTACTTATTAAAATTTTTTTGCCGCTAATTACGCGTCATTTCAAAAAATTGTATAGAACATAATTAATCAATATGTTTAAGGTCCATATCTAGGTATTTTTACATCTTTGAAATATGCAGCTGTTTTAGAAATATTTGATAAAACAAAAAACTGCCTCAAATACCCCCCTCCCTCTCCGCCGCTGGATTTCTCACAAAATCTAATCAGGTCTAAGCCAAATGAAAACAAGCTTAAATACAAAATTTTAAGTACGTAGGTATTTGCGTTCTGGAGTTATCGTGGATACTAACATACATACATCCACACACACAGACATCCAAAGATGATGGCCGATCTTGGCGAAACTTGGCCAAATTTATAACCTTCTATACCTACATATGTATATGTAGGTTGGAAGGTAAAAAGGTAGCAAAAGATTGTGATAAAAACAAATTCAATACAACTAGGCAAAATATTATTTATTCCTTCACTAATTCATTAATTATAAAACTGAAACATGAACTGTAAACCGTAATAGTAAAATGAAACTTGTCATTCTCCATATTCAATAGGTAAATTAATATTTCTTTATTTCTGTTTTTATCCATTATGCTTTCTTCAAATTACACCTTGTTGTCTCAATGTTTTTCATTTACAAGATTTATAGTACAAGGACACAATGTAATATAATAGGAGAATGATTCAAATTGTGAAAGAAGTGATATAAGCTAATTATGTATTGTATATTTTTATGTCCTTTTTTTCCTTTCAAAGTTTACGTTAGCTTTATCGCAAGTTAACCACGTTCTTATGATTGTTTTATAAACAGTTTTTATCGACAAAACAATATTAAATTGTTTTTGTTATGCAAAAATTGCGACTAAGATACACCCACGTTTTTTTGTCGTTACTAACGACTTTAAAATACCCTTTGCAGTAATTTAAGTAAAATCGTTTTTGCGGAGTGTTGACTTGTAAATTGTTTTAGAAATGAAAAATAGGATAAAACGTTTACGTATGCATGCAACACATCCTGCAATTTGTATTATGAGGTTGAAAATGCATTTATTCATTTATATTATAATTATAGCAATTCATTAACTAAACACCGACCGCTTCGTGTTTAGATAGAATTAACAAAAAACCGTGTAATTTTATTATAACTTTGCAGGTTCATAAAATTTTAAGAGTATCATAATCTACAAAATTTAGTAGCACAAAATTTTTATGTGCTTTTCAATTTGCATGCAATGTATTTCGCCAGCAAGTACATTGTGACATAACTTTCAACATATTTTTATATCGTCTACATCCATTTACTGGTTTAATAGCTAATTGTGGCCAGTTTAAAAACAATAAAATTATACGTGATCGCCAAAATAATTTTATATTGTTACTGACCTATGTCTACTATTATCTATTTTTAGTAACAAATAACACCGCTAGTTTGTTGCATCTAATTTAACATACCTTTTTTAAAAGTGGTTAAATTCAAAAATTAATTTATGTACGTTGCTGCTAGCATGAAATGTTGGAATTATGATTTGATGTAAATTTTAAATAACAAACAGTTTGTCCTTATTTGTTTTGTCACAATATAAATCGACACAAAAGGGGAATACAATGTTTATATTACGTGTACTTCAGCTATTACACAATAGTTTCTACTATAAATCTTTTTTACAGAACTTGTAAAAATTTTTGATTACGCCTATTTCCGTCTAGAACCCGCTATAATTTGTAGATTTTTATGGGTTTTTTAATTAATTATTTTAATAATTAATTATTCAAATAAACTAGATGCACATTCACAGTAGGTAGTCATAAATGGCTATAGATTTGATTTATGTAATTAAATATAAGAAATATATCCTCTTAATTAAGGTTTTTGTTAATTACGTTTTTTTAGAATTTGGAAAAGTTGTAGATGTATTTTTCTCTAACAAACAAGAATTTCCGGTTACCATTTTTTATTACTACCGTTGTAAAATAGGGGCTACAGTGAAACTTTCATATTGTAAAAATAAGCACATACATAATGGATTGTAAGTCTTCTTTTAGGTCACATCGAAGTATGTCCTATGCAGTTTTATATTTTGAGGGAAATCTTTGGTTGACTACACCTGTTTTTCTATAATTCGAATATTTCAGGCTGATTTATTTATTTACAATTTTTTGTAAAATAAGCTATCTTGATATCAGACTTATCAAAAAACAAACATTTATGTTAATTCTAGATCAACTTAGACATTTATAGTATCAATTAAGTTAGGTAGATTTGGTATTCAAAAAAATTCGTATCTTGTTTTATGCATATTTATGTACGTAAATTAAACTTTATTGCACGCATATGGTTTCAAATTAAGTAATAATAATAAATTATACATCGATAAGGTAACACGTTAATTGATGAAGTAATACCTTGATTGGGCGTCTATTCATTTAATTAAAAACTTGCGACTGCGACCTACATGTAACTTCGTCTCTTTAAACGTAAATTAGAAATCTCTTGTAATCATGTATGCATAAAATACGCTTTAAACTTTAGATTAGAAGAATATATTGAAATCGTAAAATAAAAGTGATACTAACAAATAAAAGTAATTTATATCTCGTCTTGAAATGATTACTATTCTACACAGCGTATAAATGAACGTAGCAATATAACAATTACCTCAGTAGTTGATTCAGTTGCAAAGCAGTTTATTGCTTGTTGACACAGCCATTTTATAGGGGTGTAAAACCATTCTCAACTTTTTTCATTCTAACCATACAACCATCACTTTTTATTTCCAAAATGCTATAATTACTAATTGGGGTTTATATTCAAAAGATTAATTATGTAAAGCACGCTATAAAAAGTATGTCGAGACATAAGGCTCAAAATAATTATAAGTTCATATCGACCATCCACTCTATAGAGTTTGGACATGAGTAAGTTAATTGTTTTATTAATGCTCTGTTAGGTGTAGTTTACTATACCTGAATAATAACTATTTAAACAACTTCATAGTATCAATTAATAGGATAAGGAAAACAATGATAATTAATATCTTGTTAAAAAAATTGAACTAAGCTCAATGTTAAATTCTTCTCCACGTATTAAATAAAGATGTAATCTTGATACATAAAAATGTTACGTTAGTTGTCCATTATTTATACTTGAATTTTTATTAAATTATTCAAAACATAAAATGGTGACCATCACGGTCTCATACTGAGCCATCTTTTATATTGCAGTAGTCGTATGAATTAAGATAGCAATTGAAAAGATTAATAATATTAAAATTATGTAAATTAAGTAATTTAGTGTTATCCTCGTTTAAATTTATAGAATGTCGCTAGTAGTGGGCTCACTGTAGAAATCAAAACTAATTACTACGTAGGCGATAACCAACTACTACAAACCTGATCACTTACTTTTTTGGTAGAAGAAACTGTTAAAAACGACTATAATTAGAACAATATTACTAATTCGATTGGTACTTAAATTGATTTTAACTAATTGTTTAATAATGGGGAGAACATCAAATGGTGATTTTTAATGACCACAAATTTAATTTTATTCTAAATTAATCTATTCATGTAAGGCGTGTATTTCCTATTGTCTGCCATACGATAATCGAACCAATATAATGTATTAGCAATGGTCAATGTACTTATTAATTAGTAATCCTTAATCTTATAGTCATCGTCGCGAAACAACGCCGGTTCCATTAAAAAAACCTTGCGGAAAGCAAGATACAAACATGTAAATAAATCTTGTTGATATTTAAAACATTTCTTCCTAATTTATACTGGTATGCCTTTATTTTGAAATTAATTAACAGGTTGTGTGAAATTTATTGTTTTTTTTTTAATTCACTTAAATCTATAATCAGTATAAAATATTTACATAGCATACGTTATTTGAACGGTAAATGCTTGATGGCACGATGAGGACTAATTCTCGTTCGTTGCTGGCTTTATGGAAATGACAGGATCTACGCGGCGCGAGTGGTTCAACTGCTGCCATAAACATTCCCCTTTAACACACGCACCCGAGCTACATGATATAATTTTCTAGATGAGTCCCCCAGCGACAATCGAGAGCTAACCGACGATTGTCCATCGTGAGCCAAATGGCCAATAGAAGAGATAGTGACCATAGTTTGCATAACTGGCTATGGCTGTATATTTGCCATTCCACGGATCGTTCTCTTTTTATGTAGGATCCCTTCTGCACGAGGGAGAACCCCTTTTTATCTCGAGGGACTGCAGCTTTGTTATGCTTGGACGTTACTGCATCCTTAGCCATTGTTGTAATTTAAATCATACCTGATTATGTACTCGTATTATTAAGGAATACAAACACACATTAGTGGTTAAGAGTTTAATCCAAATAGTAGATTATTGATTTAATTGGTGCATACGTCACACTGTCGTTTTTTTTTCAATTTTGTTTATGCAAGAAACGGTAACGACCAATATTTCAAACAAGCGGAGAAAGTGATACGTTAAAGAACTCATTCCGAAAACTTTCTATTCTATTATAAGATAATTCGCCACGACGACTTGTTTCCATTTCATTGCTCCATGTTGCAACGAAACCCTTTTTATGAATTCGTGAAATTTAGAAAGTTTATTGTACTTTTTGTTTAAAGAAAAAGGTAGGTACTTGTAAAAGGATTATGTCGTGATGTCATTTTATAACCTATTGGAAAAACACATTCTATTGCGGTATTCTCATAATCGAACGTTATTGCTGTATTGCTGCGAACACCCGCCCAGCATAATATAGATAGGTATGGGATATTGCGATCTTCCACGTTCCACACGGGAGTCGTCTAGAGTAGCAATTCCAAGCCATTTCATAACATAAACACTCTATTTCGGTGAGCACGTCGATACTAACTTAGTATTTGTATTGTGTTATTTTTATTAGCAAAATTCCCATTGTTTTATTAGTATAGCTGTGGGTCGAAATTGTGGTGTAAGCAATTCCTTAAACCCCCAAATTAATTTGACCCTTTACGCGATGAGTTATGAGCTCGTATCCATTAGATGGCATATTGCCAGGCGATTGCAGCTTTAGCGTAGAGCGACGTAATTAGAAAGCCTCATCGAGCCAAACGCGCTCGATAGCAACCGGGAATGTAATTAATAAAGAATTTCGCTGCCGCAACTTTCCTACGATGGTTCAGAATTTTTGCGAGTTGAGAGTATTAACATTAACCGTAAGTTATTTATACAGAGTAATTGTATGCATTTTAAAGACCATCCCAATTCTTATAACGTTAGATCATTATGCTTAAAAATTTGCCGCTGCTAAAATGCCAGATTATTATCTAATTTTCCATTCTTGGTATTAAAACGGAAAAGCAAATGCAATTACTTGGTCGATTGTCCTTAGTCCCTGGTTTCGCATCAACCCTTGCTGTGACGTCATTAGACTATCAAGAGTCATTATCTCGCACCTCGAACGCACCCCGTTCCTGCTTTAAACTACAGCAAAATGGCGATAAAGTTACACAAAATGGCTCCTTTACGCGTGTTTATGTATCCTTATAACATTCAATGTTCATGTTCTCGAGTAACGTACCAAAGTGTCTAACCTACATTACAGTGGGCTATAATCTACGGCTATCAGAAGCTTAATCAAAACATAAAGTTATGTTACTTGAACAACCGTTTCTATTGTGCGTGATTTTCACAGGTTTTTTAAATACGTATAATGAGTGTAAACTTATATTTTTATAAACCAGCATTATTAATTGCCAAGAATTTTAATTGCATAATTTTATATACATGCTTTTAGTAACATGCCGGTTATTGGCCTCAAAATCCACTACATTAGTACATTCTGATCAAATTTTTAGTTATTGTAAATAAAATATAGATCAGGCTCTTTAAGCGTTATATTTTAAAGTATCGTTATTTGTGGTTATTGCTCACCAAAATCTAATTAGCATTAGTATTAAAATTGCATGATGCAATCATTTTAACTACAGTATCAAAATTAATCCCTATATACGAATTAACCGTATTCAATTTTATAATAAATAGCGACATACGTATGGAAAGTATGGTTTAAAAATAAAATGTAAATATTTAGGTTAAAGATGTAACAACATAGTTCTTTGAAACAATTGATTACAGTAATTATTAGAAAAGTTTTATCATTAGGGAAAGGGCGAGTATACGAAATTTGATTTGAACATCTCGGCTATACCTGTATATCGATTCCTATACAGATGTGTAGTTAGTTTAGTTAGACGCATTCAAAAGTCACAGAAATAATTTATTTTTTATGCTTGTTTTACACATTGTACCGGGTGAGCAAATAATATCTTCAGATCTGATTATAGTACAGCTTTGGAAAAAATTTATAACAAAAGTGGCCTCGAGAAACACCTGGAAATGATTTATTCAATTGTAGGTCCACCGCTAGAGGGCGTAATTGAAAACCAAAATTTTAAAAAGCCAAATTTTATAAAATTTGTGTAATTAAAGGGCATTATAAATACGATCATCAGGTTCTACGGAAAATTCTGCGTACTTTATTGAACAAGTTTTAGTCCATCTTTTCAAATAAGAGGTGGGGGAGAGTGAGAACCTAGTTATGAAAAAATGCCTGTATGTCCGGTTCTGCTTAATCGATTTTCGCAAACTTACTGTTGTTGAAAAGAGTTCTTTTCCACCAATGTAAGTGTTATATACTCAACACAACTTAATAAGTAACGTGCAGATTAGAAGGGCGGTATTTATTTTTTTTTTTTCTAGCTCTCTTTGGAAAATATTAAATAGAAGCATGCAGGTTTAACAATGGATTATGAAAGTAGATCAAATTAGCAACAGAATGGCGAAAACCGCATGTCAATACCTTTTTTCTATTTATCTTAAGAAACGTGTAAACGGTGAACATGTTACTGTCCCCGCTAGAGGGCGTTATCTAAAAGGTAATCTTTGTTAACTCGTTTGGCGTACCTACAATTAAAAATAATTTTATTGTAAACGTAAAGAAAAATGCCTCTTATTATTTTCAGTTGACCGCCACACCAAAAGTAAACAAAAAAGGGTAGGTATAAATTTTGCTATTCGACCATTCTTATCAAACAATATATACTAGCAAACAAATCTGAAAACAATTTAACCAATCTAACAATCAACAATTTAAAAAAATTACAACAAACAACTCTAACAATGTGATTAGTGCCGCCCCAGATGTTCAAGATGTCGTCATCATTTTCAATGCAACATTCCAGTCTCTGGCGTGTGGATAAGACGGAAGTTCAATTTCTGCCGCTGAAATGCTTTGTATTGCATTTCGTATCCATTGTGATCATGTCAGCTCTTGTTGGAAAAAACAAGTTCTTTTAATCGCCCCCACAAATAAAAATGTAAACATGTTAGATCGGGGGATCTGGCTGGCCAGTGAAATACACTTCCACGTCCTATCCATCTGTTAGGATATGTGACATCCCTAGAGTAATATGACGAGCATCCATCGTGTTGGAAAAACGAATTGCCAATCGTACGTCTTCTAAAAGAAGTGACAATTCGTTTGTTAAAAAATCTAAATATCTTTCCTCATTAACACTTTCATTAAAAAAATATGGTCCAATTATTTGTCTACCTAGAATGCCGCACCACACTTACAGACCAACGACCCGGATTTGTGTCTGACCAATTGTGCATGTTATGGCGATTTACACTACCATCACTCCGAAATGTTGCTTCATCTGACCACATAATATGTGAAAGTATTTCAGGATTTTCTGCTATCATATTTATTAGCCAGTTACAATAATCCAGTTTGTTATTGAAATCTACAGCAATTAAACCTTGGTGTAGGACTATGTGATATGGGTGCAATCTAAAATAAAACTATTTCGTTGTTAACAAGCGAAAAAAGTCTTCGCCTAGCCTCTCATTATTTTATATTTTTATTATTTGATACCAATAATACAATTTTGGTAATAATAGTTATTTATGATATTGTTATAGTGGATTTTCTAAATAAAATTTATTTTTTAAGTAATTACTGAACTGAACGTATTTGATGTTTTATTACTATAGCTGGGCAAAAAATGGCAGACCACATTAAACACTCAATAAACTAAACATTTTATCACAAATTAATTTGATATAATGACATTTACTTAGATATAATTGAAAAATTAAAAATACGGAAATTATAGGTAGGTACTGGTTTTTAAAGATTGCGCACGCGAAAAATTTAATAATAGTTAATAAAATCTGTATGTAGGTAGAAATTTATAAATAAAGTAGTCACCTGTGTTCTCTTAGGATATTTCGAACGGTGGTTTGATTTATTCTCAAGCCTCTGGCTATATCTCGTGTGCTTGTATGAGGGTTAAAATTTACATATGCCAAAACATTTATTATATTTTCCTTCGTTCTACCTCTACCACGTTTTCGATACACGGGAAGATGAACACTTCCTGTAGTACGTAAACGTTGAGCGATTCGAAGAAATACTCTGTTTGGGTACTGCAGCGCATAAAGTCTGGAAGCGACAGTTGCATTTCTCATGCATTCGAAATAAACAGCCAACATGTCAAAAGCTTCTTCATTTGTAAGAATCATCTTTTTCTAATTATGATATAGAAAATGATTACCTGTATAAATTAACAACTGCAACAAGACTAATCATTTTTGACATATGTGACATTCTCATATTAATCATAGCCTACTTGATTTCAACTGATAATTTATTTAATATATTAACTACTGTGTAATTGTAAGAGTGTTAAAATATACCTAATATGGTTAATCTTGAGCAATTTTCATAATAGGTGATACACATATCATATTTTCAAAATTTGTTTGCTAATATGTATTGTTTGGTAAAAGTTATCGAATAGCAAGTTTTACTGATACTTCAATTTTTATGTAGCGAAATTTTGCCTGTCTAATTGAAGTTTGACACGTTTCTTAAGATATCTCGGGATAGAAAAAAGGTATAGACATGAGGTTTTCGCCATTTTGTTGCTAATTTGGTCTGCTTTCATAATCCATTGTTAAGATTACATGCTTCCATTTAATATTTTCCAGGCAGAAGTAGATTTCTAAAAAAAAAAATACATACTGCCCTCTAATCTGCACGTTACTTATTAAGTTGCGTTGAGTATATAACACTTACATTGGTGTAAACGAGCTCTTTTCAACAATTTTTTCATAACTAGGTTCCCACTCTCGCCCACCTGTTATTTGAAAAGATAGACTAAAACTTGTTTAAAATATGCGACCAGAACCTGATGATCGTATTTATAATGCCTTTAATTAGGCAAATTTTAAAATTTGAATTTTAAAATTTTTATGTCAATTACGCCTTACAAATAGCGGTGGACCACCAATCTATAAATAATAGGTGTTTCTCAGACCACTTTTGTTATAAAATGATTTTCGCCAAAGCTGTACTTATAATCTGATCTGAAGATATGGAAACAAACAGTGTATTTGCTCACCTTGTAACTATGCAAATAGAGGATATTCAAGATAATGCCTTAGTATTAAGTGAAATGTGTGTTTATGTAATGTTAAAAGACGATTAACCGACCTTCCACATCACAACATGATAAAATGTATTGCCATAAACATATATATATTGCGATTCTGATATGCGAGCGGCTGTAAATTATTATAAGTACGCCTCTATCGAGTAGTTATAGATGAACTAAACTAATGTGATGTTAAGCAACTGATAGAACTTGTGACAAAATAGGAGGCTTTCAGGATAATGCCTTAGTATTAAAATGAAATCTATTTAGCTTTTAAAGATGATTAATTCCTCCGATCTCTTCCACAGTCATGACACTGATTGATAAAACGTATACAGTATCACATATGGACATAATATCGAATCCATTGAGCATGATTTTGTATACATGTGACGTCTTTATCTTCAGTGATAGAATAGACTTTGGCCAAAAGTACGCCTCTATTTCAGTAGGTTAGACTGAGCTACACTTTTTGGTTTAATTAGTGAACGCATTGACCAATTCCCATAGCATTCATGAAAACAACCAATAACATGAAATAAATGATATTTATGATTGCATCGTTAATAGAAGATAACCATTAGTCGTGTTCTTCGTGGATAGAGTAACCATGGCCATTCATTTGGTCTCCAGTGTATTTCTTGTCGTGTCGCAGATGCCTTGGTCCTGAATTCGAATCCTGATTCGAGCATGGATTTGTAAATGCGTTTTATACTTCAAGTGAAAGAATACACTTTGGCCAAAACTTTACCCACTAAATAGTAAGAACAATAAAAATGAAATTAAAATGTTGGTAAAAAAGTATAATTTTCGCATGCGTCTTTTTCAAAAATACAATAGTCAAGCATATATATTCTTCTTCTTCACTTAACTAGAAACCCCTGTTTGTCGTGTCTCATTCGGTGGATGACGAGAACCAGCTTTGAGCCCATCTCATTGGTGGTCGTCCAGGTGGTCTTTTCCTCTCGGTAGGTCATGTCATGACTCGGTCTGGTGTTCTCGCCCAATCCTTTAACGGACATTACATTTCCATTTCAAGTGTTCTGTTTTGTCCATTTAATACTCAAAAATATGTTTTACGTATCTCGTATGGCGTCGTTTGTTTGCCTGTCTATTACATTTATATTGAGTATGGAACTTAATACCTTCATTTCTGTTGCTCTTGTTTTTGGTTTTGCACGTTTTGTTTCCGCCCTGTTTTCGGTCGCGTACGTCAGTATTGGTCACACCATGGTTTTATATATTTTCACTTTGCCTTCTGTCCTTACGTATTTATTTCGTCATATCGTGTCCCTTAAGATCATGCTACTTGTAATGCTTTTATGTTCTGAGATTGAACTTCTTGTAGTGTATCTCGATGACTTGTGATTTCGACGCCCAGATATTTAAACGGTAATTACGGATGTATTTCAAAGTGTTCTGGCCAAATTGCAACCATCTAATTACTCAAAAAATATGTTTACATTGAAAAATATTAGATTTTCAGTTAGTATAATTTGAACTGGTTACTAGTGCCACCCTACCTACGTGGGGTGTCAGAAGTATCATATTTGGGATTTATAGCCGTATAAGGTAAAATTACTCCCAACGATAAATGAACTTATTTCACTGTTAATGTTTTAATATCAAATTTTGTATGATCTTAAAAGTTTCAAGCTATAGTACTGTCATATAATCATAGATTATTTTAAATATATTTTAAAGATGAACTTAAAAATAATGTGTGGATTTTCTTATTTTGGATTTTGGCCATCAAACACAGACGAAACGACAATGTCGTACTAATTTTCAGAATGTACGTTGAACCGTTAGTAATCTGAATAAGATAAATAAATGTCCATCAACTCGTGTTTTTCCAAAAATCATTTAAGTATTGCATGATATAGTTATATATGTGACGTACCGTGAAATAGAATCGCTCCTTGGCATTCACGTGAATTTTTTATTATATTAGCACTATTCTTTCGTACGTTTACTGAAGCTTTTGCAGCAGTTATCGTATTGTTTTTGATTTCTCAATAAACCTGTTTAAGGATTACGGTCATTGACCTAAAACTAAGTATAAGAAATTGTACATGCGCAATATCTCAAAAACTACAGAAGTTATTGCATTTTAGTATTTACGTTAGTTCTGTTGCTGAAATGTTTATATCAAAAACTCCTCGACATACTCCCGCATCGGAGTATTATACTGCTTTGAATACTTCGACATTTTTATTGAAGCAATTATTACTACGAAAAATATTAGTAATTTCAAAATTAAAACATAGTATAGGCCAGTGATCTAACGGCATTTCACCTAACGTTGTTAAGAATGAAAGTGAATGTATAAATTCACTTTTAACGTTGTATTAGTCAAAGCCAGTTTCCCGAATTTTTTAAAAACCTATCATTGCGCCCATTTGTAAAAGAGGTGGGACGGTATCTAATCTTTTATTTTAGTCTTTATATTACTCTTTCCAATTCATTTTTTTTCTCGTTAAACACGTTCATTAAACTATTAGTTCTTGCCTATACTTAATTTCATTTCGGTCATCTTTACCTCACTTAGTTTGTATCATCTAAAATACAATACGGTCAATTTCACCGTATGCGAGGATCGACACAAAACCTTTTTTTTTTTTTTTCAAAAAAAAGTGATATTTTGAACTGCCTTTTTTTAAAAATAAACTTCATGTCAATACCCCCTTCTATCTTGAGGCTAACTAAGTGGCCTATGCTGTAGAAAACGTATGTTCACCACTTATTCCAAAATTTGCCAACTATAGGAAATTAGAACTCTGTAGTAATTATGTAATCTAACCTAACTAAATGAAGTTTTGTTACAATTATTTTAAATTACTGAAGAGTGCATTGAATAAAATGGAATTAAAACAATTATGGTGCATTTGTACTGAATTAACATGTTTTCTACAGCTCTATTGGACGATAAAATTAATACAAAATTTTGAAACATTTAATTTAAATACGATTTCTTTTATAGCGATTCAACTTCACACAGCTGCAAAAATGCTTTTTATAACATCAAGAAATAACGAATTCTGTATTCATATGGTTATAACCTTGCATGCTTTGATATCTTGCTGTAAGGGTGTAATGGTTAAACTAAGCTCTACACCAAGCAGTCAAAATTACCGGTTGTATGTCGACACCCATTATTTTTATCAGTTGGCGTTAAGTTATAAATCGGTCAACTTCAACGCACTTTACGGTACCTAACAAATTAACTATTGTAGTTATTGCATTTGCATTGATTGCCTTTGTTTTAAAAAGTACTTGGTTGGCGGATACGGTCTAACACATATTTACATATCAAGCTGATTAGCTTACACAGAACCAAATTAATGTATTGTATGTATTCTTTATGCAACTTTCTTTTTTTTAGTGCTTTTACTCCTTTACTTTTTAGAGGGTGAAGTTTAACCAACTCTACTCTCCCACTTAATCTAACAACGCGTCCATGCCAGAACCGGAATTCGAAAGCGGGACTAAAGTATTCACAATCATTTGTCTAACCCACTGTTTGTGTATCAATGTACAATAATAATGATAAAATAATTAAACAAAAATGTTCAATATCTAATGGACAAATGGTTAGTGCCTCAATAGAGGGAGCTCATACATTTTAGGCATTTAGAATATTTTAATTTTATTATATTTCTATAAGTTTTTGTTATGAACGAATAAAATTAATAATAATTTTTAATTATTATATTTCTAGTTGAAATATCTAATTTCAACAAATGAAAGAAATTAGTTGAAATACAAATAGATACACAATTCTAAGAATCAGTGGTTCTTAAATAAAGTCACTACTTTCTAGTACTAGTATATTTTTACGTTAATTTCTAAATTAATCAAATGGTGTAAGCTGATCTTCATTGTGTTAAGAAAGCTCAAATCTCCCTACTGAAAGCTCAAAATGTGTTGTGTACAATCACGTATTTGTAAATTCTGAAAGCTTATCCACAAAATTTATTTGATTGTAAAATTGTTACTTGGTTATTAGCTTCGACCGCACCGTCATCTTTAGACCTAATTCTATAATACAAATTGATAAAATACTGACTTGACAATTTGAAAACTATTTTCAAACAAATGTAGAATTATAAAAGTAAAATTACTAAACCCTAGGAAGGGTGGAGTAAGAGTTTAGGATGAAAAAAAGAGCGTTCTTTCTACCAGAGGTTCCATCGATAGCAGCAGGCGTTGTAAATTGATAAATACGACTGATCAGACTCAATGGTTGAACAAATTCTTAAGAAAAGTTAACTTACGCCATGAGAAGAAACAATAAGGACCCCCTACCAATGGTTCAATCGGAACTATACAATGTTGTAAAAACACATTGTATAAAATAGTTAAGTGAGGTTACGTAAATAAAAAGTTAAAAAAATTTTCAGTGCAAAAAAATAAAAAGGTTAATAAACCCAATAAATAAACAGGGTTGATTAAATAAAATAACTTGAAAAACTGCATTTCATGTGACGTAATTGGCTTAGTAGCATATTGAGATCACACATTAATTACATTTTTCTTTACTCGATTAATAATTCAAATGAATCAGCACTCAAATGTTTGAGTTTTAAGCATTCCTTTATTTTAATGTACTTTGACATTGTTAACCTTTTTCCAAGCATTCCTGTATATAATTATCTCAGTACCTCTCAACTACTAGACAGAGAATGTTCTTGCATTGGTGATATCATTGTGCCATGATCAAAATTGTTTAACGCAACTATAAAACATATGAACAAAGACAGATCAACCAAAAGGGAAGTAACTTCTTCCAGAGATTCAGCTTTATAATCTAGAAAAACAAAAATATAGTGATTCGAGAATATTTTACAAAAGGTATGCCGTTAATATTCAGATTATGTTTAAAGGTGACAAGAATTATTTGGTTTATTGTCACATTTACCTTAATTCTCTTCCTTCCAACATCAACTTTACTTTAAAACAAGAAGTTGATGTTATTAGTTTTTGGATTTAACATTAACCCCTAATAATTTCGATATCAATATTTTAAAAGAAACCGACTACAACAGACCCTGTTGATACATTTCGATTCATTCCATTCTATAAGTCACAAAATAGCTGCTTTCTGTATTTTTCTTTAACCGATTGTCTCATTTGAAATTATTTAAATAAATGTCTTATTTGTCAAATACCAAATATCACACTAGCTTAACCAACCGCACAGAGAAGAAATCTAATATTAGATCTCTTCCGTATATAAGTCCACCTTCATTTCATTTTGTTTACATTTTTTAAGGACGTAATATAAACGTTTACTTTATCAATGTGAATTGGAACCCTAGACTTCCCAATTACCAGTCAGGCTTTACACCACTACGTATATACAAATAGTATATTAAGGTGTCATTTATACATAAATCCACAAGTCCTATTTTAGCTGCAATCGAAAGATCAAGAAATTTTGCTTGGACATTATACAAATTAATATTGGTGTAATGAACAAATCGTTCTTAATACCAAGACATTGCGCATTAGAAAATATGCAGAAAAAATATTTTCTCTATTTGGGAATGAAAACCCTGGCTTGTCAATTGTCGGTTTTGTGATGCTAAAGACGTATCATGTACCTATTTAAAGAAAATCTTCAAGAAAACATGGAGAAAAGCATTTTCATATATTATTATTTCATAAATTATGCATTCAGTAATCATTATTAAATTAATTAACAACAAATCTTTTTGTTGAATATATGAACGCTCGTTCATTTACTTGTCATTAATTTGCTAGTTATGTACTTTACAGGTGTAACAATTAAGAATTTTGTGATTACGTAAACAAATTGGAGTGTTTTAACGCTATTATAACATAAAGGATACAGCACAATCAGTGAATTTTGATTACACATTATTACCCAAATGTAACACAAATAATAAAATATCAAGTCTACGGAAACAAACCTGAAATTCATTTAAAATTCATTATTAAATATATTATGCGAAATGAAAAGAGAAACGTTAAAATACATTTCTTGGCGACGAATCTTTGTGTTATAAACTGTACATTCTATAACAATTATTTAATAGTATACATTGAAATAATATCAACACGTAGTAACTTTACTTTATATCAACATTTTAACACCCAACACTCAAGGGCAACTATTTTTGTAAAATGTGATATACAGGTATGGAAAAACATTATTGCAGGTCTAACTTATAATAAGCTAGAAAGAAACCCAATAAGCATTATATGAGTGCGAGTGAGACATAACTTCACCGATGTTGCCACTTCAATCTAGCTTCAACATCTCTAACGAAACCAAAGCAATTAAGATGATGTTGAAAAGTCGCGTGTTCTTTGAAACTATTAAGTAAATACTTTACACTTAAACATTAAATGATAATACCTCAAACATCGAAGTTTATTGTAATTGCGAATTCATGACATGGTTCGGTTACTACTCGTAAGAAGAACCAAGAAGAAACTTACGAGAGTTACAAACAAGAACATTAACATTTACATTGATAGTATAACTTAAGTTTAAGGTTTAACTGTAGCATTATAATTCTTATTGAAAAACCAACTATTTTTAAAAATGAACAGAATACACTTTTTTCAAAACTCTACTTTGTAAGATTTTCGAAAATACCTCCACCTTGCACAAGGCAGTAACCCAATCTGTGATAAAATTCAGTTCGGGAGTTTTCTAACATATCTTGGGTGATGCTGTCTAAAGAGTCTGTAATTTTGACACGAAGTTCATTCAAATTGTTAGCACGTTCATGCCTGTGCCTATAAATTTGCTGGGATATGTATCCCCCAAACAAAAAAGGCATTCGGCGCTATATCAGGTAAGCGAGGAGGATATTTAATAGTACTTTTTCCACTAATAATACGGTTAGGGAACATAGTTTCCAAAAACTTTTGAACTCTTATTGCAGTATGAGCAGGAGAGCCATCTTCTTGATACCAAATGTTATCAACATTTATATTGAGGCGTTTCACAGATGGAACTATCTGGTTTCTCAACAGTTCTAAATATTTGTCCGCATTCAAGTTTCCATTGATAAAAAATGGACCAATTATGGAATTGCCTAAAATTCCTACCCACACATTAACATTTTGGGGGTATTGTGTCCGGTAAGGAATACTAATGTGTCTGTTTTCCCGAGAGTAACCAACAGCGACAGACGGATTGTGATGGAAAGGTAAGTTAAAAGAACACTCGTCGGTAAACAAAATATTTTCAATAAATCTTTTGTTTTCATTAGTCCGATTCATCATATCTTCACAAAATTCCATACGCTTTTGATGATCTTCTGGAAAAATTTCTTGTGTAGTTTGCAACTTATAGCAACGGTATTTATTCCTTTTCAAGATATTTCGAACTGTTCTTGGTTCAATATTTATTTCTTCAGCAATTATTGTACTATTCCACGGGAAATTAGTTTCTGCTAAACTACACACTGCAATTTCTTGGAGTTCGCGTTCTTCGTTTAAATTACGACCAGGACGCTCAAAATCATTACCATCAATGCTACTGCATTTTCTACAATTATTTAAACGTCCATCTTTCAAATTTACAAACAGTACGCACCATTTTCAAATGAATGTTTCACTTGGTATTGTAATTAATAACTTCAAACTTCCTCAATACTACAAAATGGTATAAGCATTTTGTGTTTACCGATGGCCGATAAATGTACTGCCCTTAATGCACAATATGCTATAATGTAATGATCCTTATTATGTATTACTATTATTATTGTTATTATTATTATTATCATTATTATTATATTATTATTATTATTTAATACTAACAGACTCATACATAGTCATCTTTGTTGAAATTCAACCGTTTCATTTAAATATTTGCGTTACAACAAAGTAACCACCCCGATGGATCGATCTGCAAGTATTGGGGAGAAGGTTGACCACCCATTTTGTGAAATGAAATGATACTACAGGTATTTAGCATTTGTAATACCTAAAGATGTGACATATTTTATGTTTGCAGTAAAACCAATGCATGGCTCAAGCCAAAATTCCATAATAAAAATATCATATAATTAAACAAAGGTAATTTAATGTGTCATTAGACAGTATTACGCAACCTGAACAGTTTCGAACCCAAAACTCTATCTCTATCACTGGTAAATATATAGATCAGCTTAGGCAGGGCTTCCATAGGTGACTTCAAAAACCTATATATAGTGGGCCTCACCACCTTTATGATTAAGATGCAGGGTGTTGCATCCATTTCGTTAATATCTTTATGTGGTCATAACTTATGGTGCACCCGGTACTATTGAATCATATTTATCACACGCATTTCACTTATAAACCAATTTCCAAATTTCCGCAAAAAATTCCGAAATCTGTTTATTCGAGACGCGCCACCCTGTATACCAGAATTTTTAGATTTAAAAAGAGTGGAACATTTTGAATAAAACCACACACTTTTCGTCGTCCAGCATGTTCTATTACTAAAATATTTGGGGAATAATCTAATTTTACGAAATTCTAACAATTTTAAAAATGAATTTGGGCTTGAAAAAGGTTTCTGCTCAATTCAAGAACTTCTATATATCGTGTTTTTAAAGTCGCTGGATTTTAAAAATGAAAGGGTTTTTAATACAATTTTATTTACTGGCGAGATGAGGCCCTATGTTCCAGAGTTTTAAACAATCGGTCAATTGCACCACAAATCTTTCCGAATTGGCTAACATGAGAATCTTATTTAGATTTTCCATTTAGACTTTGTCCAAATTATGTGCTTCTGGAAGATGTAAACGTTGCAGCAATGTATTTTCAACATGATAGATCTTACCCCACTTTAAGGTATTAATAAGGAATTTTTTACGAGACCTTCCCAAATATGTGGGCAGAAACCGGCAGATCGTACGCCTGACCTGCAAGATCACCAGAGTTCAATCCTGTAGATTACTGCAACTGGGGATATTTAAAACTATCGTTGTATGTATTTGAAATAAATAGTTGGAAAGAACTCTCCAACGTATTGAAGATACCTGCAATGTTAGAGGGACGATTACACACAATCTAACAAGTGAAAATGCATCAGGCAAAACGGTGATCAATTGGAACAACTGATTATATTTTATTGTAGTTTGTAATTTGAACATTACAATAAACCCAGTGTTCTGAATTCAGGACCAAAATAGTCTATGGGATCGAAAATACGATTAATTTCACTATGAATATCTCGTTTTATGCAACCCTGGTTAAATATACTAATGTTGTAACAGTATAATCAGCTGACGTAAACATTGTAAACAGTAATTTACATAACCATCTCAATCATCTAAAGAAATGAGAGATTGTTGAATAGGTACCGGTACTGAAGTTAAAAATTCTGAATTATTGCTCGACCACTTTTCTTCCCAAACCCCTCTTTAGCCAAGAATCTGCCAATTCCTCTTTTAAAATTAAGCCCTTCATCTAAAGGCACAAAACAGCAAATTAGCTGATTCTTGGATAACCCCCAAGGTTAAACATGGAGAAGGATTGACACCGAAGGTAGCACGAGTAATTTTAAAATCTTGAACAGGGTCTTCGGGAGAAAATCTCCATAAAGTTCTTTGAAATTCTTGGTGTTCTGCAATAAATACTCATTAAGTGAACTTTCAACAATATGACAAGAAGCATCAAAAACGATCCGTAAATAAGTGCTTGTGCTTTCTAGTTTTGCAGCATGATGGGTAATAATAAAATGTACTAGACATTTCAAAATTAGAAGGTGTTTCAATCTTTACCAAATGATCACTGTTTAAATTTTCTTGGATGAAGTTGGAATAAAGTTTATCGTAATCTAGGTTAACTAAAAGTTTTCGTTCAAGGGTATGAAAGCATTTGCGGGCAATTCTTTAAGTGGTAAAGAGACGATAGACCGTCCTAACGGATCACGAGAATACGTATTTAAGAATATGTCTTTATAAAGTTCCATCAATTTTTTCTTAGGGATTTCCTCTAACTCCCAAAACCGACATAATCTGGTACAACGTCGAAACTGGTTCAAAACCAGTAAATAAACAGATTGTTTCAACATTGTCCATAAGTACCATATCATAAACGCCCTCCATTCAACGTTTTCACTGGATTTACCTATTTCTTGGTCCCCAATTATCAAAGGCAGTAGCGCCAAGAAGAAAATTAATAGAATTTCATTGATTAAATAGTAGGATCAGATAATATTAATGTGCACATATAAGTCCAGTCGCCCAAAGAGAAGGTGGAAAGTTACACGTTTTGCAGCATGACTAAAATGTACAATTTGTTGTATTAGTGTGTGATAAACTGAGGCCATTTTTTTTACTTTATTGTAACGCTCCTTAGAAGTTAATTGTAAATTGTCACAATTAAAAATAAGATGTGAGGTGGATTTAAAAAATCCACATTGTTAGCTAGACGATTCAGCCGAGTTATCTATATTTTTGTAAGGAGAGAGTTTCAGCGTATTTGTGTTAAAATAACATTTATTTAGTTGTACTTTGTAAACGTTAAACGTTACAATCGCTATTTAAATATCCGTGTAGATGATGATCGTGTTAACTGGGGCAATTTCAAATGATTTTTTGCCAAGTTGTCACTTATTTTTGGTAATAAACTGTTAAAAACCCTCATTGGTAGGGAACCCAATAGCGTTAAGTACTAAAACATATTCATTGGAAGTGTAAACCAGGAAGGGCAAATCTTGGGGGTAATTTGAGACCTTCGGAAAAATGTTAATTGGCTGCCAATGATCGGTAACTAAAATTCTTTTATTTGGTAACGTTTTACCAATGCATCATGAGCAAGCTTATAGTTATTTACTGTATGAGGTTAGTCCTTAAACTTGATTAAGAGACTCTCTAATAGTGACCCTTTAAGGATCTGAAATTTCTCTATATCGCGAAGGTATGACTTGTAAACTTCCAGATTATAATGGTCATAAAAGGCAATCGTCATAATCGTCACAACGAAGCTTGAGTTCCATGTTTTTCGATTAATTGCTTAATGCCAAGTTGGAAAAATGGTACAAAAGCTTTTTCTTTTCAAATGATTAAAATCAACGCAACAAAAATTAAGCAAAAATATATTAATTAATTAATTAATATGCAAAAAAAAATTATTAACTGAATATAAAATTCAATAAAAAAACCAACTTGATCAAAGTCTGTTACAATACACGTAATGATTGTTTTTAGGACAACAGTTTGTTACAATACAAAACCAAAAGACCCGCCAAGGAATAAAATAATATGTACATATTTTAAAAATAGTTAAATTCTTTTAAAATATGATATAAATATCATCAAAAGAATTAGCAAACAACCTTGCATTTATGCTTTACCTGAAATAAGAAAATTCATCTGCTAATCTGAACTGAACTAAAAATCGTAAATCAATAAGTTTTAATTTAAACTATATGATTTTAAATATTTTTCATTATTGAAAACCAATCTTTAAAATAAAATTTTAAAAAAAATTAACACTTATATTTTAATGGCCAGTAAAATATTTAATTAGGTTCAACACAATCCGGATCGAAGGACCAAAATTATCCGAAGAAAAAAAAATTCGGCAATATTATTTGTGTCACCAAAAATTCTGTAAACCTGTTTTTAATTACCATTATTATCAAAAGGCGAGATGCTTGGGTCTCACTTACCTTTTCCAGAAAAATAGTATAATATTATTATCAAATTCAAAGACAAATAAAATTAAGTAAATTAAAAACTGAACACCGAGCATGTTTGTAATCTATTGCATTTTTTTTTAGTATTTGTATTGTTTTCTTGTGACATCAAATATTGTGATATTGTGGTGTGTTTCAGTATGAATATGCAATAATAGGAAAATATCAAATAAAGAAAATGAAAACATCCGAAAGTTCCTGGATTTTTCAAATTCAACTTCATTTAATAAAATTGTTGTTAATTGTTGTAAATGCATGGTTCTATTAAAAATTTTCTGCTATTTTTAAATATTCAAATATTACGGATCTGGATTTTAATACAGGTTTACAGATCGTCTTGTATAAGTGAAACCTTCTAAATATGATTTACTTATATCTTGGTTATAAAAGTGCTGTGACCCAGTACATATAAGTTTTTTGGAAGTGAAGCCTTACGTCCAGGTGACGTATATGTATACAGTTACCAGTGAAACGCCCTGTATAGTACATAAATGTAATCGTAACATTCATATAAGGTAATATGCAATGGACCCTTAGAAAGTATTATCCGAATGCGTCATTATAGGTTAAAAGTTTATCGTTGTTGTAATTAAAGAATGCAATAAAATGGTTTTTTTTTTCAACCGAATACAAAGATTACGTAATTAGGAATGCGTGCACCGCACCGGTTTGTTAAAGTTTACTACAATTAGTAGTATTAGATGTGCTGTCCAAATACCAAAAGTATATGTATTATACAAACAAGATTCAATCAGTTAAATATGTAGTGTGACAAAAAGTGTTTCTAAAAATTTCTGTAAGAAAGTACTTTTCTGGTTTGTTACTTTTAGGAAGATGTTGCAATATTGAGCTGTCTGGACTACGAATTTCTCTTCTAATTTAATGGACCATAAAATTTGCTTCAGAATTTTTACCCACGTTCATGATCCTTAATCAAAATACGTTGCCCACGAGGGACTAAAATATGAGGTCACAAATAGCCGATGAAAAGGAAGTGACAGAAGGAGAATCTAGGGGGGTGAAAATATGATATTACAAAAAAGGAGATAAAATAATTAAATTAGGGACTGAGTTCCAAAATGGCCCCGAAATGAGTAAAATGATTGGTAATTACAGTTAGTAGCCTCAAGTTATAGTATAAGTACCTAACCAACTGTACTTCGGATGAAATTTTTGATATCCGCTAGATGGATAGCAAACGGTAGTGTAGTTTAAACGGTATTACTGGAATTGACGGTTTGTCCCATAAGTACTGTATAGAAGTGAGACATGGGTATGTCAAAAAAGCACGAAAGAAAAATAAATGTCGTGGTATGAGATTCCTGAGAAGCGCATGTGGTAAAACGAGAAGGGACAAGATAAAGAATGAATGCATAATGAAGGAGTGTGGCGAGGAAAAGAGGATGATGGATAGATATAAAAGCAGTACATTACGTTGGTTTGGTCACATTGAGGGAATGAACAACGCAAGATTAACGAAGCTGATATATGTGGGTGAGGTTAGAGGAAACGCCGGGTCTGGTAGGCCGCGTAAAACTTGGCTGAATGCAGTAGAATGTATGATAAAGGAAAGAAAGATAAGGATGATAAAGGAAAGAAAGATAAGGAGCTTTAAAAATAAAAGGGCATGTTAGAGACAATGTATGAATCTTGCGGAAGCTAGAGAAGTATGGGAGAGAGGAAAGCAAGGGAATGGCTTGAAGGTTAAGTTAAGTTAACTTATTAAGTTAACCCATTTTAACCACTACCAAAAACAATTTAAAATGTATAAAAATTTTAAGTTTTATTGTTTATTTTTAAAGTATACGACTACATTATTACATAAAATTAGACATTTTCTTTTCCTTTCAAAAATAAACCATGTTGCTAAACGCAACATTAGCATGAACTGTAAAAACTTAAATTCTATATATATATATATATATATATATATATATATATATATATATATATATATATATATAAATATTATAAAAAACGAAGGTCAATGAATAAAATATTTAATTTTTTATGATAAGATTGAAAATATTCGGTGTGAAGTGGTACCTTGAACTTTATACACATGAAAACAGTTTGGCTATTGCAAAGTTTACAACGTCTACGCAGGTCAACGCCACCCATATATTTATTATATTTAGAAATCATGCCGGGCTGTGTTACGGGAACGGCTTTTTTTTTCTTTTCTTTTGTATCTCTTTACTGTAGTGAGAGGTTCAATCGATTAGGAGTTACTCATAACCGTCACTACGGAATTATCATTCCAACGGACTACGCTAACCTCATTTTCGTGATCGTACCTATAATCATAGTAGCCTCGTGTTTTTTTTTGGCAATAGATTTGCTTGGTTCTATGGGACGTTTACCGATTCTATTCTCTCTAGCGGTACCAGTAGCATAAAACCCGTTTTCCTTTAGGTGTACGATAAGCTGGTAGCTGGTAAAAAAATGATCAAAATAAATCTTATGGGCATTTCGAGTATTCACTTTAGTAAGGAGTTCCATAATAACGTTTCCGCCAAGACCTAAACCATTTTGGTTACACTGTATTGCTTTACCGGCGTAGGGCATAAACTTGAAAAGATAGCCATCACTAGAAGTTAGACACCAAATCTTGAAGCCAAAACGGACTGGTTTACCTTTAATAAACATTTTGGCAGAATGCCGTCCAAAGTACGGAACCATTTGTTCATCGATCGACAGATTGTGCTTGAATATTCCAAATTGGATGTAATTTTTATTCAGCATATCAAATACAGGACGAAGTTTTGCAAACTTATCATTTTTATCTAAATATTCATTATCTGATAGATGGATATTTTGTTTTATGCTTATGAACCTGTTTCGTGACATAGCATCTTTCACTATTTGTACGCCTTTATCCTCATCAGATGCCCAATACATGTGTAACTGTGGAAGTGTATGGCATCCGCTTAGAATGAGTATACCTAAAAAAATTTCTAGGTCTTGTACATCTAACCGAAAACCATGTCGATTGTTATCTCGCGCATATTTCATAGAATATTGAATAATTGTCTGCATAACGCTTTTATCAAAAAATAATTGAAAGAATTCCGTAGGAGGTTTTCCGTGCAAAATTTCTGTTAATTGTTTTAGATCTTCAGCTTCATTAGATTGGGGGCTACTTTCGCAGTCGATTGATGTTTTACACCACGAAATACTTGAAGCAATATTAGCCAAGTTCCTTTTTTTGATGTTGACGTCGGCTGATGCATTATGCGTATAATTTGGCTTATCAACGTCAAAATCTTTTTCTGACATTTCAAATTCATCATCATTGCTTTCGTGCTGCACTACTACTTCATAGGTACCGGTTGCCTCCTTCGGTAGAACGTTGATCTCGCCTAATTCTTCGTCATCAAGACACTCCTCACCAGTAAGTGCATCTACGTCTGGTGGGATGTAAGCGACAACAATTTCATCAAACGCACCAATATCCTCAATCATTGCTTCCAGCTCTCGCCGAGCTAGTGTTCTTTCAGGATTATCCTATAAATACACTTTTTAGGTTAGATATATCAAAAAAACATGATTGATTTACTACCTACCATTATGCAGAATTTATATACCAATTTTGTATAAAAAACAATAAACAATGCACACAATTATCTAACACAAAAAATTACGACAGAACAGCCACTGTTTGCGATAAACTACTTGAAATGTAGTTGTTTGACGGCATTTCTAGCGCTACGATTGAAAATACCTTAACTGTTTACTTTAACCCCCATATCCAGCCAATGTTGCGTTTCCGCAACTCTGTAATTTAGCACTCAATCATACGATCTTTTCTCTTCATTGCATCAAGTAACCTTATCGTTTATTATTCTTGTAAATCTTTGCAAACATACTATTGACACGACATTTGATTAGTTAAAATAAAAAGTACCTTTACCTTACTTTGATTTCAACATGAAACACGGCCCTAAAAACAACAATCTTATTATTGGGAAAACATTTTACGAAATCATTAAAAAAAATTATAAACATAACGTTGCGCTAACGCATCATTGGCTGTTAATGGGTTAAGTTATTATTACACAATTGACAATTTAGTTTTTATAAAAATAATTTAATAGTGTTACGTCCATTGATATAACTTACTCATTTCATGTGAATAAACTTTTGACAAATAAGTGAAACGTTAAAGAAGGGACAATGTTAATATAATCTATTTTTTTTATTTTCCCCCCAAATTTGGAGCGTTTTATTATTACACCAAAAGTATGCTGGTATTACACGGTTCGCACTAACCTCAAATCTGATTATATGTCAAAATTAATTTAACAGTTGCCACATTTAATTGAAATGAATAGTAACCACGCATCACTGTATAACAATAGAAGGAGCCTATTGAATTTTCAGTGAAGAAGCAGGGTTCCGCCGTATTATAACTTACCCATAAATTTATTCTGTGGCGTCTTTCAGTTGAAATAAAAGATTTTTATTAAATTTCACAAAAATATTTATTTTCAACAATATTAAAAACTAAACACAAATAAATATAGGAACCACACTGCTTTGTCGGTTACTGTCCTTCAGGTAGTTTAAAAATATTTAATAACTGCCAATTGAAGCGTGAGTTGATTTTCTTTCAAGAGATTCTGAGCAAAAGTGTCTAAGTCCGAGTCCTTATTCCATCTCCATTATTTCTACATCTGCATTGGGTTCGTCATTTTCAGAAGGAAGTTCTGAATCTGAATCTGATTCCTCGAGAGAAGTAATGAATGGTGGAATACTTTCAACATTGACCCATTAGTGTTGTCCCGTCCTCCAAAATTATTTTTTCGCAATGATTTACATTACCTTGCCACATGTCGGCCGTACATTTTGAAAGAGCAAGCCCCCATAAATTTGCAATCCTATCTTTTGATTTAGGTTGCGAGTTTATGTTATTATTATAGAAGGTCTTTCAATAACTCCATGCTCACTCAATTGGATTAGATTTACAAGGGTATGGGGTAAACAAAGTACTTAATGACCATGCTTTTTTAAATTACAAACCGTTTAGTACGATGTTCTCGAAATTGTATAATGCAACACCCATAATTGTTTTTTTTTGTTAAATTGTCGTTAATTTTAACATTGTGGTTAATCAAAAAATACTGTATTTGAGATTTCTTGCTAGAAAAAGTTGGTGATTTGTTCAACTGCACCGAGTGATACGGTGCATTGTCCATTAGCAACGCACATTTTGATTGCAGTCTATCGAAAGCAGGAATTCACTGATTGACCACCCAGTTTTGGAAAAGTTCTGCAGTCATTGTCTTGTGATATTCACAAGAGGAGGCAAACTTACAACCTGCGTGTAATATTGTAAAACGTTTGCCTTCAGACTTAATTGTGGGAGGATTACTTTTCAAATCAGTAGCATGCACCCAACGTCGAATATTACTCCTCCCATTTCGGTAAATCCACATTTCATCTAAAAATATGATTATCACATTCACACTTGAATTTAGAAATTGGATGAACTTCCTGAGAAAAGTGATTTTTAATTCAACGGCATGCTTTTCTTCGCATAGTTGTTTACGTCCATTATAAATTTTGTACTCGTACCCTATCGATTTTATAATTCTGAATAAACTTGATCTACTACCCTTAAAATCAAAATGATTGCGACTGTCGGCCAAAAGTTTGTCGATCGTAAACTGTTCTGTACCTTGCTATTGAAACGGGTATTTAAAAAATCCTCATCTTAATACTTAAAAAAAAGGCAACATATACATCAATCATGTAAAAATAAATAATCAAATTTGACTGTTCGTCATGTTCACAAAATATTGATAACTTTTTAAAAATAATATTAATTAGGGGCTATATAGATATTCACTAAACTTAAATCTACATTAGGTGTTTTCCCGTCATATTTTGTGATTGAACTGTTATAAACACTGAATAGATTACCATTATCAAGTAGCAACTGTTTAGTACCTCATGGAAACGTTAAATTCCAAATACAAAAATACTATATATCCATGTTAAAATTAATCAAATGACGTTAGTGAAAATATGACCTAAATCATTCCTAATCTAGATAGATTATCCTCTGTTTTCAGTATGCAGGTGTTAAACGCTCGTCATATTTTGGTGATTGATGTTATAAACACTGAATAAATTACTTGAAATAATTGGATATTTACTTATACAGGAGTCCGCCAATAGTGCGTGGATCGAAGCCTTTATGAGTTTATACTTAATTATCAGTTTTTCAAAATTATTTATTGCAGGATGGTGTGGGATCTTTCGGGTTACAATTAGAAAATATTTTCAAAAATTACTACTCGTATACAGGGTATTACAACACAAAGTTATATTTTTTTAAATGGAACATACCGTATATTATTATAAATTTGGATTCCCTGGTTAATTTTAAGGGCACTTTATTCACTATATGAGGTATCTTAAGCGCGCAATTTAGGCGCTGCATTCAATTTTTTGAAAATTTAGAGGTTGAAAAGAAAAATTGTAACAACCGTATTGAGAAATGTGTAACACTAAAATTTTAATGGTTGATTAGTCATAGACTGTGCTAAATCGTAAAATAGTAATATTATCTTTTTTAATTTTCGAGATATCGTAATGCAAAGTTTAAGATTTTCAATCATAGATAAATTGATTTTTTTAAATGGAAAGGTGTACATTGTTTTACATTGTTAGATAGGAAATTTAATTACATTTTTTTTTGATATAACATTGTTGGTATTTATGTTTTGCCGTTTTTTGATAATCCAGCTTTTTACTGAATTTGCAAAGTTTAAGAGTTTTAATCATAGATAACTTGATTTATTTAAATGGAAAGGTATACATTGTGTTACATTGATAGATAGGAAATTTAATTACAATTTTTTTGATATAACATTGTTGGTATTTATGTTTTGCCGTTTTTTGATAATCGAGCTTTTTTACTGAATTTGTCGATTTTCATAGGTTTAGATATGTATGTATAATTGTTTAAATCACATCAAGCTATGAAAACAAAAGAATATTAGAAACAAAATTCAGCGAATGATTGACGGCTAACTTTGCGAGCATCATATACGTAATACGTTTATTTAATAATTATAATGAGCAATTTTTTGCAAAATGAATTAGTTGACATGATATTTGTGCTTGGAGAATCAAACAAAAATTGTTTATTGGCCCGTCGAATCTACGAGCAGCGTTATCCTGATCGAAGACAACCAAGAGAAGAATCGTTTCGCAATCTTTTAGAAAGATTTGAAAGTACTGGAAGTGTTGGATATCCTAAAAACGAAAGAGCTAAAGTTGTTACAAATGAAAAAAATAAATTTCGTGTACTTGTAGCTACAGTTGAAAACCCCCACGTTAGTATTCCGAAATTAAGTGACAATTTAGAAATCAGTCAAACTTCCGTGAGACGAATGTTAAAGAAAAATAAATTTCAACCCTATCATGTACAATTACATCAAGAGCTGAAAGAACAAGATTTTCAAAATCGAATTAATTTTTGCCAGTGGGTTCAACAACAGTTAAATGCGAACGAAAATTTTATATCGGGGATATTATTTACCGACGAATGTACATTTTATCGAAATGGATTTGTGAACAGACATAATTTTCATTTTTATTCAAATGAAAATGTACACCAATTTCGGTTAGTCTCTCAAAATAAATGGTCAGTGAATGTTTGGGCAGGTATATTCGGCGGAACTATTGTTGGTCCTTTTTTTTTCAATGGCACAGTCACTGGGGTAGAATATCATAATTTTCTAGAAAACGAATTATATCATTTATTGGAGAATGTACCTTTGGCTCAAAGAAGAGGTATGTTTTTCCAACAAGACGGGGCACCTCCTCATCATGCCAGAATTGTAACCCAGTGGTTAAATTCGACGTTTCACGAAAATTGGATAGGAAGACAAGGACCGATACCTTGGCCAGCTAGATCTTCCGATATAACTCCATTGGATTTTTTCTTTGGGGCTTTGTGAAGAATAAAGTATATGAGGAAGAACCAACAACTGCTGAGAATATGAAATTGCGAATTAGAAATGTTTTTGCTACAATTACTCCTAATATGTTAGATCGGGTTGAAGCTTCTTTTATTAAAAGAATTCAGTATTGTCTAAATCAGCGTGGTCGACAATTTGAACATTTAATTTAATATTATTTTCTTCCAAAATCGATAAATTCAGTAAAAAGCTGGATTATCAAAAACGGCAAAAATAAATACCAACAATGTTATATCAAAAAAATTGTAATTAAATTTCCTATCTATCAATGTAACACAATGTATACCTTTCCATTTAAATAAATCAAGTTATCTATGATTAAAAATCTTAAACTTTGCAAATTCAGTAAAAAAGCTGGATTATCAAAAAACGCCAAAGCATAAATACCAACAATGTTATATCATAAAAAAATGTAATTAAATGTCCTATCTAACAATGTATGATTGAAAATCTTATACTTTGCATTACGATATCTCGAAAATTAAATAAGATAATAGTATTATTTTTACGATTTTATGTAGCACAGTGTATGACTAATCAACCATTAAAATTTTTGTGTTACACATTTCTCCATACGGTTGTTACAATTTTTCTTTTCAACCTCTAAATTTTCAAAAACTGGAATGCAGCATTTAAGATACCTCATATAGTGAATAAAGTGCCCTTAAAATTAACCAGGGAATCCAAATTTATAATAATATACGGTATGTTCCAATTAAAAAAATATAACTTTGTGTTGTAATACACTGTATACGAGTAGTAATTTTTGCGAAAATATTTTCTAATTGTAACCCGAAAGATCCCACACAATCCTGCAATAAATAATTTTGAAAACGATATTGTATACACTCATAAAGCTTCGTCCACGCACTATTGGCGGACCCTGTATACCTTCAGAAGATTGCCTAATCTTTCCTTCATTTTGGAAACTTTAATCGTATTTACACATTATTCAATTAAATTATGTTAACTTGCTTATTAGGAAGAAAAACCAACCATCACCGACATATAGCCATACGAAAGCAAAATGTGTTGTAGTTATGGTATGTATACAGGAATCATGTTACTCTAGACTGTGCAATAATCTTACTTAACTCTTTTAAACTTTCCACCCTTTTCCTACCTCATATGTTTTAAGGTATTAATTATAGGATACCTGTGCACAAAATATCCACCCCTGAAGGGAATTATTTATGAGATAATGAAATGTAGTGTTTCCCTTATGTTGGTATATCTCTGCTAGTGTTACTTAGGCTAAATATGTAATTTCTCGCATTTACTTTACCTCATGCGATATGTAAATGAAAGCTCAGAGAAGGATTAAATTCGGTAAGTCACGCGAGCTTTGAAGCGTTAATGACATCGTAAAGTACCTGGATTACTGGCGGTTACAAAGCTAATGCCATGTAATGAGCCTTGTTATGGTGAGCTGGCCTGCTGGGTCCGTGTGTGTGATAATTTGATAATATTGAAGTGCTATTGAGGGCAATTGCTTTTATTTCATAAAAAAGTTATTAGATGCCGTCATGCCAAATGTGTGTTTAAGCATTCTTGACATTTTATACGACGTTAATAATTTATTAAAGTATCATGATATCAAAATTAATATGTATTTTATGGTAGGCACTGTACCTCAGGTTAAAGATTTTTGTCTTAAAATCCGTAGATTTCGGGTAACTATTTTCAATGAGAATTTCTAACTTATGTTAATGATAATCTCTATTTAACAGTAACTAATTTATTCGTATAAAATACATTTGTTATAAGATAATCCTGATTCATCATAATGGTTAATAACATGCTTAATAGTTATTGAAACGAATATTTTTGTTTGTATAAAATTCAAACGTACGTAAATTAATCTTACTACGCAGATGTCTAATGCAAGTTTAACGCGGGAACCTCAGACTCGTCCAGTTTGCATAACAAGTTTCATACCGCATAGCGTCTCAACTGAATTTTTCATCAGTACAATTTCTACACCATGAGCGTCATAGTTTATCTAGTTAAAAATTCTTCCAACAGCATTGTAATTTACATATTCAATGAAGGTTCTATCATAAATTTTAAACACTTTTTATTATATTTACTGTTGAAAGATAATTCTTTGTTCTCGTGGTATACAGATCATTTACTATGCAAACTAATACACTATTGAGAAGTATCTCGATTATCCCAGTTTGCATCTATTTATTAAGCTGGTCTCGACAGACCAGTCTTATTTTGGTCCATAAGTGTATGTAATGTATGTTGAGGCTATTAAATTCTTTAGTGTTCTCGCCGCTTTTGTGTTGTGAGACAAGATACTCATTAATCTCTCAGGTACGGACCTTGTGGTTAAAAGTTCAGCCAATCCTGAGTGCATTGTTGGTTTCAAGACTAATGTGCTGTCCGGCCCACTCATAAAGAACCCGCGAGACAGTGACTCAGGTGTGAGCTGGGTCCTCGCCAGGGAGCCTCGCCCACCCCTAACTCTTAAATCACATGCATTATTTAACAATGGGGAGTGCTTAGCTATCGAATTCCGACCGTTGTAGATACCATCATCGCAATTACAACATGGCGCCTGCAAATTACTTCATCCCCTTCGGATGCACTGATTTACTCACGCTAGCTTCGCGAGTTCGTTCGTGTTAGGGGAATTTTAATTTTACGGGAGTTGGACTTGAGGTACAGCAAGAGTTGAACAGCTGCATATTTTTCAATTAGATCAAAATTAAATTTGATTGAGTTGTAGCATTCTAATAATACCTTAATGTAATTACTTGAGATTAAATCTTTATGTGATTTCACTGCTATTAATAATCAAATACAAGTTGAAAACTCATCCTGCATATAACCATCTGCAGACTTCCTCAATAGGCTTAACTACTTTGAAACTTTCAATCTCATTAAGTTTTCGAGAAAAGCTACTAGAGCGCAGAAAGTCGCGAAAAACTTTGTTCAAGTAACCGACCGCATAAGACAGAAAGGGCAAAATAAAATATAAGTTATGTGTTTTAATCTCGGGCCCCGTTACTGAGGGAAAAGGCCAAACTATGCTATAAATATCACCGGCTTGGCGTGTATTGCTACATATTTTTGTTAGTAAGATAGCGAGTGCAACGGTGCAATTCCATACTATTCACAGATAGAATAAATTCCTTTTTCCGACGATCACAACATAGACATCATGATCATCACCCAAATGTAAAGGTCGGGAACACCTTACCTACCTTTTAATGGCGCCATAAAGTTTTCATTATCGATCGTGCAAATCTAACGTCTCAAGTGTCATTCAGAATTATGTTCATTTTATGAAATAAAACATTATACAAATGCATGTCTGTAACATAAATGCAATTAACTTCTGTCATCTTAGCAAATGGTGAACTTTTGTTGCTTTTTAAATATAACTTCCGGTATTCACTATTGTTAAAAATTAAATATTTTGTTATTTATTATATTTTAGACAAGTACTCAACTTTAATTTTAGCTGTCGTTATTTATGTATTTTCTTTACGGACGTAGTCATTTCCATGAAGGCTTACTTTGAAGTTCCATTGAACTTCTACATTTATATTTAAGTACTTGTAGCAAGAATTGCCGCAACATTGCGTGTAAACGGTCTACTTGTGGTTTGTTGAATTGCAAATTATAATTTAGATTAATTTTATTTTCTGTAAATTAAGGAGATCTACAGAAATCACTGCGGCTTTGTAGTACTCTGTGTTTAGCAATTACATAAAGTGAAAAGTACAGCGATCGTTAGATAAGTTAAGGAATGAGCAAACCGTCACATCTTCTAAAGTGGCAATGAGCACTTATATTGTATTAATCGATTTTAATGTAATGTATGCTTGAGAGAGGTTCGGCAATATAAATTGCTAAGATTTCTGGTTTTAGTTTGAAAAATCTCTTCTTAGACTGTGACTACTTAATACATGTATCTGATGCCTATTCACATTCTGATACGAATGGTTGTACAACTGTAAGGTACGAATAAGGGATTTGTATCTATGGGTTAGGTTTGAAACAAAGAATCCAGGCATTTACGATACTCCTGGTGGTCGTTCAGCTAGTGAAACATTTGAAGCTATCTGGCTATCGATTGAGGGCGGAAGGTGCTGGGAAAGGGGAAAATTACGACATACGGTTAACGATCTCCGTCGGAAACGATGGGGAAGGATCCCGAATTCGATGTACGGGTTATTTATTTGATGGTTACAGTTGTTTAAGATTTATTTATCCAACTTGTTCAATTGAACACCACGATTATTTATATTTTTTGATATAGCCGGAATTAGATTAAACAATTACATTAAAACTTTTAATGAAATAAAAAACTCAAACGTTAAAAAATAACTAATTATGATTTTTAGTACTTTAATTGAGTTAGTCTTTTACCTGTAGTAAGACTTGAACCGCACCTACTGTATTACCTTTATGCGGATGTTTAAAAATTCCAGACTGCAATATTTTCTTCATGGTGTTGTATAGATCAAACAGAAACCAAAACGTTAAACAGAAACTTTAATGAAATGAAACTTATGCTTAAAATTCTTTCATTTACCTACTATAAAATCATTGCTAGCTGTATATCCAGGCAAATAAATTAAAAACATAAATTTTGCAATTTTTTTTTCATTAATAAAATAACCATTCTTAATCATGATTTAATTAAAAATGATTTTTTAGTACTACAAAATATCGATTTTTTAGAAACATGGTAGATAATGTCTTTCTTGATATAAAATTATACACATATTTTAAAAAGCTAAATAACTATTTAAAGTTAAGACATTTCTTTGGCATTTATTATACATAAAATTTCTAAAAGCCAATAAAATACATGCATTTACAAGCAAAATAAATGTGTGTCCAGTTTTCCAATTTCAGTTTCAATTATTAAGGTATTAGGAAGGTAACATTTCTTTATTAGAAATTGATATCAAAAATACACTTATTCATATATTTATAACTGTAAAATCCATATTTACATGTAGAGGAGTATTAAATGTAATAAATATTATTTTTTGATCCAAATTTTTTGCCAGTGGATTAGATAGTAACATTTATATACATATTACTACATTTAGTTCAAAACCAAAAATATTGTGGATTAACTTTTAAAGTAGAATTGGCAGAGTTTGTATTTGTCACGTGTGTCAAGTTAGCATGTTACTGCTTTAATTTCTTTGTCGAAAACTATAATGTTAGTGCCTCGTTGCTGCCATTAAATTACTGTTTTTATTGAAAAGAAGAACGGTGTAATTATTGTCGACCTCAGCCGCAACTTCCTTATTTGTGCTCTCTACTAGACTTTAAAGTTTCGTTACTGATTTAATATTTAACCAAGACTTAGCTAGTCGTACATTTGTTAGTAATTTCGTTTAACTAACCTTAGTGCTTCACTAGTACTTTTACTATCTTTGAAAATTTTGTTATTGCATAACAAATGAAATATTGATCTGACGTAGCTAAGAGTGGTTTGCTTAGCAAATAAATTTGTGAAAACTTTATTAGTGCCCTTTGTTGCTGATTAAAATTTCGTTGCTGCTTTACAAATCAAAACAAATTAAAACAAAAGCACGACGTGTTTGTCTATTCTGATAAACTAACTTCTGGTTGCTAGTGTTTCATCTTTGGTCATTACTGTCCTTTAGTAGGCGCTAGATTATATTTTAGTAAACTAGTCGCTAAGTGTATTTTATACACTGAAAGGATTTTTGTAACAAAATTGGCCGGACATACTTTTATTGAGTATACAATCGCACATAACTTACTTGTGGTACTCGTACACTTACTAGAATTTAACTAACCCTTGTATCAATACGGACATTTATGCACAGAAATGAAACTCCGTAAAGTATCTCATTATAACATTTTATTTGAAAAGACTAAGAACTACACTAAAACATTATTCAAATAAGAGCCCATAAAAATATTGACCAATATTTCAGTAAGACAGTGTATTATTCACTTTCATCATCAACTTGAATTTTGTACAAACAAGACATGTGTGCACAGTAACAACATGTTCCTTGCAAGCTATTTTTGACAAGTACTGCATTTTATAGTAGTTGCCCTATTTTTTTCCATCCACATAGGGAACGCTTGCCTCGTAGAGTAGTGGTGGCTTCTTGCTCAACACCTTCATCTTTTTGTCTGTACTTTGATGAATATTGTTTTACGTCGCAAGATAAGTTTGTAATTTTGGATTGGGTTTGCAGGTGGAGCTTCATTAGTAAAGAGCTAAATTTCTCAGAAATATTCTTTTATTTTCTTCATCACTATCGGGAAATAAAAAGTTGTAGATGGTGTTTGCATTTAGTGCTGCTATATTCATGACCTGGAAGAACACAACTAGAGGCCATCTTCTTGTTTTTCGATGCACTGTGTAATCGGCAGCCATTTGGTCTACATTATCTATCCCCCCTTTTGTAGAATTATACACCAACACAATACCTGGTTTTAGACTTACCGAATCTGCGAACTCATCATTGTGTATGGTCGACAATAAAAGTACAGCTTTTTTTTTAACAGATTTTTTTTGGGCTAAAAGAAAGTGTTACATCATTTTGGAAGGCAAACATTGAAGAAATAATTGGTCTATTTTTGTTAGATTGAAGCTCCACTGGTATTTCCCTCTTATTTTGTTTCAAAGTGCCAACGAAGGTAATCTTATTTTTAAGCATTTCTTTGGCTAACGGATAACTACTGTACCAATTGTCACAGGGGAGATTCCTATTTTTATTTGTATAGGGGGCCACTAACCTACATACAATTTCAAACGGAGTATTTAGTTGTACGTAGGGCCCATTAGGTTGCTTGCCACAAGAGTTCCAAATTGCTTACATAGAAGGTTTTGGAGACACATAGAGTAAGCACTTTTAGTTCGTACTTGGATGGTTTATTAGGCAGATACTGGATAAAACTACAGCGTCCCCGATACAGAAGTAACTTCTGATCAATAGTGATGAACTCTCCCACCATATGATTTTTTTTGCAATTATGTACGAATTCATCAAGTATTTTCCTAATTGGGGCAAGCTTATCTGTTTTGTCTTGTCTGGTGGTACTATCATCAACGCGAATTGTTTGGAGCAAAAATAAAAACCTTTTTGAACTCATACATGCTCGAGCAATTATACTTCCAGTATTAGGGTCCCAAATCTCACGAAATCCGTGTGGCTTTGTTTTTTATACCCAAAAATAAGAAATACCTAGGAACTCCAATATTTCTTCTCTAGTCCTTTCCTTAGCTCGAATTCGACTAAACGCTTCTTGTTTCTGCCTTATGAATATATTAGTGCAGTTCACAGTTTCATCTATATCAAGTGTAATAAACTTCAAATAGACATCTTTCAGATCTGCTTCTTCTTGACGGCGAATAGCAGGACGGGGAAAAATTTGTACTATATATATTTTTTTTTTTGAGGTTCTTATTTTTGATAGGGTGTTTATACCAAATGGTATAATCCCTAATTCTGCCAGTTTCTTCCTCATAGCCCAGAGCCCCCGAATTCTACTTCCTCTAGCTCGTTCAAAAGTGCAGCTCCCTTTCTGTAAGCTTGTTTCGGTTTCTTACATAAATTTAATCCCTAAAATGTAAAAAAAGTAAAATATAGAAAGAATTTTACTATAAAATGTGAACAAAATATAAAAAAAATTACTTACATCGTTAGTCGCTACGTATATTTAATACACCAAAACAATTGAAGCCGCTATAAAATTCGACGCACTTCACTCCAAGTCTCGCCACGTACTGAGCCTGAGCGGAAAGTACATTGGACGCGTAAAGGTTAAGTAGATCGGCGGATGGGTAATCGATCCACTGAGATATATTGTGGTAAAGAATAATAAACGTGTATTTTATACACCATAGCGCCTACTAAAGGGTTAAAATTTCTTTACTGCTTAATAACTGAAGATGTGATACATTTCAGTGGCTAGATATCGTCAAATATTTAAATGTATTACCACATTTTCATTTGTTAAACAGTGACAAAAGTTGAAAGGGCAGTAAAGAGCACAAATAAAACACTAGCAAGCACAGTTAGTTCAACAGAATAAACCAAACAGTTAGGATTAGATTACTCATGTTTATTTAAGTGTGTTATACCCATCAGATTTATAAAACAATAACAAAATTTTAAGCGGCAATAAAGAGCACTAACGAATGGAAATTAGTTTACCATAATACACGAAAAAATTACGACTAGTGTCGTTAGTAATTAATTTTATTCACAATTAGTTTGTAACATACCGTTTCTCTAACCCTTTAAAGGTTGAAAAGCGAATGATTCTACGGGTTTACTTTTTTATGCTCATGCTTATGGTTAGTAATTACTTATTTTAGCTTTTATGTTATGATGCGCCAATAATAACAGTAGTAACACCATACGTCACAAGCCACGTCGTATTTTTATATTCCCTTTTCGGAGGCCATTTTCAACCCTTGGAATTTCACCTTAATTAGAGCCCTTTTGGTTGTGTTAAGAACCTTTTTGTCAGTTCAGTCCATTTTTTTTGTGGCTTCTTTTCGGGGGCCATTTCCAGCTCCTTGATGGAATTTTCACCCTAATTAGAGCCCTTTTGGTTGTGTTAAGAACCTTTTTATGGCTTCTTTTCGGTGGTTATTTTCAACCCCTTGATGGAATATAAGAACTTGTGTTAGGTCTGCGCCCTCTTGTCGTGGCCCACTTGGCGGGAAATTTGAAATAAGGGGGCTGTAATGCTAACTTGTAAGGCAGCTATAAGAACTTGTGTTAGGTCTGCGCCCTCTTGTCGTATCCCCTTAGACGTTATAATTAGATATACATCAAACTATTATTATTAATGCACGATGCGCGTGTTGGTTTTAGTAAATATTTAAAAGACAGCAACAAGTAGGATTACTTTGATGTTAAAAGATAAGCACGATAAAGCAGGGTAGAATATACCTGTGATTGCAGATTTTTTTTCACCTAGTATTTAAGTTGTGATGATAAGATTACCTGATATGGAACAGTTTGACGGTGAAAAACCGATCTTAATAATAGTTGGCGATCTAATGCGTGAGACTAACGGTTCGGTGGTTGATATTTTTACAAAGAATAGAAATCTAAGCTTGTTTTTCTTAACGCAAAACATATTTCATCAAGGACGTAAGACAGCGCATATCTCTCTCAACGTTCATTACATAATCTTGTTTAAGAACCCACGTGACAGGGCACTGATAAAACATTTAGCAAGGCAGATTTCACCTGACAACCCGAAATTTTTAGAAGCTGCGTACCAAGATGCTACTTCTAATCCGCACGTTGTTCTATTTAAAACAGAGTACACCTGATGTGCTACGCTATGGAACAAACATATTCGGGGCTCAAGGTATTTGCCAAGTATATATAGTGAAAAAAGGGTTTAAGCCACACAGTCATAAAGATTACATCATATATGATGGTTGATGCTTTAATCGAGAACACCGATATCCTGCGCGCAGTTTAAGTAAAAGTCAACGTGACGCTTTATTGAAATGTCTGGATAGTAACCAGGTGGAATGTATATGTGAGTGTACACATAACATTTTAAAAGGTCGTATACCTGTCAGCTGATCAGAAGCAGTGATTCTCTCAACATAAGCACACTTTAAGGCGGCTGGCACAGAGAGGTGAATCTGTAAAAAAGAAGAAACAGTTTCTCGTACAGAAGGGCGGCGCATTTCTACCGCTCCTGTTAGGACCATTACTTGGCTGAATTCTGGGTAATTTGTTTCAAAAACCACGCACCGCAATCTAAAGAAGATGATTATTCTACCTATGAATTTTATACAGTGTCTGAAAACGCCAGATGTCACGCAAAACAACACATTTAACGCAGCTGGGCAACGATGGATAAAGTTTTAAAAACCAAAATGACCGACCGTGACAAAGGGCAGCAGTACAATCAGGTTCTTAACGATATCTACACTTTTCCAATCAGTTGCGTCAACCCGCTAGTACAATCAGCGGTGTTGATGATGATATCAGAGATTTACCGAAACTCAAAGGTCTGGTAGACGACGAGATAGTATCAACTCTGCCTGTTTCATATAGGAACAAAGGCACTGATTTCTTGCGTGTACTGAATGCGGCTGGTGATTTATTTTGGGATAAAAGGGGTACTGTCACAATAAAAGGTGAGATCGTCCCTCATTTCAACATTATCGATCAGGTTTACGAAACGTTAAGACAGCGAAAAACCACAAACCCACACGGCTGGCGACAGTTTGCAACGTACATTAAAGAAATAAATATACCACGAGATTTTATAGGAAATACTACTGTATCACCTAACATTGAAACGAGCCTCACGACTATAGGTGAGAATTATGATGCCGATAGTGAATCGAGGGAAACTCCGCGAAGATCCTTTCGAAGAAGAAGACTTTCACTAGATTGGGATACGTGGAGAACATAACATGGATGTTGTATACTATGATCTAGAGCATTCGGCAGGGTTTGCGGGTATAACACCTTTCGTTAATGCTGTAAAGGTAGATATGGTGAAGTGAAAAAATGGCTACAGGCTCAGGAGGCTTATACGGTTCATAAACCTGTCAAAAAAAAGTTTCCCCGAAATAGGTATTTTGTGAGCAACATTTACGAACTGTGGCAAGCGGATCTTCGCGATATGCGAACTTTAAGTAAACACAATAATGGGTACAACTACATACTAACGGTTATTGATGTGTTTAGCAGGAGGGCCTGGTTGAGAGTTCTTAAAACGAAGACAGCAGCATCTGTAATTGAAGCATTCACCGATATTTTTAAGGAAAGTGAGAATACACCTGCAAATGTACAGACGGATAAAGGCAAGTAGTTTGTGGCGGTCAGTGTACAAAACTTTTTCAAGAAACAAAATATCAATTTCTATGTAACAAGTAACCCTGATGTAAAAGCATCTGTAGTTGAAAGATTTAATAAAACATTGAAAACAAAGATGTGGCGTTATTTCACCTACAAAAGCTCTTACAGGTACATTGATGTGCTCCAAAAACTTTTGACTGCTTACAACAATAGCCCTCATTCAAGTATAAAGATCGCCCCTGCGGCTGTAAACGATGAAAACATTTTGGAAGTGTGAAATAACCTGTACACGAAAGGCTTAGTCACATCACGTCATCCTCAATATAAAGCCGGTGAATATGTTAGAATCGCCAGAACTAAGTACACCTTTGAGAAGGGATATGAAACGAACTGGAACGGGGAAGTTTTTACAATTAGTGCAGTGATAAAAAGAAGACCGCCAGTTTATCGCATAAGCGATCTTAATAACGATCCTGTTGCGGGTACCTTTTACGAGGAGGAATTGCAAGTTGTTACGGTTGATAAAGACGCCCTATTCAAAGTCAATAAGATTTTAGCAGAGAACGATGTAAACAATACCTGGTCAAGTGACGTGGATACAGTGACAAATTTAATAGCTGAGTGTTAGCTTCGTAGCTGAGAGATATATAAAATGGAGTTTTGTCTTACCTTATTAAGTAATAGTTCCAGGACGTATTTTCCCGATAATATGACGTCCAATGTTATTACAACGAATAAGATTAACAGGCTCATAGGTTGTAGGCATTTCGGAAATTCAGTATCCTTGTTCTTTTGCCGCTGTAAGTGCGACAGACAATTTAATTAATTATAGAATTGATCCACCCGCAAGGGAAGAGGATGTGATGGAGACGATATTAAAAAAGGCTGCATCACATTTCCAACACGACAACGAGAAAGCCATTTATATTGAGGACGGATGGTATGTGTTACATTTCGCCTCGGGGAATTATGCCAACATTGAAGAAATTGCCAACGGGTAAAAGGTAGATAATCTAGCAATGCAACATGACAGATCAATCAAAGTATGTTACTTATAGAGTTACATTTACACCAACAAAGAATAAAACACATTACGAAAATGTCGAATATGCAAAGGAAAGCAAGATTTTTTATTCATTGAGATTGTTTTTGATGTTTTGGCAATAAATAAACAATCCAATGTTGTGGCAAATTATCCAATATGGTCTCTGTAGCACATACAATTAGTGCGTAAATATTGATGTATTACCGTTTCTGTTCATTTGCTTCTTCCAATTTATATATTTTTTTTTTTTGCAAAATTTAAGACATAATTTTAATAATAGCAACAGACATACGTCAAGAAAGTTCATACTTTATAATATTAAAAGCTAAGGTATTGCAAGAATAAACCAGCAAAAATCATTAATTTCATCTTGTTGCTATATACTTCCACAGTTAACACAGAAAACGAGTAATATCATTAAATGTTTAGAACACATACGCTGAGCCCATGTAACTTACTTTCTAGTAAAATGTCAGTACTCCACAATTTACATTCATCGGATATAGCGTGTTTTTTTTTTAAATCAAATAACGACGAAATAATTCAACAAGTTCTTACCCAAACCAGTACTGTCCTGGTTTCAGTCTTCCGACGGCGACTCCAACATTACGCGTGCAAAACACGCGTGTGGGTGACATATGCGTTGAATGAATCCACCGCCGGAAATTAAATTTGGAAGGTGTAGCCGTGATGGTGGAAGTGAGACATTTTTCAGTCTCCTTTTTCGAGAGAATCCCGACATTTGAAGAATGTTGGCAACCCTACACAGCTGTTTATCGCTAACAACAGTTTGAATTAGAAATGTAACTTTTGGCGTAGTGCATAGGGAATCTTGTTAAAGTACACATATGATCATATTGCTGCGAAGTAAGAAAAATGAACGCCTCGCGCACTTTCATGTTGGTTTGGTAAGTGTATATTGTCCCAGCGTATATAAAAATAATATCGTTGTCAACTCAGGCAGTTTCGCGATAGCTAACCATACGTGTTAACTAAGTTGTTATTACTATACATTTGAAATGTTTGCATTTAGACCGTGTACAACAGTTTTCTAGGAATCGGAACACTGTTGTACTTTTTTTATTTAGCAACTCATAAGAGATTAACACTGAATGCACTTTAGCTCTCTTTACATAAAATATTTTTTTTGTGTTTGAAAAGTGTAACTAAATTTCGATAATGCTGCTCGGAACCCTCATTGTTCGAGCCTGTCGCGCACTTGGAGTGTGTACATTCTCAAAAAATAAAACTTTTAGTTGTTATGAAAGTTGCGGAATCGATCTTTAACGTAAACTTTTGTTTAATAAAATGATTTATCATTTTTAATGAAGATAAGGGTAGTAACTGGCTATATATATGTAAATGCACAAATGGGAAGAAACTAATAAATACTAATTAAAATGAATTTCCGTCATGCAGAAAAGGAAGTAAGAGAAGTGTATATCGTTTATGTATTTGTATATTCCTAAAATGGTTAATGGTTTAACTGGTCTCATACTATTGTTTTCGACAAGTACACAACCCTTGCCGTTCTTAATACTTAATTATACTATAGCTAGATCCCACAACTCATTGTTGTTACAATTTCGTAGGTTATGATTCAAGAAGGAATAGTAACAATCTAACGCTTTTAAACTATAAAACAGTTTAGTGAATGGTAATCTATGAAAGCTTTGTTTTTAACGGGTTTACCGTTATCGTCATTTCCCGTTTTTATTAAGATAAATTATTCTATTCTTAATTATTTATTTAAAACACTGTGGCAGTACATCTAGTACCTCAATAATATAAATTTAGATGGGATCCAAAATGATGTATAAAAATCGCTTTCGCCAAGGCCTATAGGCTGTGATAGATCTTAAACTTTGCTTCATAAAATATAATTATAAAAAGAAGCGACATATGCCTTACATCCATTGGGTTCTCAAAAAGATATACATACTTACATATTAATTGCCAAAATATATATATATATATATATATATATATATATATATATATATATATATATACGGTGTTTCATTAATAATTGGAAATATTTTAACTGTGGAATCCTGAGCTTAAAATATTAAGATTTAACCCAAATCACTTAGATAAAATGTGGCTCCGTACTGAGTTATAAGGTGTTTTATTTAACAATTTCAAACCTATTTGTACCTAGTACTTTAAAACTAGTTGACATATCCTTTCAATACTTGACAGGAAGTGTAGGTAGTATACACCCTATTAAATTATGTTAAATAAACGTTTCTGACTACTACCAGAGGCGTGTGACAGGGGAAAGTGAATGGTTGACCCTTCCCAAATTCTACGCCACTGGCGGAATTGCCATTTTATCACAATTTTTCGATTATGCAATACTTTCTATCTAAATAACTTACTATTCATCCGTAACGAGATATTTACAGTTAAAAATGAAGCTGCACAGTTATTTCAATTTTAATGTGTTTTAATTATGTCGGTGTTTTTGGATCATAGGATTGCATTTATTACGCAAATGAAACTTTAATACCTATTAACAAAAAACATAATGTTATTTATTAAATTTCTTGAAACGAATAGACGCATTCAGCATTGTGGTTCTGAAAAAACCATTTTGTTATAATCTAAATAAAAGAATAATTTTAATAACACGAAAATATCAAAAAGCACATTTTATCTATATCTTTTATAACAAATGTTCAATATGGCCCCCTGACACGGAGCTCCATGTTGCATGAACCGCATATCTATCCTTCGAATAAGTGCAATTCGTCTAGATCGTCGAAAAGGGTAGTTTGTAGAAACTCTAAATACGAGTTACCATTCAAATCTGCTGGTAATGCATAAGGACCCAACAAAATATCTTCAAATATACCGCACCATACATTATTCTCAAATTCATGTTGAAATGTGATTTTTGGAATAGAATCAATATCAACTGCTAGTTCAAAACTATAATCAGTAAAATTATTACGGTTTTGTTTTCATCCACTGAGCAAAATTCAATCGTAAAGATAATGTCTAGGCAATATATTTTGTACGGGTGTAAAGTGGTAAGGCGCAGATTTTCTTTTTTCAGTGCTCGATAAACGTAAGAGCAACGTAACAGTAATGACAGCAGCCTACTAGGTCGAAACGATTAATTCAGACCAGAGCCAACTACACAAAACCTGAACTTATTTTTTTTTAATTATTTTAATATTACTTTCAACTTAGAATGTCGTTTAGTGAAAGAATTGATCTCGGGATTGAACGTTTGTTATAAAAGGTTTAGATCAAGTATACTTTTGATATTTCGTGTTAAAAAACGACGAATTATTTAACATCAAACTTTCTATCTTCAGTGTTGCAAACTTATAGAAAATAAACCATGACTACCCAAGAATTTTAAACATCGTGAACTAGGTACATGATGTAAGGCTTTCATTTCAAAGCGAACCACCGTACGTGATAAAGAAAAAATTGCAAAAACAACGTCGATTTAGATGATGATAGGGAAGTTTAATGACAGTTTACCTTAGTTTTAGAATTTACCCTCGTGCCCCGCCACTACCTTTAAAGTTATAGTATGCCCCCCCCCCCCCCATAATCGAGCCACACATCAATATAAAGCCCAAATATTCCCTTTACTCAGATGTTCCAAAAATCAAATTTTGATGTTCTGGTCAGGAATCAATTTTAAAAAACTATCCGAAGTAGTAAATTAATGCGTTTTACACTTTGACATTTCGACTATTAATCTAATAATTTATATTAAAACACTACTCCAATCGTGTTATATTTGGTGTATTTTTAGAACATTTATGAAAGATATTAGAAGATAAATAGACCATATCAGTGTTTAAAATATCGCATAATTATAATGAATTATCGGTAGTTAACGTATTTATTATACGCGCAACTTTGTTTCCAATAAAACATTGATGCGCGCTTTTCTTATTTAATTAATTTTTCCTACTTCCTACTTATCCTCTTCATTTTTTCCCTAAATTTAGCAGTCTTTTTTAGATATTCGCCTTTCCACAAATTTTACCTAGTTTTGCCCAAATGAAAATAATATAAATTGATCGATTAAGAATTGGTAATCGGTAGACTGGAGGTAGCCAATACTTAAATGTTATAATTAAATTGTACATATTGTTTAAGAGATACAAGGTCTTCAAATTTGTTGCTGATTTCCTTGTTGCTCATAGAGGGCGCTAGACACGCTCTAATACTCAAGCAAATTATGGCATAATTTATTATCAGTTGATCTTATGATTAAATTTTATCGCACATAGAAAAGGTACTCTTATTTTGTTAACTCTATTGGTTTACTTTATTAGTTTATTTTCAAGATTCTTATCAAGGGTTTCTTAATTTTATGCTTCTAAATTGAAAGGGCGCGATTTAATGGGAACAAATCCAAAACACGAGCAGTAATATTTCAAAATAAATTCTAGAAATGTCATCTATCCTCAATACGTATTTTCTAATGTCTCTTTTCATATTAAATATCGGTATTCTCTTTGCGAGGGCTGACTTTGCCTATTGCCTTCATTTGTGAGAAATATATGGAGGTTTAAATCTAGACACGAACAATCCTTCATTTAAAAATTGGCGCACTGGTACAGAAAAATATAACGGTAACAAAGTTTTGGTTTGCCAGCAAATTCCATACGGCCAGTTAAGTCTTGAGTTAATACATTTTGCAAAATAGTGTAGATACTGGGGTTCCCGTTAAACGAACGAAAACGTCTTCTCCTCTATCGATAATAGATGGTTATTCTGACGTTGAGACCGAATGTTTTCAACTAGGATATTATAAAGAAGCAGTTGTGATTTGGTTGTCTGTGAAACAAGGGTACCTTTTCTATATAGGAATAAATGTTGTTTTAAATTTTATATTACCGATTATATCAACAGACAGAAAATTATGTACTAATTCACTTAAGCATTAAACTGAACTGGCGTCCTTGATGAGCAATCTCAAAATAAGCAACAAATTCGATATCTTCGTTTTGATAAAATATAAAAATGCCTATTTTCAAGTTAATACAATTAATTAACACTTTTAATGCTTTTGCAAATTTCAAAATGAAATTTCACTTTTCATCACCCTGTATCTCTTATTCCTACATAGGTGAACAAATTTGCCTCCGCCGTTTCCATAGAAATCACTCTAGGGGTAAGCGGTCGAAATAAATGGATCAGTGGCGTCATTCAGTAAATTTGGAAATCTGTCAACATAAAAATATAAACAACATTAGTGGATTTGTGTTTGTTTCAATATGAAAAAAGCTGCGGTTGAGACCCATCGAATGATCTCAAAAACTTATGGTGGCGCCGCTATTAGCGAAAGAACGTGTCGTGAGTGGTTTTAACGCTTCAAGAACGGTGATTTCCACATCGAAGACCGGCATAGTGGTGGAAGAGACAAACTTTTTGAAGATGCAGAATTGCGAGCATTACTAAACCCAGACTCATATCAAAGTCAAGAAGAAGAATCATTGGGAGTGACCTCACAATCCATTCCCAAGAGCCTCAAAGCTATGGGAATTATTCAGAACCAAAGGATTGGCTGCCGTACGAATTGAAGCCTAGACATGTTGAACGGCGCTTGTTTGCTTGTGAACAGCTACTTGCAAGGCAGAAACGAAAGGGATTTGTGCATGGTATTGTGACTGGGGATGAAAAATTAGTTCATTACGATCACCTTAAGCACAGAAATCATGGGGAGCTCCTGGTCATACTTTTACGTCGACGGCTCTGAGGTCATGCTGTGTATTTGGAGGGATCAGTTTGGCGTGCTGCATTATGAGCTATTCAAACCAAGTGAAACAATCACCGCAGGTAATCGGTAAGAACGCAATTAATGGGTTTGAGCCGGGCATTGTAAGATAAACGGTAGCAATACCAGGAGAGACATGATAAAGTAATTTTGCTGCATGACAATGCTCGACCCCATGTTGCAAGAGCGATCAAGACATACCTGCAAACATTCAAATGGCAAGTTCTACCCCCTTCCGCCGTAATCTCCAGATATTGCGCACTATGACTATCACTTGTTCCGTTCAATGGCACACGGCCTCGCTGACCAGCACTTGCGGTATTATAAAGAAGTGAACGATTGGATTGATTCCTGGATCAAGTTTTTTCGACGTGGAATTCATATGCTGAAAAATGAGAGAAGGTAGTGCCCATTGATGGATAATACTTTGAATCGTAGAAGTATTACTTGTTCTTTTAAAATAAAATTTTTCATTTCTTTAAAAATCAGTGGAAGCAAAGTTAACACCTGATATAATGTATATTGCTCTTAATCATATAGGATTTTGATAATGGCTATCTCAAGTTTAGATGTGAAAAATACAACATTTAGATTTGTTCATCGCCCATTATTTCAGTCACACCTCTTTTGCGGTCGAGTGTGGGAAGAAATAAATTTGTATTGGTCCTGGGATTTTCAGCCACAACTAGGAATTGTGCAAATAGAAAAAAATACATGTTATAAAAAATATTCTATAAATCTTATTTAGGTGTAGTATTTTGTATTGAATGCTCACAAAGCATTACAAAATTACTTCTGGAGTACTTCTTAAAGTAATAAGGTATAAGTTACGTTACAGACAGAGTGACCACTCAAAAGGAAACCATTAATGTTTTACATGAATAAAAAAAACAAGTTCCCCTGATGTATATTAGTTGGTAATGAAAAAAGAAGCAGATTCTTTAAAAAACATGGTTTTCTCAATACAAATACTTTTATTTCTCGGAGCTCGAACTTTTCGGTATTTTAAAAATTTGCGTAGAACAACCTTACATTTCTTCTATATTGGTTTATTTAACTTATATGTTTATGTAATTTTGAAAACCACTAAGAGGGTTAAACACAAACGCTTGACAACTAAATTTTTCAGTACAAAAGCATTCTTTTCTACTAAATTAATGACATAACATAAGACCAACACACTTGTAGCACCCATAATTGAATTTCCTGTTTCTTGTCATGAATACCATTATCTTATAAATTGAATATAGCAACAAGATGATAGGTATGTACACTTCATTTGAATTTATTGTTCTTAAATAACCAAAGTCCAATAAACGTAAAGAAAGATACCGCAACTTGTTTATTGTATAAATATGTCCCCTTAAACCGCTTAACCGTTACGTAAGTGGATTTCAGTATTTCTAATTGCATGTTCAAATGTACATATTAATTGAAGCATAAACTGCCTTAATAAACGTAGAAAATCCATATATCTGAGTTAATTGCATAATACACTTAAGGATTAATGCTAAAAGTTCGTGTACGTTTTTATTGGACTCACATTCAGCATCAGTGTAAATTAATGAATTACAGTATCATTCCAAAACGAATGTGCATATTTAATAACAGTACGTTAAACAAATAGAACTATTTGTATTACAATAGACCAACATGAGCAGAGCAACTGAAGATAACGCCACATTACTTTACTAATGCGACTAAATTACAGCAGTTTGCATTGCGAACAGTCATCTAGACAGAAATTTCATTATAGTAAATACATATTACGTGTATTGCCAAAGCGTCGTGTAAAAGTGGAACAGAGACCTGCTGTAATATGGGTGTCTCATTCTCTTTATGTTTAGCAAAATTTTGTATGCAAGCGACCATTGTGTAGAGCTCAAATGGCTCATTGCAGCTAACATAATTGGAATGTGCAGTAGCATTTTACCATTGCAGGAATGAGCAGTCGTTGCTTTTACAGAAAATAAACGGAAGCGCTATCACAGAAATAAATCGATATACCAAATACATGTTATACAATAAAACTGAAACTTTTTATTTTACGTAAATAAACCCCGAAACTATAAAAATTAAAGTGATAATAAAATTAATCTACTTTATGTATAGTAAATGAGACGTTGTCGGGTTTAATCTTCTATAAAAGGTAGCTATAAGTGTTTGATAATTAAGATAACAGTTTAAGGGATAGAGTTGAAAATCTCTCGAATGGTTACTAATGATCTGTTACTAAATATATGAGATTCCCTTCCGTATAATGTTTGTTAGACCGGGTAACACGCTATTAAACGGAAAATAACAACGTTGGTTACTTTTTTTCTTTGACTTTATTGGTGTTATAATTGTTATTAAGAACTTTTTATTCATTATCGAAACAAAGATAAAACTAAAATTAAGAAATGCTACAGCTTTATGATACTAAAGTTCAGCATCAACCCATCTATTATATACATTGGTCTATTCGTGGCGTAAAATATCTGTACTCATGGAGCAACAATGCTGCGGCGGTAAGAGGAATATTTTTGGGATCCTTGACCTTATAAAAAGTTTTGAGTGTTCGATGGATGCCAATTACCTCATGAGAAAAAATATGTGGATTTTATTTTATAGTGCGCATTTATACAGAGTCCTGCATCTTAGCCTGCGTCTTCTACTACGTCTAAATGATTTATATTAGAATAAATATTAAAATGGAGCAATAGAACTCGCTAACATTTTAACATTTTTAACATTTTAACAATATTTTCACAAATACAGGGTAGCCCACAAGTCCATGACAACAAAAAACATATTTTTTAATGGAACACCCAGATTCTAGATCTGAATTCTCCTCGCTTCGTACATTACCTCAACAAATTTCAGCATCTTATACCGAGTGCTTTCAAAGATATAACAATCTCTTTGTCTGAATGGATTGTGTTGATCATCTGTATCTTTCAAGAAATTAATTATTATTTGTAATAGGACATTTTATTTATATGGTCTATTTTATTTTTATGCAGATGGCTACACGAAATATCGGAAGTTGTATTCAGTATGGTCCAAAACTAGAATCGTAGATATTTCCGAAATTTGCAAATGGAACACCCTATATTTTTCTTGTATGCTACTCTATCAATTGTATTAAGCATTCCCTATACCCAAACCCACCCTTTTTAGTTAAATTCGTCTTTATCCGAAACTACCCGTTATAAATCAAAACTAGGCTAAGGGGAACACCTGTACGTTTTATTCCTATTGGTGCGGAATAAAGTACGCAACATCTTTTATATTTGTAATTATACTGATATGTTTGGAAGTTTCAGAGATATTCATCAATAGCTGTTATTAGACATAGCTAACTTATGAAAAGTTATATTTGAAAATTATTGTGACATAGTTACCGTATGTACAAATAAAGTTTTTGATATGAATTTAGCATTTCAAATTTTTTAAATAAAATCTATGTTCGATATGTCTTCCGTTTTCTTGGAGGTACAACTGAAGGCGGTTTTGACAAGACATAGCTACTCTTCTTAACATGTCGGTCGTAATGCTCTCAAACGCGTTCCTTATTCGTAGTTGCATATTTTTTGTGTAGTTGGTGACTCTTGGTAAACCATTTCCCTAACATCCCTACAAAAGAAATTCAGTTTAGTTAAATCGGGGGATCGCGGTTGCCAGTTTCACGCGCTCTTCTGGCAACACAACGATTTGGAAAGAATGCATTAAGATAGTCCCTGACGTGTTGCAGCCACATTTCATTCCTCACAGTTATTGACAAATCTGCACATAGATTTTGCAAAAAATCAAGATCATAGCTCCGTTAAAAAAATAAGGTTCAATAACATGTTCACCAATAACTCCGCCCCAAACATTTATTGAGCACTTGTGTTGATAGTTAACCTGCCTGAAAATCCTCGGGTTCTGATCTGAATAGTAGTGGAAGTTATGACGAATCATAAATCCATTTTTTTTGAAATGGCTTCATCCGAAAACAAAACCTTATCAAGAAAGTTGTAAGTTATTTCAATTTTATGTTGAGCCCTATTGCAAAATAGACAAGTCGCTCCAAATCTATTTCAAGTAGTTGATGAAACTAGATATGATACGCATAAAAACGATTATCCTTCAAAATCCTTTGAACGCTTCGTTCACTAACACCTACAGCAGAACTAATTGCTTTTTTGACTAACCGAAGGATTTTCGGTAGCAGATAACATAACAGACAATTTATTTTCTTCACTTCTTAACTGGTTTCGTATAGTCTACATGTCCCGTTTGTATAAATCTTCGTAATAATTTTTCTAGGCTTCGCTTGTCTGGATGTCTTCGTGAAAACGCTCTGCATAAATTCGACTTGCCAGAAAAGAGTTTCTTTTGCATTCCCCTAGTATAAAAATCATATTATGAGCTCATCTTTCTGGTACTCCATCACAAGAAGCACTTTGATCAGCTAAAACCACTTAAATTTTCACGAGTGAGAGCAGTTGCGTCATAACTAACTTTGTTTCATTACCACCTTTAGAACCCGCCTATTGTGCATGAGAAGATGCAGATAGAACTGTTTTAGGTTAGCAATTCTGCCCGATGTTGTCAAGTATTTCTGACAGTAAACATTTGACATAACACATTTTCTGATATTTTGTTGGTGTGTCAGTGCTTGTAGTGCTGCCTCGGACATAACTCCTGATGCTGAGACTTGACAGTAAAACTGTTATTTTTCACAATCTGACAACATCGGCGTCCTCTAACAGTATTAATATTAGTGATGCAACTGCTCTGACTGGTAAAAGTTACTATAGCAACAAGTAACTAACAATGTACAAAACTTATAGTGGATACGTAAATTGAAACGTTAATGTTTATTAGCTTCACAGTTACCACGCATTTTTTCTCATGGCCAGCCCTAAGGTTCCCTTATCTTATTTTTCCTAAGAAAGTATGATAACGGTAGTTTTTTTTTACTCACCTTAATTTACACTTCATGTCTAAACGTATTTTAACGTATTTAGAAGAGCATATTAAAAATAAAAATAAGTAAAAAAAAAAACATTTTTAAAAAAACGATTTTATTTCCAAATGTACTAGAAAGAATAAAATAATTTTTTGTAATCGTTACTTTTAATACATAAAGAGAAAAGTGGTATATAACTAAATATAAACTTTTTATTTATGTATTTAATTTGACATTTGTCAACAAATATTTCAAAATTTAATTTTTTCTAATTTTATGTGAACGATTACAAAATGTATTCATACACGTGCTGTCACCTTTTGGTGCTCACAATATTTTATTCGCTACGCCTCGGGTAAAAGAACAGCCTCGCACCAAGAAATGTAAACAGCGCACTATTTAAATCTACTATTTTATCTATTAACATCAAAATTTTTGTGACTAAAAATAAAAGTGTGGAGCGCTCTTTGTAATGTCTTGCACTTCATTGTTTGAAAGTAGGTGCTGTTAGGCTTTGTTATAAGTATAAGATGTATGCCTCACACTTTTAATTTTGGTCACAAAAATTTTTGATGTTGCTGGGTAGATATAAAGTTTTTATTCTTTTTAGTACATTTGGAAATAAGCGTTTAAAAATTTTTTTATTATTTTCTACTTTTTAATCGCTTGGTGTAAGTTCCAACAATGAAAGAAACTCAAAAGTCAAGGCATAAAAATGAAATAGATCTACTACAAAAATGAATTAAATGCGTTTTGATACTGAGTAACCAATCCATATCCATTCAGATAAAGAAATTGTCATATCTTTGAAAGCACGGGGTATAACATGCTAAAATTATGTTGAGGTAATGTACGAAGCTAGGAGAATTCAAATCTGGAATAATATATAGGATGTTTCATTAAAAAATATATAAATTGGTTTTGCCATGACCTTATGGGCCACCCTCTATTTGCTCTATTTGAAAATATTTTTAAAATGTGCTGTCTAGCAAGCATTTTATTGCTCCATTTTAATATTTTTTGTAATATAAATCATTTAGATGTAGTAGAAGACGGGGGCTAAGATACAGGACCCTGTATGTAGTTGTTATACATTGGAAACTAATAAACACACAATATCGGTTAAATGAGAAAAATTTCTATGCCTACCAAGATTCATGCTATACGTTTTTAAAGTTCAATTTTCTTACGGAGATACGAAGTAAAAACTAAAAAAACGGATTTTTCAGTGAATAAACAACTTATGTAGTATCAATTATCATCCTGCAATAAACAGTTTTTAATTGAGAATTTTTGGTTTTGGGTTTATCTCACACACTCTTTACTTATACATTTTTAAATGTTCCGAGATTTAAGATAATGAGAATCTGAGAAATTATATTGAAAATATTTTAGGTAATACTACGATTTTTCATGGGACTATCAACTTTTCTTTTTCTTATGAGCGCCATACAAAAATTATAAAGCACCGAATCCGTTTCAATAGCTAAGCTATTATCATCAGCGGTCGACTAGGATGAAGTAAAGAAATTTTATATATATATATATATATATATATATATATATATATATATATATATATATACCATTAGCGAGTAACGCTTCGTTACTTATCTGGTAAAAGTGAAAATGAATGATAGCTTAGGTATTGAAACATGTTCGGTGTTTTTTAATTTTTGTGTGGTACGTGGGTTTGTTACCTGCCATTTAATTTATGGCAAAATACGTCAAACGTTTGAAAGGAAAATTGGTCCGATATCATTCATTATCATCATTGAAATACTCATCTTTTGGGTTTGTAATCGTGTATTTTTATATACTTTTTACACGGATTTAAACGTTTTATATAACAATTACAGTTATCGTCCTCAGTGAATGATAATAGTTTAAAACAAATTACAAACCCAAAAGATAAGTAATTTAATTCCAGAGTTTTCGATTATGTTAAATTATTATGAATGATTTTTTTATTCGCTTAAAACAGCCTAGTTAACAACTTTTAGAACAGGTAAAGTACTGTATGCGGTTAGAATCTATATTAAAGCTAGCAGATCACGTGTCCTTCACGTTATTATGACAAAATTTTTGTGTCATATTGAAAGTGGGAAATGGCAAGCTGAATATTTAAAAAAGCGTCTAAGATCCGGTATAAAAGATGAGCAAGCCTCGAATACTTTCTCTCTCACACAACGACTATCTATTTCACTGCGAACGCACTAGGGGGAGGGATTGTTATGAAATAAGTACAATTATTTGTTATTATTTAGCCACTGGTATCTGTGCATGGTGTTTGAATAATTAATTTTTCATTCTTCCATTCGCTAATATCGCTTTAGCGTTAAACACAATCAGAGAATAACCAATTATTTCATTTCATTCTGTCTACCTGAAACAAAAGTGACGTAATGGTGTATCAGTTTTCAATAACCATCTACTTCAACGGGAGAGTGCTTAAAATGTAAACTTTCTCTAATGAACTGTGAATACACCAATTTGGTTAAATGTTAAAGTCCTGACTGATATATCAACTCACAGCCTAAACTGCTGGTCGAAGTGACATGAAATTTGAAGGTGTTTTTTGCGAAGTGTAGGCATTCATTAAGAAAGGGTTTTTCAAAATTCCACTCCTAAGAGGGTGAAAAGGGTTGATTTTTTTTTACTTTTTCGATTGACTCGAAAATTGGTACACATACTCTTCAATTATAATTATGAGACACGTGTATCACAAAATTTAAATATCGCCCCCCCCCCCATTTTGAGATCGCAGCAACGCGCGATGGGTACGGCTAGTATATATATATATATATACACACAGGATGGGTGTCTACTGCGTGGACCGAGTATTCCCCCTTAACTATTAGAGATATCAAAACCAATTTTGGTGTGGTAATACACGATCATTGGACCTACATTCTAAAAATATTTAGGGGTGATTGACTAAACGATGTGAACCTAAAACTGTATTTTTTAAATGAAACACCCTGTATATGTTTGCATTTTTTTATTCACTGTTACATTTAGAATAAAAGTATAGAAATTTGTATCTATATCACTAACCGTTCTGCAGATGTCGTCACTTTAGTAGCAAAATAGAGGTAACTTTGGAACCACGATGCGAGCGTTGTCACCACGATTTTGTAAATCTTTTTATACCACCGACTATTAATAATAGTCTACTAACGAACAAATAAACTGGGAAATGTTTCGAAAACATGTAAAACTATACAGAATGATTAACTTGCGCGAAATGTAATTTTTCTCAATTTTTTCAAATGCAACACTCTGTATATTTTTTCATATTTCGATTCCCCGCGAAAAGTAGATACTAATTGATAATAGCTTTCATAGCCATCAGACCGTCCTTCTTGAGATATTGACGCCTTATTTGAAAATATTGATACGAAAACTTAATTAATAACTAAACAATAAAATAATTCTCTACACCTAAAAATAAGTTGAACAAACATAAACGAATAAAACCATAAATTCAAAATGTTCAAAATGCTGACCACGCCTAGGTAAACACTTTGCAATTCGCTCGGTAAACGAATGATTCATTCGCAAAACATTAGAGGCGAAATGGATTGAAACGCAGCTCTAATTCTATTTTTCATATTTTCGCTTGTGGTTGGGGGTTGATAAACTTTTTTTAACGTAGCCCCTAAGGAAGAAATCAAGGGGCGTAAGATCCGGTGATCTGGTTGGCCAGTTTTGCACACCACCTCGTCCTATCCACCTCATCGGATAATTTCTATCGAGATATTGCCTAATAGCGTGGCGGGGCGCCATCCAGTTGAAACCACATCGTACGAATATTATCTACCTGGATATTTTCCAAAAGCTCGGGTAAATCATTTTCCAAAAACTGTAAATAAGACTCCCATCAAAGAAAACAGGACCAGCCACATTACAATTGATTATACCACCCCACACATTAACTGACCATCAATGCTTGTGATCAACGACTCTTAAGATGTGTGGATTAGTATCTGAATAGTGATGATAGTTATGTGTATTAATATGGCCATTATTGTGAAAAGTTGCCTCATCTGTAAATAGAATGTTATTAACAAAATTGGTTTCTTCATTCACTTGTGGTTGCCCATTGGCAGAAAGATTCATTTTGAAAATCTATTTCACTTAAGGCTTGTTGTTGCTCGATATGATAAGGATGCAATTTTATTTATATATATATATATATATATATATATATATATTATACATATATATATATATATATATATATATATAAAGCTGCGAACTGTATTTCTATTTAGGTCTAGGTGTGTACTTAGCTTTCTGGTACTAATTTGCGGATCTTCTATAAGAGTTGCCACAACTCAATTTCTTCATTTGGGCTTGTTTTTGCGCGCTTGGGATAACACACACTTCCAGAATGTATAAATCTCTCAGCTACATTCATAAATGATTCTTTCCGCGGCTGTCTTCTCTCTTGCTATCGTTCACAGTACAAACGGGTAGCCAGCAAAGCATTTCTTTGAGCTTCGCCGTAAATAAAGATCATATCGACCATTTCTTCTTTGGAAAAATTCATTTTATACAAAATTGACAAAACGGCAATCAAAAACACACAAACTAATGGAACAATGTTTTAATGATTATACAAACGTCAAAACAATACATGCAATTGTTCCTCTTATTACGCGCGGCTACCCTACCTGATTTGTTATGTTGAATTCTATTGTCATAGTAAATTTGTATTTTAGAATATTTTTACGTAAAAGCGTCAATATCTCAAGAAGGTTCCGTCTTATGGCTATGGAACCTATTATCAACTAGTGCCTACTTTTCACGGGGAATCGAAATGTGAAAAATATACAGGGTGTTGCATTTGAAAAAATTGAGAATAATTACATTTCGCGTAAGTTAATCATTCTGTATAGTTTTATATGGTTATGAAAAATTTCCCAGTTTGTTTGTTAGTAGACTATTAAGTAAGCTATTATTAATAGTTGGTGGTATAAACAGATTTAAAAATCATGGTGACAACACTCGCATCGTGGTTCCAAAGTTAACTCTATTTTGGGACTAAAGTGACGATATGTATAATTTTCTTCTAAATGTAACAGTGAGTCCAATAATTCAAAATATACAGGGTGTTTTATTTAAAAAACACAGGTTTCGGTTCGCATATTTTTGTCAATCACCCTGTATATACCTAAATATTTTAGAATGCAGGTCCAATGATCGTGTATTACCACACCAAAATTGGTTTTGATATCTGTACTAGTTAAGGAGCAATCATCCGTCCACGCAGTAGACATCCACCCTGTATATATGTGGTGGGATTAAGGATGGGTGCGGTCAGGATAGGATAAGCCGCACATGATGTGCGTATATACAGTGATTATGACGCTATATGTGTATGAGGAAAATCCCCTGAAAAACCTGATACAAAATAGACGATCGAAGTCATCTCCCGAATGCTAAGGAGATTTTGTTATCACGGATCCAACTAACTCGGTTGATTTTACTAGTACTATATCACAGAGCATCATTGTGGATACTACAAAAAAATTAGTATAGTTATTAATAGTCTAGGAAAAAGTGAATTTCATGATGAAGGATGTGATGCCCCAAAAATGGAAATTGGATTCAGATAACATTTTTATGTTAGTTGTAAGTAGAGTAAAGGTACACTGCAGTAATTTGCAAATATGTCAAGAGAATACACTGTAAAATATCAATGGGAATTTTTGAAGAAATAATCTCTCTAATAAAAAATCTGATGTGGCCAGCACATAACTTTCTTATGTCCTGTGTTACATTAGCAAATAGGAGCAGGAGTTAACCACTCGCGGTTACGTATGTAACTTATTCATATTTGCTGTTATATTTAAATGTACACACACACATGCAATTAATTAATTAATACACGTATGCAAATTGTATTATTGTGAAAATGTATGTTAATGAAATACTGATGTTTCATTTTCGTTTGTCAAATACGAAAACCAACACTATATTAAAATTTGTTTGTCCGTTTAACATGACTAGGTACTTACATAAGATGTTTTAATTAACTGTTAACGATTATTTCGTTTCATGTTAAAAACTTACCTAAAATTTCATTATTTAAAAAAAAACTTGTATTTCTTAAAGTTTGTTTTGAGATTTTTTCCGATATAGACCAATGTTTTTTTTATTTTTTAGGACTTAGTTATTACTCTACAAAAACTTCATTACGAAAAGTTGTTTAATAATTAATTATCTCTGATAAAGGTCTTTCTGCGTTTATCAATAAAGCTACCAGTTTTCGAGATATTCACAAAATGTACTTTAGCGCTCTCAATAAAGAAATTTTATTTGTAAATGGATTTTAACCAAAACCAAATTTTATAGAACCAAGATATTTTAAAAGTAACTCAATAGAGAGTTTTTTTAAAACCGGTTACGTTTTTATATTTTTTTTGTTATCGTTGCTACTGACACACAAACACACATACACACACGTACCCACACGCGCACACCCCACACCCACATCCAAACCCACACGCGCACAACACTGACATCAATTCGAAAATGGTTTAGCTGATTTTCTAAATGCTCAAAACTTGTAAATCCGATGAAAACTCGATAAAGATTTTTTTCACGAAAGAATATTTTACTCATGGATGCTTCACGCATAAGAAAGTAAAAAGGGTGATGGTTCCATTGAAATACCTAAATACAAATAATCCACATTGTTAATCCTGATTGCTTTGTGACACTTGGTATTTTGTTAACAATGTCGGTATCAGTAGCTAGTGCAGAACATAGCTTTTCCAAAATTAAAATTAATTATGCATGCCTTCGCTCAATAATAACCCAAGTGCGCCTTATAGTTTTCAATTCTTTCAGTTTTAAATGATGGTACATCAACAATAGATATTAAAGTTGTACATGTTGCCTGTAATCAAGCAAGAAAAATTGTTTTGTAATGTTTAACTTCATTTGGAACATGCTAAACTATACATATTTTGCTTGACATATGTCTGTTTAACTTGTGCCTGTTTCCCTTCGTAATGGACACATCCTACAAAGTACCATTATGTAAAATATAGTGCAAATCCGAGATGCTGATTTCACACTCGCAAACCCATAAAATTCATCTCTTAGTTAGGAAACTCCGTAATACTAAGTTTTTAGAAGTAGTAATTATAATACGTAAAATTGCTTAGCTCACTTTATAATTTCAATGTAAATGCAATATATTAATTCTGCTAAGGTATTAGTATGGCCAAATCGTATAATAGAAACCAAATATTCCATTGCGAATTAAAGTTAGAATTTTACTTCATTTTCATTCTTTTGTCATTTATAATTTTATTCTGTGTTGTGTGTGGTAAAATGACTATTTCATGATTACATCTAAATGAAATATAAGGTAAACTGCTAGTATGTCACTTCTTTGTATTTTGAAAATAGACGATGTAAGAAAAATTACCGCTAACAATAACGTTAAAGCCGTAAAATAATAGTCGATTCCAAATAGTCTCGAAAATTTTCGTTTACTGTTCAATAACGATGCTGCGAAGTATCATTTTTGGTTGACGACATAACTTGATTTAACTAATATATCAAAGAGAAAAATTGTAAATTTATTTGCGTGTAGTAAGATTTTTTCCAACGGTTCTGAAAATTACTGCATCCTGCGTAAAGGTCCATTTCATCTTCCACCCCACCAATCTTGAAAACTCATAAAGAGTGCGAACGGCTCGTCTAGATGGTGCGCACGACCTTGCTTTCTACCTTTCTTCGCACTTTTCATTTCCGTTCTCCCGTTACTTTTATAGTTATCACTTCCTTCGCCCGCATCACTCCATATCACTATTCCATTTGGAATTCCTTACACGAGTTTAATCCTACTCAGTATTGAATTTTTTTTCTGGAATGTTATCTTATATTGAATATCTTTATAGGATTCACATGTAATTAGAATTATAGAGTAAATGAAAATTGCCTTATCTTTTTATCCGTCAACTTACGACGATACCAGTATAACAGCTGCACTTACGTTTATTGTCCATAAACCTAATTTAATAGTGAAAAAAGTCCCTGTTGTTGTAATAACTTCATCGGTGATTTTTTATGCATCAAGAAATTTAAATTAGCCTTACAAACTTTCTTTCCCTTAATTTATGTATTCAATCAATGAATTGTAAGTGATATTAATTATTTTTTCATTTACGTTGCTCATACTTTTCTTTCCATATTCATTATATTAATTCCTTAAAAACAATCCATCAATCACTAAAGTTAATTGTTCATCACAAAATTATTCATCTTTGTTGCCATAAATTTCGTAACCTTTTTACATCATTGCTCTGAATGAAAATAAACATAAAATGTAGATGTATTTTCTTAAATTAATTTCGGTAATGTTTTTCAAAAATAAAAAAAGGCCAAATTGAACGTACGTAATAAATTACGTATCTAATAATGCGCAGTAAGTAAAAGTAGAATTAAAAAGTAAAATTATTTTAATCAAAATAAATAGGTACTTTACCGCACCGAGTATATACATAAATTCATAATCAAATATTAAAGGAATGTTTTCATAAGTTTTCGTTAAATAGGTAAATTTTAATCAAAATCCTTTATATTTCTTTCAGTTTTTGCATTGATGCTATTTTACGTATGTACAAGCGGGTACAATATATTAACATTATTCAAATGTTGATAGATACATATTTATGTATTGCGCAACTCGCCATTTTTACTTTAACATGTTTTACTGTATCCATTACCTCTTAAATTAAAAGGTGAAAACAAGATATTTCATTCTGTTCTCAATATCAAAATAATTTTAAATACTCTTTTAAAGAGTGAGTGGCTTGTTCTTTAATTACCTACTATTAACTATTTAAAAAAAAAGCAATTAATTTACGTTTACAAAAATGCAAAAATAGTGGAACTACTTTATATTGTCTATGTAATTTCGAATGCAATGTTTCGCATTCTACATTAGATATTGTTGTCATAGTTGCAACAAAGTTCCGCTAAAATGCAAATACATGTGCATGTACATAAAGAGTTGCGAATATTTAGACCGTAGAAAAATGTGTACGTCTTATCATCATATAATTCGGTGTATACTTATCCACCTGACCTATCTTTCAATTTATCAAAATTTGAGCTTGATAGGTTACCTCCTTAAATTATCGTTTATACGCTTGGACGGACGAACATCCGAAAACTTGAAGAAACGTGCATATAAGTATGATATACATATGACAATTGTAATGAACAAGCGATAGGAAAAAATTTGACGTGTGGAAATTTACTGAAAAAACATATGCAAAATATGACGTGAGACCATTTTTAATTGGAATATGGAGTGAGAATTCGTCTATATTGGTTAAAATATTAGTGAGAGGGGAGAAATGGAGTTTGCAGAAATTCAGGACTAAAGGCAAAAAACTATTGTACTTGGTTGGTATGGAAGCACCTTTAACATCGACCGGTCGGTCGATTTGACCGATAAGCGTTTGTTTTGTGACATTTCTTAAAACATGTTTCTAATACCAATGTCTGTTAAAACTTGTACTAATAATGCTACTAATATTACATTTACCTAAAACAACCAAAAATGATCAAAGTGAGCAATGTCTGAAAATTGTATGTACAAAAATATTGTTCAATCTAAGAGTTGCATACAACCCTATTTCCACTATAATGAAAAAACATGTACGCCGTTACAATGTTTAGTCATCTGCCAGTGTTTAATTGTGATTTGAGTGGTTATGATTATGTCACGTTGGGGTGAATTTGAAGGTGAATACTTATTTGATGGTGTTGTGGATGATTACGTTTCACAAGTTTTCAAGGAGGAAGTAGTGATGATTCCGATTCCCCTCATTACGAAGAGGTAGAAGAGTCGCAAGCAGGTAGAAAATATTTACTTTACAATATATGCGATATTATGTGTGCGTATATGAAACGTAGTACTACGATCTTTTGGATATAAATCATGCATTTATTCAAAATTTTTAAACTTTTTACGTTATGTCAGCATTTGCAGCTACCTTCGGTTAATATGAAACGTTTTACTAACGAATATAATTGTTTTCACATATTTAAAATTTGTTTGGCATTTATTCTCATTAGCAAAAGGTTTCATATCCATTGATCACAATAGCTACTATACTCGTGGAAACGTTTTGAAAGTAAATATGTATAGTTTATACCCAAAAGATAAATTTTTATTATACTAGCGGGTTCGGTGATCGAACTGTTAGAGTTCTTGCCTTTCACCCGAGCGGCGCGGGTTCAAACCTGGCCTAGGTAACCGTTCTCCTAAGATGGAGGAAAACCAAAGCACTCCTCGGATAGGAAGTAAAACTGTAGTTCATGTGACAATACGATGCTTGATACGCTAAAAATCTCTTACTGAAGGTGAAATTCCTTTAGTACGGCAATACTCTAGTGATGGGTAGTGATAATAACCATTAGTAGTTCAGACGCATAGAGATGTTTGACATTTGCGTTGGAGTCTAGATCTCGACTCACAAATACAACACAATACAATTACTGTAGTAAATATAAATTGTGAAAGCTTTCATTTTTATATTATGTGCTTGCTTACAGTACCGTTCACAAGTAGTTCCATGTTACCTTCAAATAGCAAAACGAAAAGGAAAAGCCAAAAAAAGCCAATAAGTATATCAAAATGAGAACCAAGAGATTATCGATAAAAAGATCACTAAACCTACTCCAACAAAATTAAGAGTATTTTACCAAGAATGGCAAAATATTCAATATTCATCGGGTTAAGGCGGATACTGCAGGTTGCTTGCTACAATAGAATATGTTATGAGAGCAACCTGGTCCTACATCATATGCAAAGCTTCCACTATACCCTATTAGTGCTTGACAGTTTGTCATTAACAAACAAACTCTTTGCAGTATTTAGAGATGTACGGAAACCGAAGCTCAAAGACAGTTATAAAACAAAAATTGGTCTTGACGTAAGGTAAAATTGAAGCATTTATTACATTTATTTATGCGCGATGTGCTAATACACTTTCGATAGATAGTTTAACGTCTAAAACGAGGGAGTCACTGTGTATCGTTATTTTGAGATATTTACTCTTTCATATGAAAACTCGAAGAATTATTTGCCGAATACCTATCGTGACAAGTTTAGTTTCAAATGTTGCATAGCTGCGGATGTTCAACCAGAGCGTTTCCTAAATTGTCTTCCATATTTGGGTAAGGAGAAAATCCGAACAATGGGTGATTTTTTACCGGGAAACTTCCACAGTGGGGTTATGGTTAATAATCCTGATCAAATTTCAACTTAATCAATAGTGCTTTTCACAAGCATACGCGGAAAAATGAGGCTTCGTTTATATAACCTCCGTCTAGTGGATGGTGGGATAATTTTTTGTCTCACAATACCAACTCTGACCAAATTTCAACTCAATCCATTTCTTATAATGTGGTGTTCGGAATATGATCAAGGTCCTTCCCCTAACTTGGACTATACATACTACTTAAAGATAGGTGAAAAAAATTTTTTATAATTCATTTAGCAAATAGTAGTTAGCAATATTGCCAACATGATTTGACTATTTACGTATTTAATCAAACTGAGACATAAATTACCGTATATTTACTACAGTTACGTTACGACTAACGTGTTTTATCAGTAAATAAGTTTACAACTACAAGAAATGTTAACCGATTATCTTTGAAGTTTCATAGTTTTACTTTTATTCGCATCAATTATTACGTTTGTCATCAAATATTTTCAAGCGTTGTTAACACGATTATCAACCTCAACTTACTGACCGATTTGGTTAGAGTACGTACCTAACTTTTTGAATTTTGTTCTTTGTTATATTTATATACAGTTTTAATGTAAAACACGAGAAGAGAGAGTTGTTTTACTTCTTGCTCAATTTACGTTAAATTATGCTTATGCGTTAAACCTTGAGCTCCAGTTAAAAAAAAACGCCACGTAAAATGAGAAAGAAGGATATAAGAATGTATTGGTTTTAAACGTCTAGTAATCATAAATATTCGATAAATCTAATATCTTTTATCCTTTGGAATATACTTATGTACTCTGGATCATTATACATCATTTTCCAAATATATTGTCAATTGTTTTATGTCAAGAAAATTATTCAGCAGAAAGCTCGTAACAATGATATTTCCGCATTCTCTTACAATTAAAACTTCTCTTATACCATGACTTTACTTTTAAGTAACATGGTATTTAAACTACCCTTCGAAAATTGTTTTAAATGGAATAAAAAATAATAGATTTTCCATAAGAACCTTTTGATTAGATATGGCAACACAGCTTACAGCCATGGCCGTCTTAAAATATATCAATTACCGCAGTATTTATTCTCTAACACTTTCTAGTTATTTAAAATAAAAATATCATGTTTACATTTTGAAATGTCATTAAAAAATCTTACAATATATTTTATTGTTGACTATACCATCGTAATGTACACTAAAGATTACACAATTAATACCTTCAGTATTGTTTATCTATCTCGTCAAAAAGGAAATATGATTTTAAAGAACCACGAATCATGCCGATGGTATACAATTGAAACAACGATATAAGAATGATTGTTTTCAAACGCCTAGTTCTTGAAATGCAGGGGTTTAAAGTTTAAAAATAACAACAGTTTTTCTTTACTAACTCTTAAACGACTTCAATTGCATTTCTCTAATTTGATGAACAGATTTCTTTTAAGAACACTCAAATTCTGGGCGCAATATTTATTTTCGACATTTTTTCCATTGGCAGAACAAAAAATATTAGTGAGCGATTCAAAGAAATGACCATGACGTAAATTTTGTAAATGAGGTGATGTTTTTCGTTGAAGTCACATACTTACATTTCATAAAAATGGTTTTGTGATCATTCTTCCCATTACTGTAACACAGAGAATCCCCATCGAATATCGTAGGTCCATTCCTTCATGACCGGTATTTGACAGATATGATGTGTATCCAGTTCTTTCAGAATAATTTGTACGAACTGTTGGAAATGTTCCCTTGACTACTTGTGGTTTTAACATGATGGGGCTCCGCCACACAATGATGCATAAGTGCGTGAATTTTTTAGTGTTAATTTTTCTGATCGCTGGATCGAACGTGGACGACTATTCAGGTGGTCACCACCAGATCTTACAAGTTGGGATTTCCTTGTATGGGGAAAGTAAAGTTTATGCAGTAGTACCAGTAGTCTGTTTTGTTTGTTTCTGATGGTCATGTTACGTTTTGTTCGCCACTTTTGATACATGTTAGCAACAGTGCCAGTCCCGAGCCGCCTGATAAAGTGAGCGAGCAAGGTGGCATTCTCAAAACTCCCAAAACTGTTACAGAACCCAATTATAACAAAATCGAAAGGAAACTGAATGTCTCATATAATGGTGCAGAAATGAACATATTCTATGTCAAAAAAATTAAGTTAGTCGTGACGGAAAAATTTAAACAACGTATCTATACCTAGTAAAGTTTTAAATTCAACACAATAGTTTTTTAGTAGTTCGAATTTTTAACCCGGCGGAAGAACGGTGACATTTTGTAACACCATTGGGACGGTGGGGTATGGGCTGAAATGTGCTTATACGGTGGGCTATCGGCCGAAATTTACTCGTACGATAGGGTATCTGCAGAAACAGGCTTGTATTGTGGCTTTCACAGATATGACATTTTCCTGTTTTTTTTTTGCTTCTTTCCAGCACCTTCCTGAACCGTCTTTTCTGGGACAATGCTCGTTATTTCTGATATCTTCCTTTTCAGATTCAACTGTATTCTTAGATTCATGTGTCTCATCTTCATATGAAGCCATATATCTATACCTAGTAAAGTTTTAAATTCAACATGATAGTTTTGCAAGGATAAGGTAGATTTTTTTAGTAGTTTGAATTTTTTTACCCGGCGGAAGTACGGTGACATTTTGTAACACCATTGGGACGGTGGGGTATGGGCTAAAATGCGCTTATACGGTGGGCTATCGACCGAAATTTACTCGTACGACGGGGTATCTACGGAAACAGGCTTGTATTGTGGCTTTCACAGATGTGACATCTTCCTACTTTTTTTGCTTCTTTCCAGCACCTTCCTGAACTGTCTTTTTTGGGACTATACTCGTTATTTCTGCTATCTTCCTTTTCAGGTTCAATTATATTCTGAGATTCATTTGTCTCATCTTCATATGAAGCGATATCAGATCGAATACTGTTTCAGAAATTGTCGACGAGTAACGGGATTAGCCTCTTTGTTGATTGCATTGTAGACCACAAAGGAAATGATGGAGGCTGTATTCAATAAGGAATAATACTTAGTCAAAGGCCATCTACGACTGTTGCTTGTTACATTATAGTTCGGTGTGGGCCGTTTCGGCGCTAGCCGTTTCGCCGCCAACATTATTTTATTGCATTCAATTGAACACTAGCACATACCATCTTACATTTTTTTAAATATATCGTATAAAAACTCATGTATCTACCAAATTTTAAACCTTATTAACGATTATTTCTAATGAGATAATTATCATTAGCACACTCATTAGGTGACGACAGAATTTTAAGAATTGTGAGAGAATTTAATGACAGAACAATTTTAGAATATTTGCGTTCAATCGCCCATAATTACCAATTTCATTAATATAATGTAGGTATTATATGTATTTAATGTAATTATTTGACGTATTGTAGTATTTACATAGAAAATAATAAACATTTCTTTTTCGAAAATATGTATCTTTATTTGGAATGGGCATTTTATGAACTCATTTTTACTGCTTTTTAGAAAAAAAATAGTTTTTTAGGGCGTAATTTATATATGTATTATAATTTACAGATATTAAAAAAAAAATAATATAAACGAACTAAAACAACATTTTATACAGTGTGTTAATTCCGTCTCTAATAAATTCATATTTACAACGCAATTCGTAGTGTTTTCTCAAAAAAAGAGATCGAGGATGCGAGGTCCATTTTTTCATACGAGCTATAGTTTACGAGATTCCCTATTAAAACATCGAAATTTGGCCACCCTGTACTTTTGGCGGCGGAACGGCCGCGCCGAAACGGCCAGCGGCGAATTGGCCCTGCGGCGAAACGGCCGCGGCGAAACAGCCCGGCGATCCGGCCGCGGGGAAACGTCCTACACCCATTATAGTTGGCCTCTAGTCCGCCTTTTGACAAATTATTAAACGTTACGATTTCCAGTTTTCGTTCATCCCCAGTACTGTTGTGAATAGAATTGTCATGATGTAAGGTAGACAGTAAGAGTACATTTTTATTTTTCTTAGGAACATACGTTCCTTGGAGCGCAAATAATGAACTTTTCTCCTTTCTGGAATATCTAATCTGGATCGATAAATAGCTGTTATAAACATGGCACTTGGAAAAACATCTGTGACGTTTAAGAAGTCACTAATTAAGTACGGTGGGGTATAAGGTTACACTTCTCGCTTACGCCGATGTGAAGTGATCGGAGTGCGATTGATGACTGACCGGTCACTACTACCGCATTGCAGGAAGTCAAATGGGAAGCTACTGACAGCAGCGTCCATGTCCACTCCCGGACGGATCCGCTTTGGCGATCGTAAAAGTACTGGGGTATGATATACCCCATCGTACTTCCACCGGGTTAAGAAACTGAAAGTGCAATTTTTTTGAAAACTTTAAAACATACATGGACCAAAAGTTATCAAGGTGACTCTTAAATTTACCAAGGAATCCAAAAACACATTCTTATCAGACTTCGTATTTCAAACGGGATGAGGTCAGAGCGGGCATTAGTAGGCGATCGATAGTATTGCGTTGATCACTGTTTGGTTCTCATTTACGTGTAAGGCATTCAAATGAGAGCGATTCGCAGGCATGTAAGCGCGCTGAATCGCTGTGACACCACTGTTTTACAGAATGTCTCTTAATCGAACATCTTCAGTTCATATCTGCAAAATTTACTCTTGATAGGAATCTTCGTTCTATTTTAAACAGGGATCTCAAACGTATCTTTTTTTATAATAATAATACTAATGTATTGCTTAACACGGGACCCAATGATAGGGCTTATATAAATTTCATAGGAAACAGTATCGAAATCATACAGTACCATATAAAGGTAATATATACCATATGTGATAATACAGGCGTATCACTAAATTACTAAACTAAACAGCAGCAGAAACCATAACTGAGTACTTGCAAATTTGCATAAAAATTCATGTAATGAGCATTTTTCTACGTAACAAGATCTATTCTGTAATGCGAAGGGACATTTGTCTAATCAACTAATAGTCTTTGAAACTTGATTATTGTATTTTGTCTCTTTCTAGAGACAGAGCTGTGTTAAAACTACTATTCTACTAGTAGAGCATAGTAAAATATAAAATCATCAGAGAACTAAGGTTTTCGTACGGTGGTGCAATGCGGGTTTCCGAATTCTGTACAGATATCAGGTAATCATAATTTGATGTTCGAACTCTGCCACTAGGTAATATTTTCATCTTTATAAAAGAACATTCTACATCTACATTAAAAGGTCGGAATTACCCAAGTTTCTTCTGCATTAAATAGACAAAAACCACAGTAATAAGTGCAATGAAGCTAATAAATACTAACTTCATCAAACACTTGTTTTAGGCTTACCGGTTTGTGTAGGCATTTGATATTGTTTATAAAGGAACTCGCCATAAAAATAAAAGTTGTTGTGGCAGAGTTCGAACCTTTTAATAATCCCCTAGTTCATACAATTCAGGTAAAATTTAAATTTGTGGCAGAGTTTGGATACCCACCGTGCAATTTGTGTAGATGTGGATTCGGTATTTGTTTATATGAAGATTCTATTCTGCTACCTATTTTTTTATTTAATATTAACTAAACATTTTTGTGCATCTATTCACATATAATGTTGGTCCTCGGAATTAGTGGCGTTAAGAAATGTATATAAGAGATTACACTGAATTATACCTAATATTTAAAGTAAACGAATGTTTGATATCTTTCATTAACAGTTAAACAAGTTAAAAAAAGGTATACATAATCGGAGAACAAAAATCCATTATCAAAAATTTTCATCTTTAGGAAAGGACTAAAGTACGTCAATCATATTATTAGTCATCATAAATAGTGTGTTTTTGCATGGGAGCGGCAATCGGAAATCAGTAGCAAACCGGGCTAGTTTAAACGAAGATGCTGTAAATGTGCCTCCTGCCAAATATTATGTTAAATATAGACAGGTCAGGGAAACGGCAAACAAACGACGACCCTTTAAAATTCGACTTAAACCTTAAGATCAGACAACTTATAGTGTATTAAAAATTGTAGATTTTTAAATTTTACTGACCTTGCAGTATGTGTCTTTAATAAGTACGCCACTGACGTGTCGCTGTCAATATGATTTATTACTCTCTGATATTCTGGGACGTACTATACCAAATTACCCCAAAATAAACTTATTGAGTGTCTGTTATCCAACATAAAAAGATTCAGATCAAAAATAATTTTGTGAAAGTTAGAATTTGAAAATTTTAAGTATTTTACCAACAAATCATGCAATTTGTAAATTGAAACTTTATAGCAGCCACGAATTTTAATGTGCAATTTTTTGTAATCCTAAATCATGCATGTGATGTTTTATGGCGGCACGGAGTAGTAGCCAAAATAAGTATTTCAATAAAAACCATTTTTAATAACTAAAAATTAGTTTTTTTTGTGAACTATTATGTACGTACATAATTATTTCTCAAAAAAAACGCACTAACATTAACAGTCGCTGCTGTCTGAATTAATATGCTCATAATGGTAATTTAAATGTTTAATAGATTTTTATCACCTTTAGCTTCTTCAAAATTTGAACACTATAACACATAAAACAAATCTTATACTTTTATAATTATGTAGACTACGTATATAAATTACGTTACCTGATAAAAACTATTAACTTACATATCAATAAATATATGTGCCTCTTCATATATTTCGAGAAATTTGTGGAAGAAATTTTCTTACAGATCTACTACAGATGGCTCAGACTCCAATTGCTTCTCTTATAGGTTATTGCTGCATCTGTGAAAAAGAAACCGTTCTGTAAAATTGAATTAGGTCGTTGAAAGGCAAATTTACGATTGTGAGTTCGCTCGCCTTATGTTTATTGTGAATGTTTTCTACATAAGATTGTCTTTAATACTTACGTTTATTTACCTACTTAACGAGTTGTAGATCAACATAAGTAAACTTTTAATAAATTGTATTGGTTTCAAATAAAAAATGTTGGTCTATCCACACTTTCTTAGGTATCAAATTGTAAATCTTTGGTCATTAAAGTTTTGTGTTTAGTAGTCATAAAAAATGCTATTAATCTTTTTATTATTTGTTTTTATATGTTACATGATGAAATGTAATAAGCTGAATAATGATTTTGTCAATAGTTCCAAAATTAAAACAGTAAGGCTTGTTAAAACCTCATAAAAAGTGTTAATGGTATAGTTTTTTTAAACAATCTCCATAGAAAAAAGTCAAATTAAGTTATAAAAATGCTGCATATTTTTTACAATAATATACCGTAAAAAATTCCATATAAACATATTGTAAATTATAAATTAACATTCTTCCTTATAATGAGTCAACGACATGCTAATCTTAATGTTTACCTGTGTTTATTGGTGTTATTAAGTTAACACTGTTTTGAATATTACCTAAATTTAAATTGCACTTAATTTTAATTTTATTTACATAATTAAAAGCAGCACAAACGTCCTGTGATCTGAAACTAAGTTAATGTATACCTTGCAAAATTTTCGTTTACTGCAAATAATATAGTGCAAGGTTTAAGCTTTGACTAACTACACGATGTTATGACTTTTAAATACGAAAGCGTTTTTATAAGAAAGATCATGTTTCACCTTACGATGCATTTAACGACCAAAATATATATTTTTTTGTGTTATAAGCATTTAAAAAAAAATGAGTTGCAAAAATGTAATTCACCAGGTAAACTTATATTATTGGCCACCAGATAATTCGTTTCTGGTGATTTTAACAGGATAATATTTAAATGAATCAGTAATTTAGTGGTTAAATAATATTATACAATGAGTTGAAACTGATTCTATGTAGATAATTCAGTGGTGAGGTGAAAGTCAAAAATCGATCGAACAAATTGAATCAAATTTTTAGTTAAATCATTTAAATCACCAAAAACGAATATATGCAAATAAAAAATACTAAATCATATATGCAATTATTTTGCTAAATATTTCCTTCAAATATGATGTAGGGATTGAAACATTCATAAAACCTTACCTCTATTACCTTTCAGTAAGAAAGTTCTATTGAACGCTTATATTATAAAATTGGATGAAAATTTGAAGAAACACAAACGAAATTTCATTTAGAAATAATTCAAAATACCTGGGAAAAGTAGGCTAGCGCCTATATTGTATTATTTTTTATTAACGCATACCACAAGTTTAATGGTTCATTTAACCAATGATTAATGTATTAAGGTTAACTTCACGCCGGTTGTTCATTCACTTTATTGTAGTTTATGAATTGTGGATACATATATTGAAATTTATATGTGATTACGCTAAGGAATGTGTGAACTCAATACGTATCTTTTTTCGTTCACATGATTTAAAGCATCAATGAACAACTGTAAACAGAGTTTACCATCTTATATGTTCTAATTCTTTAAAATTATTTGTAAATGAACAAAAAGTGCTTATTTTGTAATTATTTTTGACATGAGCTATACGAATTGTAAATCATGAAAAAATTCGACCTCTCGATTTTGACGGATTTTCACGTTTTAAGGTTCCGTTTTACCATTTTTGGCATTTGAGTATGTAATCACTATAACGGACAGACCGTTTGAGCTGGAGTGATGAAATTCGAGCTATTAATTTGAATTTTCTTACACGCATGAAAGTCATTGAAAAGCTATTAAATATGAAATTTCAAGCTCATCGAGGCACTAAAAATGGTGTTTAAATAAAAAATTATTCTTACACAAATTGAGACTTTTAACCAAGATATTCGACTGGGATGCTGCAGAATCAGTAAATATCGTGAAAAATACATATATGTACTTTCAGCTGGATTATCAAATTAACAATATAGGTTAAATAAAAAAAATGAAAGCGATGGTACTGGTAATGCAAGGAATAAGTGTTCTAACCTCAACGAGTAAATTACATTTTTTTTGTTAAAATGGCGTACGTATGTTGACATTTCATTTTAAATAACAGGCATTGGACAATACCTACCTACATTACATTATCTTAATATATGCATTAAACAAAAATTACATAATTCCGTTAGTAGTTTTATGGTATACAACGTGCTCAAGAAAAGGATGAACAGCATGGATATCTTGAAAACGGTAAGAGATACGAAGGCGGTGAAATTAGAGAGGCAAATGTTCATTATTGTTTATCGTTTACGAGATTTAAAACAAACTGCGATTTTTGGGTTTTTCTTTTTTCGTAATTTCTTCATTTATTTAAAAAATTTTTAAAAACCAAAGGTACTTCTTCATTGTCACTTTTTGAATTCTATTAGGTGGCGTTAAAAATTTGTATTCGACGTTTCGTCTCCGAGAACTCTACTTTATTTTTTTACATCACCGCAACCAACGAAACACCCTGTATTCGATAGTATTTTTTATTACGAATTTAACCATGTTTTACACATTATGGTTAATATTAGAAGGCTTTCATAAAATAACACTTGTTTAACATTTTTTTGAAAACTGTTTAGCTTAGTTTTATTGCGTTGAGATCGTTGTTGTTATTTGAATTGTACTTCTGTTAAGTTGTTTTTATTACCATTACTTCGTGGGTTGTTTTTTTGGTTTTGTTTAGTTAATTTACAATTATAATTAATCAATAAGTGTATCTATGGAAAGACGGAATTTTACAAACGAAGAAAGTTCGGTAAGTTGACATGATCCTGTTTCACAGAAACTGTCTAGTTACAGAGCTGATGTATTTGAATAAATATCCTGAACGAAGGGAACCTGGTAAATCCACTTTTAGACGTGTGAAATCTAATTTAAAAGAATTTGGTTAATTTAGAAAACCTGTACTATCCCGTCAAAAACAATCTGATGACGAAAAAGCTAATACCGTTTTACAAGCCGTTGCTGAAAACCCTGAAATATCGACAAGACAAATTGAACATCGTACTGGTATTACTATCCCATCAAATACAATCTGATGACGAAAAAGATAATACCGTTTTACAAGCCGTTGCTAAAAACCCTGAAATATCGACAACACAAATTGAACATCGTACTGGTGTAACTAATTCTACAGCACAATTCATTTTAAATAAGAATAAGTTTCATCCATATAAATTTCAAGCTTGTTAGGGTCTTAGACCAGCTGATCAGGGGTGGCGAGCAGGTTTTTGTGAATGGTATACTAGAAAATGTGACGAAGATCTAAATTTTCTTTTAAAATAATTTTTCTGATGAAAGCATGATAACCAACAATGGAATTTTCAACCGACGTAACAAACTTTATTGGGCAAAACAGAATCCTTATTTAAAAAAGAATCAAGACATCAACATAGATTTGGATTTAATATGTGGGTGGGCATTTTGGGGCGAAGAATAATAGGACCTTTTATTTACCACAACGATTTAATTGCCGAACGATACCTGAACTTGCTAAGGACTGATTTGGAAAATGCCTTGGATGAACTAGCACTTGTTAATAACTTTTAGTTTCAACAAGATGGTGCCCCAGCAGATAACTCAATAAATGTACAGGACTATCTGTCATTGCGGTTTACAGGAAAATGGATTGGAACTTACAGTGCAGTAGCTTGGCCAGCCCGATCACCCCATTTAGGCCCGTTGAATTTTTTGTACCAAGTGCATGATGGGAGTTTTGAAAATGAAGAGCAGTTGTCGGTTATGGCAGCACTTAATACAATTTCGCTAGAAATGCTAGACCGTGTTTTAAATTCTTCAGTAAAGAGAGCTTAACTGTGCTCTAGAAAATAACGACATCGTATTTGGACAGTTATTGTAATTATATAACTTTAATTAAATAGGTTTAAAAGATTGTAGTTGTTAAATTTGTACATAAAGAAAATACTATCAAATACTAATATTAATCCGAACTTTTCTTTAAAATTGGCTAATGTGTAAATACATGGTTAAATTCGTAATAAAAATACTATCGAATACAGGGTGTTTCGTTGGTTGCGACTGTATAAAAATTAAAGATGATGATGGTTTCTCAGAGATGAAACGTCGAATACAAAATTTTAAAACGTCATCAAAAAGTGACAATGAAGAAGGAAGTACCTTTGGTTTTTAAAAATCTTTTAAAATAAATGAAGGAATTACGAAAAAAGAAAAACCAAAAATCGCATTTTGTTTTAAATCTCGGAAACGATAAACAATAGTGAACTTTTGCAAACTACATGTGAACATGCCTTAAAGTATACAACTTTTCTCTAATTTAACCGCCTTCGTATTTCTTACCATTATGAAGATCCCCATGCTGTTCATCCCTATCTGGGACGTTGTATATATACATATATATATATATATATATATATATATATATATATATATAATATATATATATATATATATATATATATATATATATATATATATATATATATATAAAGAATACCACGATAATAGAGATACATTGTATAAATCTTCTTATGTTATGAGTATATGTTCAACCCTATTGAACAGCAGTTCTATTTTCTTTCAAACATTTTGGCAACAACCACTCTATTTTCAATAAACCAGTTAATGAAACAATAGAATTTTGTATCTAAAATATTTTATTAAATATGATGAGAAACTTTATTCATATATATGAAATGATATATTTAACCCTAGAACTGCACAACGTTCTGAAATGTAAGCAAACCTAAATTTACAGTATCAATCAAAGGCATTTATTTCTAAATAGATAATGTAACAATGTTAGTTCTAAAATATTTTATTTATATATGATGATCATATAAACAAATGAAAAAAAGAACTGCACAAGATGGGCAAGAAACTAACATGTGTTTAGTCAAAAAGGAAGATATGCATAGTTACATTATTTTTTGACAAGCATTTTTTAATCTGATGTCCATGAGTGATCGTGGGCAAACGTAACATTGTATTGTCATCCTTAGTCGATGGAAAGATGCTGCAGTATGCACGTTTTCTCTTTTGTTCCATTTCGGTGGGCCTTGAAGATTTTTTGCCCATTATGTTGGTTATAGATTCTTTCAATTATCTAGGCACGGTAGAAATACTGCACCTTGTTTCCAGCCAAGGCCTGATCAATTGTATCAGCACACTGTTGACTCTATATTCCGGCTTTTTCCAGCAGATGCCAAATTGTGATGACGTAGGAGTTAATTGCGGCAATGTTTAGTATATTGTTAAAGAAGCAGAGAGGACAGAATCCTGTCGTACTGTTATCACGCATGTTCTGGCACATCTGATCCAACGTACCCACTGCTCTCTCCGTTGAGTTATAAACATGTATTATTTCTAGCTTGGAAGGATTTAAGGCAGTTGAAGTATGCAATAGGATGTTTTTATTTTCTTTCTGCTTATCAACGTAGAATTTTTAGTGTAAGCAACCACGGAAGTTCGGCACTATCTAGATTTTATAGCTTATAGTTGTGGAGGTATCTGAGGATTGTTTTTTTTATGATCGTGCCAACGATAGTCAATTTAAAAGGCGCTTTATGTAATCTGTCGCTCACAGGAACATACGTAAACCAAGTGTCCATTTTGATGTTCCGATTAGTTCCTCAAAATGGTTTAGTCAAAGGTTCGATACAATAATCGAAAGGTGCTCCTTTTAGTTGGAGCATCACAGACCATAACGATCTTTTTACCATATTTATTTGGTTTATTCGGTATATAGATTCAGGATGGACACCTCGTACGAAAACAATCCTCATAAATACACAAATATACACTGGGATTGTAGTTTACTGTGCAATTATTTATGTATTTATCCCATATATCCAATATGGGAGCGAATGCAGATACTTCTCTTTTCTTGTCGATTGCTAATCAAATCTTAGAACACTTTGTAAAAAGAAAAAACTTTTACTAATAGCTTTATATCCGGATCCTGAGAATGAGTCATTGAATAGCACTTCCATTTACAGGTGATTGTCCTTCAAGGCGGCAGATAAGATTAAAGATCCGCATAAAGCTTTCAGTGTGCATATTGATAGTACAGAAATGGATGCGTTTTGTGTTTTATATATTTTTTTACAAAACAAGTATTCTTTCATTTGTATAATTCAGTACAACCCACATTATGCCATTGTTAAGAAAAGAAGACATCTCAATAGCAACTTTCGCTTGGCCAAGTATACCAGGTCTAATATAAACTACATTGTTTTCTGCTGGAGTTTTCTTCGTTTCGGATGTTTGCGAGATACTACTCCACTTACACCCATATTTTCCAAATAAAACATCACGAAGAGAGTTATCCTTATTCAAATGTGTATTTACTGTACCGCCTGATCTAACTGATTTTGTATTATTTGATCATGGGCCAGCATCATCATTGGGTAATGTTGCCTTTTTGGACGAAATTTGTTGGAAGGAGTATCTTGTTTTCTTTCCTGATCATGTCTCCATACTTCCTGTGGTTCCTCTTTATATAATTCCTTATCCAATTGATCTGGAACATAATTTTGGTCGGAAATGCTATCGTCGCTGTGATAATCAGCATCTATTTCTTTTGGATCCTTGTCTTGTGAGTCGTTTACATCACTAAAGTCATTAAATGTAAGAATATTCTCTAAGTCCGTAACACTTCATATTTTTTTAGAATATAAAATGGCTTTCGCACTCATTTTGGGCTGAAAATAATGTAAATTTATGGAGAAATAGAGATATGGCCACCAAAATTATACTTCCGTTACGGCCAACTATACGTAAAAAATACGTAATCGTTCAATGCCAACTCCAAACTATACGTGAATTTTACTTGTCGATTTTCACACCTGCTGCTATGACACAATGAGATTGACTAATGCGATCGATCATTATTTCAGCGGCGCTTTACCACTACAGTGGTGGGGAGAACACTGTCCGGCGCTCGTTCTCGAAGATGACATTAAGGATGTATTTGACCGCATGCCTTCTTTAAAATGTTGTTCTTGGAGTTACGGTGTTGCGGTATTATGACTTTTCCTAGATTTTTATGTACTTTTAGAATAAAAAATATTAAGAAAATTAAGCCGTTTTAGAGTTTTTTGTAGTATTTGTATAACAGCCGGAACCGTCATTTTGACCGTTCATATATTCATAATCAGTTTCCAGTTTGTACAACAAAAATAATTACAACGTTGATATAAAACAAAGTATTTTACTATTATTGTGGTAATTTTTAGGAGTGTACTGCAAGTCAGAACTTGTTTTGTCGTGTCCGAAATTATGAATAACCTTTGCCAATTTACCTATGCGCCCGAGATATGAAAAATGCAAGTTATAACTTGTTTTTATAGAGATCTATATATATATAAGTACTTTGAGATTTCAAATTTGTTGCAAGTGAACGTTCCTGTGAGATACTTCCGTACTTATTACGGGGTTAATTTCGTATTAAAAAAAATGTGGTCGTTTCGCGGTTTTACACAACAACAGGCTTTAGATTATCTTGCGAAGTTGGAAAACTTATCGAAAAGCGAATCCGAAAAAGCAAGTAACCACTCCGAAGATGGTGAAAGTGATGAAGCTGTTCCTGTTGATGACAAACGTAGTGAACAAAGTCAAAAATCTGATGTCAGCGTAAATAATATTACTTCTGATCGTTGTACATCTAATGAAATTAGTGATGACATGGGGAGTAAACAATCATCCAAATGTAATGATATATGGGAAGTTGTGGAATCAGATGTACCTTATGTTGGCCTTATAGTTCAAAGAAATGTTATGCGAAATAGTTCTGGACCAACTCCATATGCAAAAAGAAATGTGTTTGTTAACTCTGTGCTAAATGCATTTCGATTGTTTACAGATTACACTACGCTAAAACACATTCAGAAATGTACTGAAATTCAAGCTAAACGACAACTAGGGGACAAACTGGTCATTGTCTCTTCAAGAACTTGACACTTTTCTTGTAATATTGCTAGCTCGTGGTGCTTACGGTGCAAGAACTTTACAGCTTGACAGTGTATGATCTGTTACTTGGGGACCGCAATTTTTTCGTGAGACCATGTCACGCACTCGATTTCGTGAAATCATGAGATTTTTAAGATTTGACATTCGATCAACACGAAAAGAACGTCTAGTTAGTGATAAGTTTGCTTTGGCGTCCGAAGTATGGGATAAATTTATTAGTAACTGTAAAGCTTGCTATGTTCCGGGAGCAAACATTACAGTAGACGAACAACTGTTTCCTACTAAAGCTAGATAAATTTGGTGTAGAATTTTAGCTAGTTGTTGATACGAATTCTAAATATCTCCTGAATGGTTTCCTTATTTAGGAAAAGATGATATGCGTCCAACAACCAACCCCTTCCAGAATATGTTGTTTTAAAATTAATGGAACCTTTCCTAAATATGGGTAGAAATGTTACTACCGTCAACTTTTTTACCAGCCAAAAGTTAGCAACAATGCTGGCAAAAAAGAACACAACAGTAGTAGGAACAATGAACCGAGCAAGAAGGGAATTACCAATTTGTATCAAGAATAAAAGGGCAGAGTTGTATTCTACCACAGTAATGAAAAATGATAAAGCACCTTGTCAATTGACCAGGGTAAAGTTAATAAAATTGTCATATTGCTAAGTACGCTATATCCAACTGTGGCTATATATATGATGGCAAAAAGAAGAAAGCTGAGACAGTGTTGTATTACAATGAAACAAAGTTTGAGGTAGATGTGTTGGACCAAAATGGCTAGAAAATATTCTACGAAAGCTGGTTCACGTAGATGGCCAGTTCATGTGTTTTACAATGTTTTAGATCTTGCCACAATCAACGCCTGGACAGTTTACAAGGAAGTCGTAGGCAATAAAATAAAAAGAAGACACGTTTATATTCACTCTAGCTGTGGAACTAAGAAAAGAGTATTTCGATTCGAAATAAGATTCTGGCGCAAGTACCAGCACATCTGATACAACGAAACCTAAAAAACATCTTCAGTGCCAAATTAAAAAATGTGACAAAAATAAAACTGCTAACAAATATGTTGGTGGAAAATGTGGGAAGTGTAACAAAGACCGTTATTTGTTTGAACTGTAGAGCGCAATACAGCATGTAAAACTGTACCGAATTCTAAGTGTATTAGAATCAATTTGATTTGTATTTAATTAAAATGAATATTTACCTAAAATTTGTTTTTTGTGTTTCTTTCTCAATTAAGTGTAAAATATATAAAGAATACATCTCAAAATTACCTTTTTTCTCCAGAGGTCAAAATGTCCGGCCACGGCAGTTTTAGGTATTTACAATAGCCGGCGGTGCTAGTGTTAAAGGTCTACTTCACAATTTGAAAATTAAGGTATTTTATTAAATAAATCCCAAATGTTTGTGTAAAATGGGTGTGTTCGTACAATAGTCCTCTGAATACGATGCGTACTCAAAGCTCTGTAAAAATGTTGTGGTGGTTTATCAATCATGCTTGATGCACTTGGAATATTTAAGCAAGTGCATCAAGCATTCGTGGCACTACCACAAAACTATGACATAACTTTGAGTACTTTTATTATATATGTATATTTAACTGCGCAGACTAAGGTGAGGAAGTTTTTTGAGTAAGTTAATCCAATTTGGAACCATCACATTACAGGAACTATTATTAAAAAATTTCACACTCCTTCTGAATTTAAACCACGCTAAATGTTTTATAAATATCTCAGGACGCTCGAATTATTGTTGTTGTTATTAGCTTTACAATTGTTCGGTCACTTATCGTGTCTTTATTTAACCAGATTTCAAAAACGTATACAAACCAACGGGACGCATTTGAGCATCTAATAAATTAAAAAATTCAAATTATTAATTTGTTTCAAATAATGGACATCAAGAAACGATTATGTATGTACCATTAATTTAAATAATACAACGTAAAATATGAAAATGTTTTATCTTAAAAGGATAAAAGAAAGTATAAGAAAAAAGTGAAACCTTTTGTTTAGTTTGTGATGTATAATCGTGATACACCTTGTATTGGGACCGTCAGATAGTTACAAGAGTCAAAAGTATTTAGGAACTAATAGAAGTAGAAGTATGGTGTATTTGATCAAAGAAGGCGTGCTCAACTAAATTAATTGTGGCGTTTCATGTAATTCCGGTATCAATTTGCTTATTTTAAATGGGATCCCCTGTATTTTGACATTTTGGATTCCTCTTTTTACTCAGCGCAAGTTGATGATACTATGTGGGTATCTTTACTAGTGTATGTGTTATTTAATGTTTTAGAAAAAGTGACAGTAGCTCATAACCAACATAACCCTCACGCAGTGTTGCAAAGCAATTGATCACTTATGGCAAACATAACTTTAGAGGATCGACGAACTGTGAACGCTGATTTTTTGCTGAAAGTCATCATTGAAATTAGAGATTGACATTATATTGCCCGTAATCGCACGATCTGTGCCTACAATGAAAAACATTATACGTGATCGTTTTTCTTGACCTAAAGCAGTCGTTCGTACATTTGGGTTTCTGAGGTACTAGGTACTACCACTACCACTGTGTTTTCCTAAACCATTTTTAGAAAATTTTACAGCCAGCCTCGTGTTAGTGAATCACAACTGAACATACTCTTCTTAGCCGCTCCACTGTTTGAGACATGTACTGGCAGTGTGCTACAGCGGACGCGATATGCATAAAATCTTGTACAATAATGTGTCCTGCTGAAGTTGTTTAAGATACTGATATGTAATCGAAATGTAAACTGCAGTTTGTGTAATCTCAATATAAATTCGTTTGGCTTTCATGCTTTTTTTCCATCTAGTCAGTTTTTGCATGTTGTTAGTAGTGCAACACTAATTGATCCTAAACAAAAAATACGTTTTTTGGGGTTGTTTGAGAAAGTAAACTAGGCAGAGTTCGCTGTGTCGGATGAAGAATGTTTATTTGAAAGCAGTATCGTGGATTTTGTGTCACCAACGGATGATGAAAAAAATAATTTTAACAAGGTGCAAGTATCAATAACTGGCAACAACAAGCGACGATGACTGGTACATTCCTGACGTCTACTATCTACGGAAAAGCTCTTACCATCAAAAATCGGTCAAAAACAAGGTACAGCAGAGATAAGCTTAAACACGTTGGCGTGTTGGAAATAGAACAATTTGTAGACTTATCTTATTACAAAAGCAGATTAGAGTCGGTAGCACCAGGGCGTTGTTTTTGTTAAGAACCATTACATTACCGCTGAATGTTTTCTACTGTAATACCAGGACGTATGTTTGAACCGTTGCTTTTCTACCTTTAATGAATCCTTAACCATGATCCACTTTGCGGGATGAAATATGTACCGTTGACTTTTCTACCTTTAATGTGACTCCTTAACCGGAAAATGGATCTCACGTTAGATGCGATGAAATCTGTTACTTGATTCAATTGTATTAGCGTTTTCGAACTTTACCATGTGACTAACTAAATTCCGGTAAATGGATAACGTTCGTTTATTGATGGTAAACGTATGTTATTATGACGGAATTGTCTAGGCCTTGTTTATGCACTGCGGCGAGCTGCAACGGACTGCCGGTGCGGTGCGCCGCAATAAATTTTAAGCTCGACTGCGAACCGCACCGTCTTGCTGGAAATAGGATGGGGGAATCGTTGTTGTCAACCTGTAATCTCCAGGATTGCAACAGTGTATGCTAGTCTCTCACAATGGATCCGTGTTTGCTCGTCTATTGCTATTTGAAGTTGAATAAAAAACAATGGCGTAAAAGGCGTTGGGCAGCGCATCCGATTAACCGTGATAGACTTCTACGGAAGATAGTGAGAACCAAGGGGTTGGTAGCACTGCCGCCGGTGGACGGCGCCCCGCACTATCATAAACAGCTCCATATGTCACAATGTAAATATAACTAACTGCGGTGGACGGCAGGCCGCAATAATATAAGTATAACCTCATGTGTTTAGACCCGCAACGGTTAACCGTCGCCTACTGCGGCGCCCCGCACTATGCATATCAATCTACTTATAACTACGCCGGCACACTGCACCGGCAGCCGCAGTGGCATATACATGGCCTTAAGATGCAAATAATTTGCCAAAGGCAAGAAGAAAAGAAAGGAAAGTAGTTTTAGTAAAGTTTCAGAAAATCATTACGCTGTTACCTAAGCTGTTCAGACCCATTACATCCATAACTTCAATGTAAACCCATTCATACAAAGTAACAATACAGCTAAAACCGCACAGTCCTCCCTTGGCCAAAGTGTTTCGTAGGACGCCGCGTACAATTTTGAACAGAATCTCTATTAAAATAAACCCCGTTAACGTGTTTAAGTTAGCTACTTTATCTTTTAATCTGTTGAAACATTTTTGTACCATATCGACGCAATATAGTTGTAAAACTTGTCAATACTATTATTAAATAAAAAATTAATTATTTTAACTGCTTTGTACTCAATTTTGTGCAAATATGTTATACGTTTCATAACATTAAGTTGTGTGTTACATGTATCAGATATCATTTCAATAATGACGCAAATTATGTTAATTTAGGAAACGTTTATTGCAGTTGTAAGAAAGTAGCTTTTAAAATTCTCCAACATAATAATCATTATAAGCAAAGGAATCTATTCATAACATTATATTTTAGAAAGATGTTCAAACATCGAAAAAAAATTCCTTTTACGGAATGGTATACACTACATTAACTTGCTAGACCTATACAATCGAGAAAAGCCGGTCAATTTAACAAATCACTTGATGACTATTAGAAGATTAGAAATTGCTTGTAAAATGGATGTCGTGGAGCCATTTGCCATCATCATTTCGGCTACAACTGCCAGCAGGCAGAAGTTATGGGTGAGACAGAACGCGTAAGTTATGCTTGTAAACAGACACTTTACATAACGAGATGCTCACCCCAACTACGTTGGGGAGTTGTAGGAATGACGGGACGACATAGACTTAGGGTTAAAACATTTTGGCTCACCAATGTTGCTCTTTTAGAAAATAATGCTGTAATTAATTTTACTTAGAATGGTCAAATATTTTTATGTTTGATAAAATGCGGGATTAATAGTGATGTTGAATATAAAAGGCGAAATTGTCTGTTATGGAGAAAACGTTACAAGAAAGCTAAAGACAAATTCGCAATATAATGTAATATCCCTTTAGTCACGATTTCCGCACCGGGTGTTCTACGGACTTAGGGCTGTGAACGAAAGGCACAATATACGTGCGTTGAATGTGAAATTCGCATTCAGCAGTCACAGTCTTTAGTGGATTTAACTCTTTGATTTGCATAAAATTGCTCATGAAGCAGATGACGTTAGCATCCCCTGAACAATTAAATAATGATAATGGTGGTCTGTATATAAAAGCGGGGTGAATCTAAAATGTTTTTCTAATTAAGGTTCCCACGTGTTTGAACAATTTCAAACAGCCATTTCTTTGTTAATTACTATTCTAGAATTTGTAAGTAAAGGTATAAATCATTCGTCTTAGATCTTTCAACCACGCTCTACCCAGGTCTGTTAGTGATTTACGGCTCGTGCTGCAGAGGGGCGAAACCCCGCAGTGAAGGGCTTGTTGTCATGGTTACCCGATCCGCCATATTGCTTCAATGGCCATGCCGGAATCCTATTGTGTCGTGTCTCGGCTACATATCTTATCTATAATGTGCATAGCGACAGGCACAACACATTAATAATCCGATAGTGCCTATCTAATACCTTGTGCTTAATCATAAGTACCTGCTCGTATTTTCTTTATAAGGCGGTAAAGAAACAAATATCTCACACAATCAAGAATGGTCATCTTATACACATTTTTAGTTAATCGATTTTATCCTAAATGAAATATGAGTGTAATTTTTATTTTTCGTGTTTTATGTTTCACTATTTCTGTTTCAGGCGAAATAAATCACACAGACGTAAGGTTTATTTCATTTGAATATAAGACAAAGCTATTTTGAAAAGCACTTAATTCTTTATAAAGTTGATCCGATTATGCTATTTTAAGGTGTTTAATTAATATTGTCCTATAGTAATTTTTATAAAATATTAATCTAATAGTCGTGCAGTATATACTACTCGAATGGACAGGAGAAGCTGGAATGAAATAAGAATTATGAAAATTTTGTATAGTGATATAGGTTTTCGCATATTTTCACCTGGTTCTATTTTTCTTCTTAAATTTCTTTATTTGAATTCTCATGTATTTTTGCACTTGGACAAATAAATTACTCGTAAACAGCATTTACAGTTATATTTTATGGTCATGTTAATGTCAACCCAATGAACAGATCCAATATTTATGTTACTTTTTTCAAAAGGGAAAGTTTTACCCTTTACAGCTTTTGCACATTTCTAAAAACACTTTAAATCACCTATATAAAAATAGAAAAAGGAGTATAATTTAGTGCTTTTATTGTTTGTTAAAAGAAAGTTTTTTTTTACTAAAACCTTTTTTAAGGTATCTCGAATTTATTACTGATTTAAAAAGCTTTAAAAATGTGGTTTCTAAAATGACATTCTCATAGTTAATGTAGCATAGAACTTCATGAGCCAATTTAAATATGAAAATCTTTACTGATTATAAGAGATAAAAAAGATGGTCGGTGTAAATTTTATTTCCATTAATAAAAATAAAAATCAATTTAAAGCTGTGCCTTGTAGCGAATTCTGAACGCGGAAGAATTTCAAGTTCATAAATATTTTTACTTATATCTTGGTTGTTAGTACGTAATATCTCTGAAAAGGTTTTATTGGCATATTGGGATGACATAATATAGTGTTTTACTCATTTTTTCATGTCTTAATACTGTTGAAAACTGGTCAATTAGGTAACTAAATATGCCAGATCAACAAAATTTGAAATTTTTGTTTCTAAAATTTGATCTAATATTGAAAATGCTAAGTAATTAGTTCACGTTCTTCAGAAATGCGCTTTAATTGAAGATACTTATTGTTGATTTTCATGTTCCCCAATTTGAATCGGTAACATGATTTGTCAAATCCGACGCTACGGAACCATGCCAAAGAAAATTGTTATTTAGTCGGTATAACAGACGTTGTGTACCACACGTCCAAAAAATACACTGTGAGCACATTTGCTTGGATCATTGATCCAAATATTTGAATTTGTATCCCTTAAGTACTTTTATTCTCGCATCAAAATCAAAATTAGAAAAACTTGCTCGACTAGGATGAGTAACGAAAGCTTGTCATGTCTTTAATGGTGACAATTTAAATATAAAATGGATGAAACAAAATGGTACTAGACTTGGACACGCCGTCAATTAATATTAAGTGACCGTGAGTGAAACTTGAATTGTCAAAATAATTTTGAACTCTCACAAACATTTCATGTATTTATATCCGTATACAGGGTGTATCTAAATAACACCACTATGAGCACATTTGCTTGGATCATTGATCCAAATATTTGAATTTGTATCCCTTAAGTACTTTTATTCTCGCATCAAAATCAAAATTAGAAAAACTTGCTCGACTAGGATGAGTAACGAAAGCTTGTCATGTCTTTAAAGGTGACAATTTAAATATAAAATGGATTAAACAAAAAGGTACTAGATTTGGACACGCCATCAATTAATATTAATTGACTCTGAAACTTGAATTGTCAAAATAATTTTGAACTCTCACAAACATTTCATGTATTTATACCCGTATACAGGGTGTATCTAAATAACACCGAAAAAATGTTTGGTGTATAATTTTTTGAAAACACCCTCCTCCTCCAAGAATTCAAAAAAAAATTGTTTTTTTTATCTTCCCTATTTTTCTAAGGGTTGAAATAATCAACCTCTAAAATATTTTTTCTTATAACTTTTTTTTCGCTAAAACTTTTTATATTTAAAAGATATATCTAAAGTTCATTTACTAACTTTTTGTTCTCTTCAATTTTTTTAGAAAAGTTAGAGATTAATGAGAAAACAAAGTAAATGTATTGCAATGCATTTTCACAAAAACTAGCTGTTTAACGCCAAGGTTGTTTAAGAAGTGATTAAATAAAGTTGTTGATCGCGGCCTATCTTCAAATTTATTGTTTTGAAATTATTTAACATTCGATTTATTACTTGGTTAAGTTAGTTTAACTGAAGAGACAAATTACTGGGATAAGTTGGGAAACATTACGATTAAATAATATTTTATTATAACATTTTATTAAACAGTCAACCAAATAGTTCACCTATGATTCTACTTAGAAGTTGGAACTAAGAACAGAACTGAACATGAATAAAATGAATGAATAATTTAATGTTATAATAATTTAACAAAAAACAAAAACCTGTCAAATATCGACAATACTATCTACAAAAAATATTGAATATGATTGCGTTCAGCTCTAATACAAGCATCTGTTCTATTTCTCATAGAACTGCGTATGTTTTAAAACACTCCTGATGAATTTTTTATCGTTTCACAACCTGCTATAATACGATTTTGCAAAAATCCAAAAGATAGAGGTCAAGGGAGCGGTCTGGCTAGTTTACAGGTCCTCTTCGACCAATTCATCGATTGGCATACACCTCATCCAAGTGACTACTTGCACGTATACTAAAACGGACTGGTGCTCTGTCGTGCATAAACCGTAACTGTTACCTAATTTGAATGGGAATTACTTCAAGAAGAACAAGTAATTCTTTGAGAAAATGACAATATGGACCTATTAAATGATTGTCAATAATTCCAAGACACACATTTAATGAAAATTGATACTGATGATTTCCTTCAAAAAAGCCATGAGGATTTTCCAACGGCCTAAGTGTGATTATTATGATAATTTCTAACACAGTCTCTTGAGAAATTCGCCTCGTCAGTAAATAAAATATTTCTTAAGAATTGTGGCGCTTATTAATAAGCCATTGACAAAAACCACACGCGGTAAAAAATCTCGAATTAGTAATGCCTGCAGCTGTTGAAGATGATAGGAATATAACTGTTGTTCTTTTAAAATTCAAAAACTACCGAATGGCTTACATTTAGGGCACAACCTATCTTCCTGGCACTAGTTTCTGGGAATTTTTCGATCAAATTATGTACGTCTTCTTCCAGAGCTTCAGTTGTGACTTCTCGGGTACGGTCGTAGTCATGACTTCTGTTTTCAAATTTACCAAATTCCCGCAAGCATTGATGAATATTTGAGAACGTACTAGATGGGGTAATCTACGTTCTGGGTACTGCTCAGCATACATTGTTTGCGCATTCAATGCATTGCCGTTAGCACACCCATATGTAAAATGCATATCTGCCATTTCAAAATTCGAATAGTTAACCATATTTTCGCTTTACCAACTATTTTTTCACAAAATCATAAAACTTGCGAAAGAGTAAGAAAAAGTAACAGTAAATGACATTTCACAAGCCCTCTTTCAATTTTTTCTATGCATTCCATTGTAAACAACAGGCAACTAGATCTTACGCCTCGCGTTACACAGCTCGACTTTTTGAAAATGTATTGCAACACATTTACTTTGTTTTCTCGTTAATCTTTTCTAAAAAACTTGAAGAGATCAAAAAGTTAGTAAATGAATGGGACTTTTTAGATATACTTTTTAATGTAAAAAGTTTTGTCGAAAATAAAGTTATAAGAAAAAACATCTTAGGAGTTGATTATTTCAATCCCTTAGAAAAGTACTACAGGGGTGAAAAAATTTCAGAGAGTATAGTTTTATTCAGATACTGTTCACCAAGCTTAGTTTCTTTAGCTTAATATACAGAGAAGATAAAAAAGAAAAACAATTTTTTTTAGAATTTTTGGAGGGGCGTAACTTTTAATTTTAAATTTAAATTTTATACCGGAACCCCCCCTTAATTTTCATCGGAGAATCACCTATATGTTGATCTAGTCTGAAAAATACCTCAAGTGCTTCTTGTAACTTTTATTTTACCACCATCAAAGAAGACGAAACCCACCATTAAAAGTCATTGTTGGCCCCAGATTCAAGTTGTAAACCGGCCACAAAACAGAAATATGGACAAAATAATTACCGACGAAAGAAAGCTGTTCATACGGAAAGCCAACGCTTTTTTCTAAAGACACACAGACCTTATACCCAACCTAGAGGAACCAAGTTTAATTATCATGGATAACGCCAGTTACCATTCACTATTGGTGGAACCAATTCTATGCTCCAGTTAGTCTAAAACAAAATTACTAGAGTTGATCGAGTCTAAAAATATCAATATTCAAGGGAAACTAAGTAAAAAATTTGGGAAATTATAAGAACTAAGTTGCCAAAAAAGAGAGTATTATTTGGACTGTTATGCTGAAATAGTGGGTGACAAAGTCTTACGTTTAGAACTATATCATTGCCAGTACAACGGCATTGAAATGATTTGATCAGAAAGTATAAAAATCTGCGATCAAGAAATTATTAAAACTAATGTATCTCCAAATTATGTAATTCGGACTTGGAATGAGACACTCCAATAAGTTAGTAGAACCCATTGGCAAAATTACATGTAACTCATTTTGAAAGACTGGGAAATGGAAAAAGTTATAGATGCTTTCGATATCGCTCCCCTCATAATAACCGACGGTGACAGTTCAATAGAAAAAGATTTTTTGGACGACGAAGACAACTGATGTTTAATTTGTGTTTAGAATCATAGTTGCGATTTTGTTTTTTGTGTAATTTTTTCTGACAGAGGTCTTGTAAACTCAACAGCTTTCAGCCTTTTTTCAAGTCCAGTTTCTAAATAAAATGGGAACTATTTGTAACGTAATTATTATTAATTAATAACAAAAACTTATAATATTTTGTAACGAAATTCGATCATGATTCATATTTATCCTTGGATATCTAAACTATTTTAAACCATGAGTTATCATTTTTCCATGTTTTAGTAACTCTCGAGTCGCTTAATGAAAATCTTTTACAACTATGGGTTCACCAGTACTCAGCGGCTGGAGGCTATTCTTGTCTAGGTTGGAACTCAGAGAACTATGGCATTCGCTCACATCCAGCAGCTGAGCATTGGTGAATGCGCCCAATGGCTTTGTTGCCTATAAAATTTAGGCTCCTATTGTTCGATCCTTCAAAGTTAGAAATTTGACAACCGTCGATAGTTCAAAACCAAAATAAGAATACACGTGAATTTTGTTACTAGATTTACAGTACGATCAAATGGAAGGACTAGCCTTATTTCCTCGATTATAGGTCTACTCAAAACTGTATTTTCCGAGCAGACATTATCGATTATGTTAGAGTTGAATGTATTTTGACTTATTCAAAATCTTGTTATAAATACTATAAATTATTACTCCTTGATAGTTATTTGCGTCATTAGTACAGAAACATAGTTTTTGGACGTGTGATACATTTTTTCGTGCTGACTTCATTAAAATTATTTTTCAAAAGTTATTTGGTGACACGATCATATCATAAGTTACGTTGACAGTATTTTAATATGTATGACAGCTGTCAGGTAATGTTGTGCATAAAAAATTAATGGTAGCAAATTGACGATGTTTACGATTACGCCAAAGGCAGTATTTTTGAACGATTTTGAGAATCGGAAAGTCAGAGTTGCCGTACGAGCGCTCAAAATGCATTTATGAATACATCCAGTGCAAAAATATTTCTTTGTAGTAACATGCAATACCAGTATTGTAACATGTGGGCCACGTTTGAAAGCTCATTAAAATTAATACTCAACTGCTATTATATACTGTGTTCTGTTCATCAATAGTTTCCAAGTGTGCGGTTTCTTATAAAATTATGCTTTCTAAAAAACGTAGGCACATTTTATACTACACCTTAAGTATTCTCAAAATACGCCCACATGAGTAGTATGGTTCTCCTTTCTTCGGCTCTTTTTAATTTTCATTCTTTATCTATCGTTCAAAACACCACATGTCAACGTTTCACCCCGTACGTAAGAACCTTCTTCTTCTCAGTATTTTGTATGGTTTCCTTGCCACCCATTTCTTGCTTTTATCTGCTCATAATGTATCCAGATTTCCGGTATCTCTATCCATATACAATTTATTTCCTCTCTAGTTGTTTATACTTCTCTCAAACGTTCCAAGAATAGAATCATGTCGTTAGAAAATCGGATTTTCCGATATTTCTTTCCCGCCACTCTTTCGAGATTTCTTCAGTTTCGGTGCACATTTTCGAAGATGTTAGTGGAAGACTCATGTACCAATATCAAATGAATCTGCCACCCTTTCTACTATGCTAATTCGAACACTCTGACATGTAGGTATGAGTTGCTGTTCAACAGTCTCTCCCTACAATCTAAAGATTTATCTTTTTATATTTCCATATGTTTTTCCCACCGTACATAGGACTTCGTACCAATAAAACACTATCTCTCTTGGGTGGTTCAACCCTAACCACATTCCGCATACCCGTTCTTGTGAAACCCTTCTTCCATCCTCTTTTCCAATCTCCTAGTCCTCTTCCTTGTCGTTTTAAAACCCCAATCTGAATATAATTCTTCTTTAATGGTCTTATGTTTTGAATTGTTAACACTATCTTCACTGCATTCACTACATTTCTTTGTCCCACTCTTGTCCCGGCGGTATCATAACAGTAATCATAAATTCCCTCAACCAATTCTCTCTATTGTTTATATCATTGCATGGTAATGTCAACTCTTTTAATTATCTACCTTTAAGCACTTTCTGTTCTCTCCCATCTTTTTATCATTCTTCGAGATGTCCAGAGCTCCTTTATTCTCTACCCTCTCTTGTAGTTTATCTGGACTTCATCAACCTTCGTAATTCTACCGCTTTTCATTTTTGTCTATATCTATCGCCACCCACTTTTAATTTTTTTATTTATTGTGCTGTTTTATAACTTCGCTATCTATTCTTTTCAGTGCATCAGCATGAAACAGATTTGTTTCGTGTATTCGTTGATTGAGATTTTCTACGTATACAACTATCTTATATGCTGTGTGGACCAAGTGTTACTATTATTCTTCTAACAGTATTTTTCTTCTTTCCTTATTACCAATCCTGTATGGATGTATCACTTTATGAATCCTTCCTTCATTCACCACAGCATTGTAATACTTCAGTATTCATTTCTCAAAATATTTTCAGTTTATGCATACAATTCTTGTAGCTCATCTTCGCCATATTCACTGGTTACCATATAAAAACTACAATGTTTAGTATTGCTTCAACCTTTATTGCCAACACTTACCGCTTTTTGAACTGATGTTATCAATATTTTTCCTACTAATATTTTGACCTCTTTCTTACCTCTGTTCTTACCAGCAAAAGATGTTTAGATTTTTCTCGATCCATTTTTCCTTCTTGCCAACATTTAGCGTCTCATATCCCAATCATATCAATCATTACGCTTATTTGCTTTCTTCCTAACTTGCCTTTGTACATTTCATGTTTCTAGCAATTTTCCTTGTTCCCTGTTTGTGTACACTTCGCGGTACTATTTTACTCGAAGATCCTTTACCTGTAGCAGTACCTTTAGTGTGTGAATAATTTTTTATTAAACTAATTGTGCTGCACTACAACACATTTTTATAGGTCTGTAATGCGGTAGGACCCTTCTTCTCAGTTCCGGTCCCAGATTATTTTTTATTTGTAATCTTCACTATATTCAGTTTTATCACTCACGTTTGTTAGAGGTTACACCGCGTGAAGGTGAGGTTGATGATTAAGCTTGTATATACGAGTTACTACAACTCCTTATAATTCATAAGCCGCAATTAAAAAAGTCCGCGATTTTTATACAAAACCGACCAACATGTAATAGGGTATCACAGCTTTACGTATGGAAATTTTTATATTATAGACACTATTGAGTTTTTGTATTTTTGCGAAGCATTTATAAGAGCTCGTCAATATTCTTTTAATTTTTATCTTTTTATGATCACTATTTCAATGCGGAAGTGAAAGGTGCGCATATACTTAAATAATCTGGTTATTTATAAACGGTCTTTTAGCTACTTACATGGTTCCACGAAAGTACAACCATTAAGATCTTAAACCGATTGGACGTTTTTAAAAAATAGGACTATACTTCAAAATATGGTAATGCAATTAGAGAAACTACTGTTTCTCTCTGTTAAAATTGAAAATATCTCTTGACAATGCTAATTTTTTATTCGCATCTTTCGCGGAATATTTAATTCGCAATATTTCAAAAACTAGAACAACAGTTCCATTTATCAAAGACCTAAATCACGTACCTCAACAGGGTTTGGTAGCAATAGGGTAAGGAGTTCTAAAACTCGACGCAAATATTTATGACTTGCATCTCTAGACCGTAGTGATTTTTTAAGGTTACCGACCTACGGGGAGGGAGTATCTTTTCTCCACATTCAATTAAAAACAATAAATAGCATATCATTTAAATTAGAGATCTTATACAGTACCAAACTGAGGTGTACATATTGGATATCGGGTAATAAATTTGATAATATTTATCTTATGATATTAAAGGGATGTATTTATTACTACCAGTAGGTATGGTTATAAATTAAATATATGGTATCATACTTATTAAATATATAAAAGAATAAATAAATCAAATGTAATCTGCATTGAAGGCTATATATGTTGCACTCGGACTAGGTTGTCTTCGCTCGTCTGCGGTATCTTAAAGGAAACGTTCAACATCGTTGTATAATTTAAAAACATGGCTTCAGTACATACTTGACTAAGCTATTTAATCCTTTATTTTTGTTATTGAAATATTAGCTATACTACATTAAAAAATATCAAAAATGACTAGTGTAAAATGGTTTCTATATGAAAACGTATAAAAAACGAAGTCAAATTAGTTTTCTATAATGTTCAAGAATAAGGGGAGAAGTATATTCTTGTCTGGCATGCTGTATCCAATTACTGACATAACGATATGTTTCCCGAATTTATTGATTTACGGAAATTCAATACCTAAACACCAAAAATAATTTAACTAAATCTATTCGACAACCAAAGGTGCTTCGAGTAGGCTGTCATTTATAATTTATAACGAAGTGTTGATATTTTATTATCTATATCAGCGTTTTATAATATTTTAGTAGTTTGAAAATGTAAAATATGAAAATATAAACTTTCACGATTTAAACTCAAATTATCTTTTAGGTTTATAAGTCGTGTACAAAATTTATACATTTCGATAACAATTATACATATCGTCGTCAGTAGTACTAACAGATTTAATAATTAATTAAAGTGTCAAACAAATTTATAAAATATGAAAATGTAATGAATAAGTTTGCGTAACAATTAGGGGTATGTATTTGTAAGTCTACTTTGAATATTATTTTATTGTAGTAACGATAAATGGATCTGTAATAGATTAAATATTATTAAACCGTTTTGAAAATGACATTCCAGAGCACCTTCTAACGGACGAAAATAAAAAAATAAATTTAATAAAATTTATTCACATTATAATGTGAACAAGTGCATGACTAAAAGCCTAATCTAATCAAAAATCCAACAGAGAATTCATAATTTTCTGTTACTATTTAAAAACTGTAATTGTTATGATACATTAAAAACAAAATGTATCCGGTTAATCTTATTTTAATTTTAAATGTGTATGTTATCATTTCACTGCTTTGATGACTAAACAATTATTTGGTAAAACATTTACTTCGTCTAGCATGTTTATGTTGGGAGCAAAGTCCCAAAACGGCACTTGGCCGAAAAAATGCTCAATCTTAGGTTTATGCATTACAAAACGTCCAAAGTACGAAATGGAAGTGGTTTTCGGGCTTTGGCCATTTAGAAACAACCAAACCTAGGATGATGCAAATGGCGAATGACCAAACTCCGAAATGGAAGGAATGAACTTCTCTCAATGTTGGTACGCCTGCGCCATCACTCTTTCTCACGCGCTTATGCTCACATACCAGTGGTTTTACTTTGTTGTGGTTTGATTTTGAGGTTGGAAAGTGCTCTTAATTTTAACATGTCTGTTGTTTCGGAACAAGAGTTTGAGGATTAGATAGTTACATGAAGTCTAGTAATTGTGATAATAAGTTCATACTATCACCATTAAAGTATGATGAAATATTGCACGAAGTGAAGTTATCTCTAGAAAAGAAGAAACAAGGGCAACCTTTAGCATCAATTGATTATCGCCGAATAAAAAGGTAGGATGTACTAACAATTTCTGATCGTGATAAGTTAATAGAAAAACGGTCAACTGATAATGATTCCATTAGGTATTTTTGCCACAGTGATGAGTTATATAATATTATTCACAAAGCACTCTATGATACTGGCCATAAAAGGACCAGATGCATGGACAAACAACTAAAAATAAAATATTGCAATATAACTAAAGGAAGTAAAGTAAGTCATAAACATTTATTTAAATTTTATGTTCTCAGTGTCAGCTTAAAAAGAAACAGAATAAAAAAGGATTAGTTGTTAAACCAATATTAAGCAGCATTTGTCTTCCTAAGACCCCTGAAAAGTAAGCGAGCAGAATAGGTAGCGTTTAATCTTGTAGATATTTTCTGTGTTGTCGGAGCTTCTTTCGTTCTTCAGAGTAATAATGGCCGACAATTTACTGCCTCAGTTATTAAGGAGCTGGCAAACATGTTTGACGCGAGAATAGTTCATGGGAAAACCTAGGCATTCTCAATCCCAAAGCAGCGAAGGAGACTATCCAGGATGTTAGGTGTATCTTTGTTTCATGGCTAGCTGACAATAACACTACATCTCGGTCCGAGGGCTGTGTTTTAATCAGCTAAAGAAAAATAGGTCTTTTCATCGTGGTATCGGTAGAAGCCCGTATGAAGCTATGTTTCGTTGAAAAGGCAGGCTGCAGAAATGCTTCCAAGTTCTAATAAAATCTTTCCACCTGTTAATATCGGACAAACGGTTTTGATTAGAATTCGAGAGGTCGATAGAGGACGTATTGCTTCAAGAAACGTGATAGGTATTGTATTGGAGAAGAAAGACGACTTGTATCAGTTAGGTACAAAATCAGGCATCATCCAAAAACTTTACGCTCGGAATGAATATCATATTTCTGATGAACAATTTTTCAAATTAGTGATGTCTCTAATGCTACAATATCACTAAGAAAAGCGGCGGCTGTAGAGACGAACTCAAAACAAGGCTTCGTTAAATGCAATTGCAGAAACTATTGTGTAAATAAAAAGTGCAATTCGAAATGTCATTCTTCGTCAACATGATCAAACAAATCATACTATTACGGATTAACACTGAATGAAATATTTTATTATAAGTAACCATTTGTTGTGATAATTTACGAGTTAGTTCATTAAATAAGTTTCAAAATATTTCTGTGTTCTGATCTAGGTTTGGTTGTTTCCAAATGGCTAAAGTCCGAAAACTACTTCCATTTCGTACTTTGGACGTTTTGTAATGCCCAAATCTAAGATTGCGCATTTTTATCAGCCAATTGCCGTTTTCGGACTTTGCTCCCAAAATAAACATCAAAATAACTTAAACAAGCGAAAAGAAAATCTCTGCTTAAATAAGATTTGGAATCTTGTAATTAAAAAAAGACAGAATGGTTTTTTCTGTGTTTCCTAGACGAAGTAAATTCTTTACCAAATAATTGTTTAGTCATCAAAGCAGTGAAATGATTTAACACATACAGGGTGTTTCTTAAAGACATGCTAATAGTTAAGGGGGCGATTCTTGGACCTATTTTAAGAAAAAAACTTCATATGAACGAATGTCGTAAACGTCCTAACCTTCGAAATACAGAGTGATAAAGTTTCCAGAAACATTTTTTTTACAACAACTGTGATACTATTGTAGATACCTTTATAAAATTTGATACACGTCTTCAATGCATCAAGATGCATTTTCTGATGTACAAACAATTTTATTATTTTTATCGTCCGTACGGATTTTGCATTAAATATTTTTGGAGAAAAAAATGGTACGCCACTGTTTTCTCTTAAAATAAACATTATTTTTTGAATTCTCATTCATTTGTGAGCAAATTTGATCTCTAGATTTTATTTTGTCCGATCAATAGTTTTCGCTTAGAAAAATAAAAAACCGATTTAGAGTATAATTTTTATGAGAACGACATGACATTGCTAATAATTTCCTGACCTTGACTGTGAATTATTTTACCTTTCACACCATAAGTGATCTTGGATGTTGATGATTTGACAGGATTCATATCTGCACGTTTTAACATATTAATAATATTTGCATTATCGATATAACAGCGATTCTTACCTTACGTGGCAAATAAATTATTGTTTGTAGTCTTAATAAAGACTTTGTTTATTATAAATCGATCAAAACAGCAAATACAACAATAATCACAAAAACTTCGTACGCGCGAAAACAAACTAAATTTGACAAATTATTGTATTCCCCTACAATTTTAAATACCGACTAATAATTTTTTAATACATATCTAGTTACATAAATCTAATTATTCTGGAATAAATTATGTTATTACAATCGTCAATGTTAAAACAATAGCTGTTGACTTACAGTTAGTTGTTGGTGTTCAAAACCATCTCAGTGCGTCCTTTCTTTGATTTTTAGTATCTCATTGAAGTTATTTACTTTTTGGATGTTTTTTCAAATATCAGTAAGTAATGGTAAATTATAAGAATGCGGAAATAGCGGCAATGCATTACGTATATGGCCTCGCAGATGGTAATACGACAGAAGCCAGACGCATTTATTCTGACCAATATCCTAATCGTGCCAGATAGTCGAACCTTTTCAAATATTCATCGCCGACTTAGCGGAACTGGTAGTTTCAAAAAAGGTACTCCGGAAGGTAGAGCTCGAATTGCCAGAACACTTGAAATTGAGGAAGTGGTGCTGCAAGAAATCGACGAACATCCCGAGACGAGTACGCGAAAGATCGCTAGAGCTCTGAATATTTGTCACCAAATAGTTTGGCGTATTTTAGTTGAGTTTTTGTTATATCCATACCATATTGTAAGGGTACAGGCATTACACCCTAGGAATTTCCCACAGCGTGTGAACTTCTGTCAGTGGTAGCTTTGAAGTATTAAGACTAAATCCGCAGTTTGAGTCCCAAATTTTGTTCACAGACGAATCAAATTTTTCTCGGAATGATATTCAAAATTTTCATAACAACCATGTATGGGCGGAAGAGAACCCGCATGCCATAACCGAAACTTATTTTCAAGAACAATTTTAGGAAAAGGAAAAATTTGATGGATGGTCTTATTTGCATTTTTTGGAAGAAGAATTATGGATTGCTTGAAGATGTACCAATTGCGTTAAGGAATCGAATGCGGTACATGCACGATGGAGCTCCTGCTCATTTTAGTATAATTGTCCGAAATCATTTAGATACAGTTTATCCTGATCGTTGGATAGGTCGCGGAGGACCTCAGCAATGGCCAGCAAGATCCCCGATCTCAATAGTTTGGATTACTTTTTATGGGGCACCTTAAGGCTCTAGTGTATAAAACTCCCGTTAACACTTTAGAAGATTTAAGAGAGCGAATAGTTGCCTCGTATGAAACTATACGGAATACGCCGGGAATGTTTGAACGAGTGCGCAATTCCATGCGTAGCGGGCGGAAGCATGCCTATTAAGTGAATTCTCCCACTTTCAACAGTTTTTATAATCAATGTTAGTATTATTAATAATTAATAATTAATAAATTTAAACCTTTCATGTAAACTTACTTTACTAAAATAAAATAAAACTCGTTTTTCCAAAAAGCTGAAATCCCTGAAATTATTGGCAATTGAAAGTTTTTTTTAGTTTTTCCTAAAGTAGAATCAGTTACTTATTTTCGAATTAATTCTCATTTAATATTAAACAAACTGAATAGCTTGAAAAAATAAAAAAAAAACGATTTCCGTACAAGTCACTTTAGCGATTTGGCCCTAAAGCAAAAACGATTTTTATTTTTGTAAGCGAAAACCATGCATGGGACGAAATAAAATCAAGAGATCAAATTTACTCACAAATGAATGAGAACTAAAAAAAGAATTTTTATTTTAAGAGAAAGCAGTGGCGTACCATTTTTTCTCCAAAAATATTCAAATCAAAACCCGTACGGACAATTTTATAAAGATATCTACAATAGTATCACAGTCGTTATAAAAAAATTTTTTTTCTAGAAACTTTATCACCCTGTAATTCAAAAGTTAGGACGTTTACGACATTCGTTCATATGAAGTTTTTTTCTTAAAATGGGTCCAAGAATCGCGCCCTTAATTATTAGTATGTCTGTATAATTAAAATTAAAATAAGATTAAACGGATACATTTTGTTTTCAATGTATCATAACAATTGCAGTTTTTAAATATTAACAGAAAATTATGAATTCTCTGTTGGATTTTTGACTGGATTAAGTTTTTAGTGATGCACTTGTTCACATTATAATGTGAATCAATCTTATTAAATTTGTTTTTTGATTATGGCATTTTATATTGTTAACCTTCGTCCGTTAGAATATGCTCTGGTATGTCATTTTCAAAACGGTTTAAAATATTTAATCTATTAAAGATCTTTTATCGTTACTACAATAAAATAATATTCAATGTAGGCTTACAAATACATACCCCTAATTGTTACGCAAACTTATTCATTGCATTTTCATATTTTATAAATTTGTTTGACACTTAATTAATTATTAAATCTGTTAGTACTACTGACGACGATATCTATAATTGTTATCGAAATGTATAAATTTTGTACACGACTTATAAACCTATAAGATAAGTATTTATAATTTGAGTTTAAATCGTGAAAGTTTATATTTTCATATTTTACATTTCCAAACTACTAAAATATATACATTATTATAACACTGATATAGATATTAAAATATCAACACTTGGTTATAAATTATAAATGGGCAGCCTACCCGAAGCACCTTTGGTTGTCGAGTAGATTCAGTTGAATTATTTTTGATGTTTAGGTATTGAATTTCCCAACATTTATATATTTCAATAGCTTCTCGTTGTAAACGAACATAATCATGTGTACATTTATGAATCTAATCCTATACACAGATTGTAAGATCTGCTATGTTTAAATGATCACATTGCTTAATTCTTGTTTTGTGCCATATTTTAACTTTCTTTTTTGTTGTTTATTAATACACGTTTGTATGAAAGTGCACTAGTAAAGTTGAATAGTTTCACACTGTATTATTTGCTCATACACAGTGCAATTATTAGATAACATAATACTTTGATATTTTAAATAATTATCATAACACACTCTGAAATGAATGAGTCAGTTTAAGAATTAAAAAAAAAATTCAGTCACATTACTTACAAATACATACAAATAAAGTCTCGATTTATATAGACATGTTTATTAAAATACTTTGGCCTTTATTCCACTCTTATAAGTAAGAAATTTTATTATAATAATACTCGTGATTTTACTTTGGTAATAATAATAATTCCTATTGTTTCAGGTCCTAACGGATGCCCGCGTCGAAGGGGACGACAAACATACACACGCTTCCAAACGTTAGAACTGGAGAAAGAATTTCATTTTAATCACTATTTAACACGAAGACGACGTATTGAAATAGCACACGCACTTTGTTTAACGGAACGTCAAATAAAAATCTGGTTTCAAAATAGACGTATGAAACTAAAAAAAGAATTAAGGGCGGTTAAAGAAATAAATGAACAAGCAAGACGAGAACGAGAAGAACAAGATAGACTAAAACAACAACAGCAAGAAAAGCAACAAAAAATGGATCAACAGCATCATTCTTCGTCTCAACATCACCATCACGATCCTATGAAAATGGCCCTTGACAAATCCAGTAGTAACGATCTCTTAAAAGCTGTTTCTAAAATCCCAACATAAGAAGGCATTTCCCTAATGCCGCATTAAATGAAATCTAAATACGTAGTAGTTTTAAGGTGCATAGACGTGAAATTGAATTAAAACCCAGTGAACTGTGCTCTAGTTGTGTAAATTATAGTTTTTGTGTGCACAGTACAAAGATTGCGGTTTACAACTTTTCTCCCAAGGATTTTTTACGGGAAACTTTTATTTTATACAGCGTAGGAGATATATTTTGTTGACTTCTTGTGTTGTAATTCTTTGTACATATTATACATTTGTTCATGTTATTATTACGCACTTTTAAAACTAAGTGAGATATCTGCAGTTAGAATTTTTACCTACTGTAGATTTTTTTGTTACTGTTCGATTAGTATTGTTGTGATTGCAAAATGCATTTAATTTTTAATTAAGTTTATGATGTCCACGCTGCTTATGGCCAGCCATGTTACTACACTGATTATTTATTGTTTGTTTTGTGAGGTGTCTTGTTTTATTTACAGTGATCATATGGCAGTAAAAATTATTAGCAAAATGCGTGCCAAGTATTCCTTTTCTATAGTATAATTTAGGATAATTTCTTTCAAATATGTCCGTGTCATATTAAATACGAATCCGTATCCAATACAGAAAAAAAATCACGTTTTGATCTTTATAGTACATAATACGTAATTTGGTGTCAGGGTAGCCAACGTAAAATTAACACATTGATAAAATACAGAACTATTTACTCTTTTATCATAAAGTTTCATTGTATTCATTATTTATTCTTTCTTCTTCTGTCGTACCGTCGTATTTTCTCGTGTAAAATATAATTCTATTAGGTCGTTGTCGTACGTGTACCATGTATACATAGTTAAATTGTGTGTTTGCCTATTCTGCAATTAGATACGTAAATTGTACAATATTTCCAAGATAAAAGTGTATTTACCTACAGTATTTATTTCATTTTGAAAAGTTTTATTTTTTGACTTGTAGAAAATTACTACGTATACGCTGTGGAGAATAAATATGTACAGGTTATTTTACGTTGTTGACTGTTAATGAGTTTTTCAAAAACTTTTTTGGTTTTCCGCGTAATTTGTAACAAAAGAATATTTATTTGTCTACTTTTTAAGTAATTGTACAGTAAAATTGTAAATAGTCACAATTAATTCTAGATGAACTAGTATTAGTATTCCGTATAACCCAGCAAAACTTGGACTGATATTACTAATGCTTTTTAAACATTAGGGCTAAATAATATGCTTTATAGCAAAAACGTTGTTTTTAGGGCAACCGAATAATTTTATAGTACAAGAAAACAAAAACTTGCCATACTTTGTATTTATTAAAATAATGCAATAAGTGCAGATGCTTACAGCAGCACTTCCCCCTAAAAAAGTAGACTCAAAAGTTACGATTACTTAATTCAGCAATTAAAAATTGTTATTTTATTTCTAAAACTCTTCATATTCCAGATATGCAATTAAATTGTGTAGCTCTCTTTAGCCTGTGATAGAAACATTTTCTGGAACATTTGCCGGCCTATGCTTTATTTGCTGGTCTTTTCTCATGTATACGCGTATATAAAAAGGTTCAAATTCTGAACCGTTTAGTTTACACTGATTTTATATTTACGGTTTGGTCTTAGCCAATATTGTTGATTGCGTTTTCTATCTTTTGTTAGAAGAAATGTTAATGTTAAATGGTATGCAGTGCAATATGTATTATGTGTAGATAGTATTACCAAAAATTGTTACATAAGTACGTAATTAATTTTCATTTTTTATTAGATGTGTAAATCATGGTGCAATGAATTGGTTTCTGTTTGAATCAGAAGCTAACAGAGCCGAGTTGGGTACAATTTATTGTAGGTTTGTTAGAAAAATCAGTGTAAACTAATCGGTGTTAAATTATGCTTTCTACAGCAAAACATAAAAAAAATCATATCATCAAAATTACTTAAAATTAAGTCGGAACATTCAGCAAATGGAATCAAAGGAAAGCTGGAAGGCAGCTAACATTTGTGTAGTGTAACTAATAAAGTATTAGGTAGTGTAAGTGTTAGATATTTTATGACCTAGTTGTTCATCATACGTGCTCTCGAGACCGAATTATGACATGCGATGTATCATAAAACAGTCGTCAGTACCATTATTACAGTTGCTACCTACTGTTGCTTTTGATGCCATGTGTCTTATTACTTGTGTAATCCTATTATATGTAATGTACAGATTGTCTGAACTGAATAAACATTACTTTCGAAAATTAGGATGTTGTTGTTCTCTTCCTATAATTTTGAAGTTAAAACCTAAATTTAAGGTATTAATAACATTCGTATGCAAATATGATGTCGCCCAAACATAAATAGTAAGTAATACTCTTATTAATAAATAAGAAACCTGAGAAGAGTCAGATATTATAGTTTGATTATGTGATAGGCGTTTTGCTGGACTCCCACAGAGAACGTTAGAAATGTTCACTGGATACTTTACGGTTTTAATATGTATTAAACGATTCTTTTAAATTTTATTGTCTGCTTGCAGCTTTACAAACATAACTATTAGACGGTACAGATGAGCGTTTAATTAATTCTACGAAATGTCTTCAAAAGTAGTGTCATCTATTTGTATTATTTTAGGCTTTAATATTGATTTCATTATTGACGTTATTGATCGATTCATAACCTTGTGTAGAAGTTTATTGTCATCGTAACTCTTTTCTTATGTGTTATGCCGATAAAACTGTTTGCACAAAAAAATATGCTTATAGTGTAAAAGAAACTGAAACACTTTGTAAACTTATAGGTACTTGTACATACATCCATCTAAAGTGCATTCAAATGTAAGGCGAACTAAACGTAAATCAATCATGCGCTGTTGACATGATCGACAGAAAGTGCAACGAAACCATTGAACAGAGCCGTATTAAAAGCTAAATATATTGATCAATATTTATTTAACAAAGTATTTGATCTTAAAAATATTCTTACAATTATGATCCTAATTATGATGAACTAGATTCTTCATCATCGTCAGCCAGATTAATGATTAATGCTCGACTTGGATCTCAATTAATTTGTTCAACTCCCACATTTTAACCTCATTTTTATCGATTACGTGCTGAACGCATTTTCCCCATTTGTCAGCAGTTATATTTTGCAAGGCTTGATTAGGAAGTTTTTTTAAATCTGCAAATTTGAAGCTTGTATTATGCCGAGCTATAAAAGTATTTGTATCAGCCCATATTAAGTCTATTGCATTAAGTTCGCAATGGTATGGCGGCAAGCGAAGAACGGTCTTATTTTGACTCGCGGTCATTTCATTAACAATAAACTCTTGGTAATTCGCCGTATGTTGTTTAACTATTGCCAAAAGTTGGACCTTGAGCATTGAGTTATCAAAGTGAATGTCTTTGAAGCGCAGCCAGTTTTCATTATCCCCTTTTTTCGAGCCACTTGTTGGTATTTTTTCAAATCGCCGAGAGTGGTATGGTGCATTATCTATTACTATCACTGAGTTTGCTTCCAAACGGGATAAAATATTTGCAAACCTATGTTTCTAATAATTCACCGTTCATCTCTTCGTGGTAATCGCCGGTTTTGTTTGATTCTAAATAACTTAAACCACCCTCGACAAATCTTTTTTCATTGCCAATATGGCAAAGGATTAGCGGTTTTCATTTCCCTAAAACATAAATTCTGTGAAAACCAAATTTATATTTCAAAAAGTGGGTTAATTACATGCAGGATTTTTTAATCTGGGGAATAATCGGTCTAAAAAGGCTTGTTTTGACGAAGTCATGGTTTGATCAATCCATACAAAAGGGGTTGTGGTCCCTGCATTAACCCATGTATCATCAAGGCAGTGTATGGGTCTATATTCTCCTATACGCTTTAATTTTAGTAAGGTACTCTCCTCTCCACATTATAATTTTTTCCCTGTCCAACAAGCTATTCTGTCCTTACTTTTTCCATTTATAATTTGAACTTTTCAAAACTTTGCAAAATGTAGTACGTTTAAAATTTGGCAACAAGTCGTTATCATTAACTTCTTTTAAAACTTCTTCAATTGAGGGTACTTCATTACGGAAAAAAATTCATGAATTTTTCTTCTTATCGCATGCTTATCGGCGTCATCCAGTTTTTTCATAGCTGTGTGATTTTGATTCGTTTTTGGTTTCGCAAAACTTCCTTTTGCTTTGTATTCCCTAACAACCTTAAGAACAGAAGTACGGCTTACTCCAACGTTTTCCGCTACTTATTACAGGTTATTTTCTGGTTTGCTCTTGTCTCAATTTTAAAAACATTTACAATAACGACACTAACGTGGTTTTTTGGAGCGTTTTTTAGCTGGAGCTAAACCCTCACAATGTTCAGCTAACAACAACAAATAACAAGACGAACCACAACGATAAAAGCTGCGAAAACAAGGGACTACCTAATGAAACGATACGCCATTTACCACGATAGAAAATATAATGCGCCCTTGACTAAACTCGCTTGAAATTCGCCATACGTCTGAGCACCAGAACCGACCAATAAGAACCGTGCTGTCCAACTACAAAAGACTAATTATACGTTTGTGGGTTTTTATTTTAATTCGCCTTGGATTTGAATACACTTTACATAGTTAGTAACTTCACTGGTATTGCACTTGTTTTAAAATTCTCTTGCTAAATGCAAAAATACTTATCTACCGATTGATAAATTAGAAAAGTTACAATGTCCATTAACGTATAAACAAAAAAGATATAAAAATACATTTAACAATTTCCATAATGATAAGGGTGATTAAAACTATGTAATTTCATAGGGACGTGTTTATCAACTACGTATCTCTCAGAACAGAACAACAATGTTTTTTAAGACTTTCAAATTTTTTTCAAAAAAAAGACAATTGAAAGGTTGAGAAATATTTGTAGTGAATAAAAACAATGATAGTAATTGGTTTCCGTTGTTTGCAAGGTCAGATATAGTCAATTTTGGGACTATTCACAAATCTAGCCTAAGTTAAATTTTTTTTTGCCATTCCTCAGTATTGACCGGTTGCCCGATTTCAGAAATCCCTGAGGACAAAAAATTGGCGTGAAATCTGTGACCTAGATTACCACCCAGTAAGCCTTTTGCCAATATATTCATCCAGATAATAATTCTCTGACCAATGTCGTTACACTGGCATAGTGCGTCGGTGCTCCAACTTTATGAAAATTCAACAAATGTACAGTAAGAACACAATCTCTATTTTCATCACTTTGATTTTCTACCTATATTACTAAAAACAATCTACTACTAGTTCGATACAACGGTACTTGCAATTTAAATTATGATTGATAATTACGAGCCAATGATGGCATTCCCTAAAATTTTGGCCAAGATATATCTGTTTGGTATATTGAGTGAAACTTTCCCTAAACACAATTTGGCTTGTTGAGGTTGTCATTTAACTCTAGATCTTAAGATCAGACAATGCTTAACTTACTAAAATTGGTGATAAATGTACAGAGATATTTACACGTTACACTTTTTTACTTATTGTATAAGGAACCACCATTTAACATTTTTTCCACTTAACAAATTTACCAATATAGAAGATTTCTGTAATCCGCTAGCTTGAATTATATGTACTTGCCAAAAAGGACTTTCTTTACACTTACCGATAAAGAATATTTCTGCATTACGCTACCCTAGAATTAAGAAATAATAAGTATGAGTCATCGGTTTTACTATAGTGTGTTTTAAATGACATAGTTTCTCTGGGGTTACATAAAATGTATTAATCCCATGTTTTTAATCGCCCAAATTTCCCTCGGGTTACATGAGTAATTAATGTATCTCTATTGACACGGTATTTATAGGGCTAAAAAACACCTTTCACCGGTAATGACATATTAAACAAGGTTAGTTACAGTGTATGCAAATACACAGACACACGCACGCGCAACAACAGAAAGTACGACGCACACACGCTAGTCCACAATCAAAAAAATAAAGGAACTAGCAAATAATTCAACAAACAAGCACAAATCACACTAACACGTTAAGCCCAAATAAGTAAATATACAGGTACCAACAAACAAAATAAGAAAACAAACGCACGAAACATATAAGCCATAAAGTACAAGCTATTAAACAAGAATTTGCAAAATTAGACATGTATTATGCTCTGCACACACGTGGGTGTTTGTACATGCCAGACTCCTACGTCATGACTATAAATTGGTACAATTAGCTTTGTAACTTTACGTTATTTTATTAATTAATGTGAAATAATTTCTATTCTTCTTGGTAAGTTGTGTGTCTTATTAAAATTTAATTATTTACTAGTTTAGAGTAGGGCATTTGTTGCTGATATTCCCGAAACATAAAAAAGTAATGTTTATTTTGTGTTGAAGTTATTTTGTTACCGATGTAACTACGTTTTACTAACTAGAACCAATATACCAATGCTAGACTTAAATAAAGGTGCTAAGGGAATTTTTTTTAGCAGCAAATAAAACCGTTAGGTGAAAATACTAAGATTGATGGTTGGCGTCTCGGTGAAATATAGCATCCCACATGTCCTCTCCTGTAATGTTTTTCGATTATAGAACAAATATTACTTCTGTAGCATTCTAATTAAGCAGTATATGAAATATAATAACAATATAACCTGATAGTTCACTAGAAACTTAGCATCGCCTCTAAACGACATGATCCCATATGTGCAATACTGGAATAACTTTTTTTGATTCTTGTTGCATTTTAATTAGATAGTATATGAAGTATAATAACAGTATAACCTTATCTAAATGATAGTTGATCTCTAAATGGAAGGGATAGGCATGATTCCCGTATGCCCAATACTGGAATATATTTGTTCGATTATAGTACAACTATTACTTCTGTTGCATTCTAATTAAGTAGTGTATAAAATATAATAACAATATAACGTTATTTAAATAACACTTCATTAGAAGTTTAGCATATGTTCTAAACGATTATAGCACAAATTTACTTCTGTTCAGTTCACTATACACTTTTAACATTGCCTCTAAACGGCAGGGTTATTCTGTTTGTTCGATCCTGGAATGCTTAATTTTTTCGCTCATAGTACAATTATTACTTCTGCTGAATTCTAATTAAGTACTGTATAAAACATAATAACAATATCATCTTATATAAATTACTTCATTTGAGATTTATCACCTGCTCTAAATGTTAGGAATATACAGGCTTACAATTTATCCAATTCTGGAATATTTTTTTTTCGATTACACTAGAATTTATTACTTCAGTTGCATTCTACTTAAGTTGAATATAAAGTGTAATAACAAGAGCCTGTATTGTACTGGGGTTAACCAGAGGTAGGTGTAACATTTCACTAACTTATGTGGATCGGTCCTCTTAACCGTTTTACAAATGCTTGGCAGGGGATATTTTATGACAGCGGTCCACCGATTTTGGGTATGAGCAATCTTATCATTTACGTTCTTTCGGCTCCTGTAAGCATATTGCCAAAACCTTTGTGTTTTCGCAGCTCATTTATTTTATATTCATAGGACTATTCTGTGAAGTAGCTGCAAAGATGAGATGCCCAAATAATGCCATAATTACTTTGTTTGTTGACGAAATCTGTAATTTTGCTTAGTGTGTCCCGATTTCCTTGTTTTAGTTATTTTTTAAAGATATCGTTGATATTATCAAAGACTGAAGTTTGCAGATTTTACATTCACGTACTACTTTGTTGAACTAGACTTCATGGCAAAATCGAGAATGTATTATCTTCTTTTGTTTTCGACTTAACGCCAAACGTCGATATTTCTACACTTTTTTCAAGGTTTTATATCTCACTTAATACTATTATACTGATATATTTCGTTAACGGTACTTATATATTGCGAAGTGTGCTTAGAATTTTGCTAGGGTGTGCGGTTTTTGAGTAATAATATAAATTTGAATTTTTTAAAATGGGAATCATAGTTATCTTGGCAACCCTCAGTTGTAGTACTTTCTTAGCTTTTCAAAAATATAAATATAGACATTCCTGAAAAACTCTTCCAAATCTTTTTTTAAATAAGAAAGTGCCCCAGCCCATAATTATGAATTATGAAAAACAATTTATCAAAACGGTCATAATACCTAACCGAATGTTTCAATCCAACGATTTTAGAAATGGTTTACTAAGTAATTCCTTACTGCGAAAGTATTATTGGCTGGGGCACCGTCGTGTTGAAAAAAATATTTGGAAGATGTTTTTCAGGAATCTCTGTTTACATTTTTGAAAAGCTAAGAAAGAACTGCAGCTGATGGCTCAAGCCAACTATGCTTATCATTTAAAAAAATGAAAGTTTATATTATTACTCAAAAACCGTGCCCCCTAGAAAAATTATAAGCACGCCACTGAATTCGGCACTTCGCAATATAGTAAAGTGTAGAAATATCGACGTTTGGGTAGAAAAGAAAAGAAGATACTAATTTTCGATTTTGCCATGGAATCTAGGTCAACCAAGTAGTACGTGAATGTAAAAACTGCAAACTTCTATCTTGGATACAGAGAATTTGAGAACTTCAGTGTTAAAATAATCTAAATGCGTATGTGTGACTTCTGTATATGTGTCTTTTGTGAAACACAATTGCAGCAATAAACATCAACATTATTATTATTATAACGAAATCGGGACTCACTGTGCTTTGACGAATTATCAAATATTTGGCTACTGGTATGTAGAACGATTTCATCAATGAATTTCTCCGTCAGAGGAAAAATTATTTTTCATATGTTAGGGACAGCAATACATACTAGTGGAACCATTCCCTTGATTTATCATATTAGTTTCAATACAAGCAATGTTATATTTTGATCTTCGTTCCGCGAATCTACAATTCCTTCAGGAATATCACCGTTTCGATCTCTGCATTCCAGTTGTCGTAGTGGTAGTTTCTTTGTTTTATTTGGTGGTTTACAAGAATTTGAATAACATTCAACAGAACATTGTTCCATGGGGAACTAAATGACTCTTTAGTTTCGCTCTCTAGCTGTTCTTGACAAATACGTGTGCCAGCATATCTAATTCGCACCTCGCTAGAGCTCTAAAACTTCCCCTCTTTTGGTCATCAGTACAAAATCTGCGCTTTAATTTTCTTTTTCTGCGACTCATATGGCACAATTAACCGTACAGAAAATAATACTTTCGCATACTAGTGCGTTTCACTTTCTCATTGTACCCAATGCGAAAATAAAAAACACGTGTGCCTTTTACTTTCGCATTGCTTTTCTATAAGTTACCGTGGCAGCTATTGGTTGTCATCGGCCTAACAAGGAGTTCGGTCGCTATTACAGTCGCCACATTTACTGCTATTAACAAATAAATAATATGAGAAAGCTGATGGCAATACCATAGTGATTCCAAATTATTTGGCTTTGGTGACTTGAAAGTTTAAATATTCAGGTAATCGTCTTTAAGTTCATAATAATTACGAACTACACTACTTGTTAGAGCATGATTATGATTTCATAATAAACAACTTGAAATATTAAAGTCTATTTTGTAATTGTTTAATCTGTGATCAATCAAAAATTAAGCAGACTGTCTTTTTCATGGTCGTAGGCAAAATAGTGTACATTAAGCTCGCACGAAAGTGCGATATCTACCACTTTCGTTGTACGTTATGTAATATACTATTACCAACCAACTTTCTAGGCCTAATCGTTTTGCCGTACTGCTCAACAAACTCGCATATACTAACCAAACATATTAACCTAGTCTGTGAAGATATAGTCATTATCTGAAAAGCTAAGCGATTGTAGCGGTGGGGATAACCTGTTACGCAATAGACTATAACGTGTAAGTTAACATTATTCGATTAATGAAGAAGTACCTACACTTATCACTATAACAAATGTTTTTCACACACCGCTGTTCCATTATCATTTTTGTATCATTATTGTACAGAATGTGATCTACTGGTTTAGATCTGCATAACACAAGGGCGATGTTTATTACATTGCAGTCATCACATTCACTTTATTCAAATATTCGTCTTTGTCATTATTATTAATTGTTGCATTAACCCTACCATAACGATTCTGTGAACCATAAATGTGATTTCGAATCTTTTCAATGCGGGTGTAAGCCATAAGTGAAAATTAATGAAAAACTACTAAACGAATGATTGTAGGGGTGATATGGACTAGTTGGCGCAAAGGCAAGTTGGCACACTACTATTTCCGACTAAACACACACTTGTAGCATGTTTTACTGTTAACTTAATGCAGTAGTGTGGTGAAGACGCTGTCAAATTTGTTTACACATTTAGTGAGTGCATTTTTACCTTATTGATCTGTTTGTATAAACTTTTAATTAACAATGGTAGATTCTCGCTAAAACATTAATTGGAATGTCTAGTTTATGAGACGAGCAAAAATACAATTGGAGTTATTTGGTGCACTTTTTCCGGGGCAAGCTGACTTACCTTGTGCAGTGTTTTTGTTAAAGATATAATTTAAATGTTTGTTTTTTTATAATTTATAGGCAAGAGAATAGAAATCATGCAAAGCCAGAGATTATGACATTCCAGAAGCTTACTTAAGACGATTTTTAAGACAATTTATCGATGGAAGATCAATGATCCTACAACAAATGTAAGAAATGCAAAACCTAGACAGATTTTTTCCGAGTGCCAAGGAGAAATGGTAGCAGAATATGTATTACAAGCACAAGATATTTATTACGGGTCGAGTCCAAAAGCAGTTAGAATGTTCGTTCTTGAATATGCCCTTAAACTGGATCGAGAAGGATCTAGCAGGCGAAGACAGGTTTACAGCATTTATGAAACCACACTTTCCAATTAGAACTCCAGAAGCCACCAGCTTGGCAAGGCCCCGGCAAGGGCGTTAAGTATAATAAATAAGTAAAGAAAATGTGGGAAAAATCTTAGACAAATTTGCAAATGGTACTAAACCGTCTGAAATTTGGACCAGAAGACATCTTTAACATGAATGAAACTGAAATTATAACTGTGCAAACGCCTAATAGAATGGTGGTCAGAAGAAGATTCAAGCAAATCAGGAAGAGCACTTCGCAAGAACGAGGAGCGTTAGTTACGCTGTCAATGGCTGTTTTGGCTATCGGAAACAGCATTCCTCCTTGTTTTATCTTTCCCAGAAGCGCTAATCCTTTTGGGTGAATGAAAGGCGAACATTTTTTGGAATGGTAAAAGCACTTTGTACTATCGCTAAATCCACTTATTAGCTCGTTTTACAACTTTTGGCCAAGTTTCGCCAAGATCGGCCATCATGTCTGGATGTCTGAGTGTATGTGTGTGGGTGTGTGGGTGTGTATGGATGTATGTTAGTATCCATGATAACTCCAGAACGAAAACACCTACGTACTTAAAATGTTGTATTTAAGCTTGTTTTCATTTGGATTAGAGCTGATTAGATTTTTGGAGAAATCTAGCGGCGAAGAGGGGGGTTTTACTAGGGCTACATATTTCAAAGATATAAACATACCTGGATTTAAGTGTTAGTTCAAATTTTTTCTTTATCTGAAAAACGATTAATTTAAAAAAAAGTGTAGACGTATTTCCTATAGAAAATGTAATTTTACATAAATTTTCTTTACAGAGTTTTTTAACGTAAAGCGTAATAAATGTAAAAATTAAATAAATATGATTCAAAATCCTGAAGCTGTATTATCAATATTTTTATAGAAGCGGGCGGCTTTGAATTTTTTTTTTTATGTTAACACATGTATTTATGTCTATGAATCTCTATCTGCCATGAAGTTTTAAACGTCATACTAACATAGATTACTGTTTTTGTTTTTACAATGTTGCCCGTTTTCGTAATGAACGTATGAAAAAGAAGTTGCATAGTTATCCAAAATTGAAATTAATATTATTTAATTTTTTTAAATTTATGTTGGCATCTGGATGTCTATTAACACATGTCATGAAGTTTTAAACGTCTGTTTGGTATAGATTACTGAGTTTGCCTTAACAATGTCGCCTATTTTTTAATGAGCTTCTTATAAAAGATGTTCTTCCATCCTAAAAAAATGTTATTAAAATTATTTCATATCTTTTAATATCCATTTTGTAGGTTGGTAGGTCGATTTTTTCATTTTTGTACTACTAAGATCGCAAATGTAAAGAATGAACGATGATAATACCTGTCTAAAAAATATGCTTTTACATTACAGAAATGGTTGTAAGTTTTCTTGATTTTTGCTTTTCTTTACAAGTTATCAAGCCATTGTGACTTTTGAAATTGTCATCCGTTTTACGTAGTAAGTAATCCATAATGTATATTTTCATGTCGATGGTCGATTCTTGTTGTTAAATTTGTGGACTTTCAATGTCTGTCTGAATGGCTTGGATATAACTAGTCAAACTTATTCTATAAATTGTAGTTAAAGCCAAATTTTCTAAGTTCAGAAGAGTGCATTCCGAATCCTCTATCTCCCAATTACTTTGTTTTCAAGCATGGCTTTCTAAGGCAAAAGTTTTCTATTTTACTACGACATACACATCATATTCAATTAAAATAATTATGCTTAACATTAATACAAAGTATACATTTTTATTTGTTATTTATACATGGAAAAATGGAAGTATACATAATCTTGTTAATATTCAAGTGTGTTTATTGAAGTGTTGAAAAACTCTAATTTTACATGGAAAATCGAAACACATTAGAAACTATCGCATTAACTTTCCGAATCAACTTCTTGAATGGGCGCTACACTATTCTCAGGTTATGGTTTCATGGATCATCAAATTTAATGTTCTTTGTTTTTGTTCTTTTCTTATACTTGAAAAAACTTTAGTCGTAATAAACTTAATATTTCTCTATTCTTTTATACATTAACCAATATTTATATTTTATCACTGTATCTATGTGTAAAATACGCATGATTGCCCTTTTCTTTATTCATTGCGGAATAAACACAAGTAAAAGATTTTATATATTTTTACTTTTTCAGTATTGCTAATTATTATATTTTATGGACATTGGTTACTCGTAATGAGTTCAAAGAAACTGAAAATCATTCCACTTATCAATCCATCTAGCTCCGTAGCCAGAGTTGGACTGGAGAGTTCCACGGTAATCACCTCTGTTGTCCCAACTTTTCCCGTAATTCCTTGACCTTTCTTTTTTAATTTACCTTCGATTACAAGAAGTCCACCTCATCAGCTTCAGAGTGCGTTAGATTTTGTTCAGATATTTGATCTATTAGATCATGGTGGTTATGTTTAACTCAATATCATCTCTGTGTGTTTTTAAAATCACGCTACAGCCGTTTGCATTGTTGCTGTGCTAAAGCCTGTCCGGTAGAACTGAACGGGTATCGGATTAACAAGGAGGATTGTCAATATATGGTTCTATTGTGCTTGAAACCGCCTTAATGCTTTGCTGTCTCGTACTTATTGTACGTGACAAAGAAAGATGGATATATTATGAATAATGCCTCTATTTCTGCCGAACAAAAGCGTTTGCAACTTTCACACATAATGACAAGGCAATAAGAATCAGATGCAGGTAGAATAGAAATTCAATAGGTATAATAAAATGCCAGTGGTTCTCAACACTGCTTTAACATTACATTTAAAATTTATGGAAGAATGCAAGTTTTTATAATAAACATTTATAAAAGCCATTCATAATAATGAATATTCGATTAAGTATAGGTATTTCAATTTACATTTAGAAAGTTCATTGTATACCTAAGTATGGTAATGACGTTTTAGTGTACTCCAATTACAAAAGAATCCAAATAAATATGCAATACTGTAACAATAAGTAATTAATAATAGATTATTATACCATTTAGTAGGTACATATAGGTATAAATAAAACAACTGCAATATCTATATTATCATTATTCTTTGAGTAAGCGTTTATATAAACTAACCATTAATATAATGCCGAAAAAGTTGAGTAAAGAAATTCGCGAATTAGTTTTAAATACAGTCGATTATTTTAAAGAAGAAAAAGAAAATGGTGGTCCACTATTATCTACATTTTCTGTTCAACAAAGAACAGCAAACGCGTTAAAACTTTCGGTTTCGACGGTGGGGAAAATCTGTGCTTTAAAAAAATGGCGGCGAGTTGGAACCTCCAGTGAAAAAACAGCGTGTCAAACTTTGCACTACAGATTTTCCCGAAAATGGAAAACAAACAATTCGTGCATTAATATACGAGATGTACGCGAAGAAGGAACACGTAACGTTAAATTCATTATTAAACTTCTTAAAATTGAGAACCGCGTATGAAATAGGAAAACCAGTTTGGCTCTAGTGTTAAAAATATGGGCTTTAAATTCCAAAAACCAACAATAGACGCGGTTTGTGAACAAAGCCACATTGTCGCCAAAAGAAACGTTTTTCTGAGAAAGTATCTCAAAAATCTTAAACTCCGAAAGTTCGAGACAGTTTGTTTTACAGACGAAACGTGGATATTTAGTAAAGGTAGTACGTCAAAATGTACTTGGCAAGATAACAGTGCAAAGAGTTTACATCAACCGAACAAATCATCAGATGGAAAACGATTTATTATCATTGAAGCAGGTAACAGAAACGGTTTTATCGACGGAAGTCAATTAATTTTCGGTACAAAAATAAATCATTAGATTATCACGATAATATGAACGCAGAATTGTTCGAAAATGGTTTGAGGAATCACTTTTACAAAAATTAGAGGAACCATCAATAATTGTCCTTGACAATGCGAGTTATCATTCTCGAAAGGCAGAGAAGGCAGTCAAAGTTTCTTGGAAAAAGAAGAAATACAGCAATGGTTAACCGCTAAAAAATAGCGTGGGAAAATTTTATGACAAAGGCAGAGTTAGTGGAATTGGCCAAAAGAAACAAAGTAGACCAATGCGAAAAATATGTAATCGATGAGCTAGCTCTATCATATGGACATGAAGTTTTGCGCCTGCCCCGTATCATTGCCATTTCAATCCAATTGAGTTGGTATGGGGCATTACTAAGAACAAATACGACAAAAGTATCGTTGCGACATCCGGAAAAGACGAAGATGTTCTTAATACGTGGAACGACGCATTAAAAACAGTTAGTGCGGAAATATGGCAAAATGTATTGATCATACGGATAAAATAATTAAAGATACTTTTGTTAATGAAGAGATTGTGGATGAAGTAAGACCTCTTATTTTCACAGTTAACACTGAAGAAAGTGATGACGATGATCTTTTCCAAGATTTGGATGACTCAGGAAGTGATGAATCTGAAGCCGAATGACAATTATAATTTTACATTTAATTATAAAAGTATATCTTTGTAATTTAATTAATATTTACTAACTATAATAAAATGTATTTGTTATTGTTGTTATAAGTATAAGTGAAAGGTGTCAATTGAAATTACTTATAGGTAATTAGTAATCGATTATTATTTTTATTATACAAAAGTTGCATTTCTTCACAAATTATATAATGTTAAAGCAGTGTTGAGAACCACTGGCATTTTATTATACCTATTGAATTTCTATTCTACCTGCATCTGATTCTTATTGCCTTGTCATTATGTGTGAAAGTTGCAAACGCTTTTGTTCGGCAGAAATAGAGGCATTATTCATAATATATCCATCTTTCTTTGTCACGTACAATAAGTACGAGACAGCAAAGCATTAAGGCGGTTTCAAGCACAATAGAACCATATATTGACAATCCTCCTTGTTAATCCGATACCCGTTCAGTTCTACCGGACAGGCTATAGTTTATACTAGTCCAAATAGGATAGCAATTTTATATTTGATCGGCATAAAGCCATGTTTTCACTTTTTCATTGTAGAATGTACTGACTAGACCCAAGAAACTAACATCTAGCTGCAGTTATCTATGTGTGCAGTGCGCCGGAAGGCAAAGCATTACACATCAATGGTTTATATCAGTGGAATGTACCTTGTATGGTTAGCGTGGCCATTTAACAAAAGCAACACTGGACCTTCATTAACCCTACCATAACATTTTGTGAACCATAAATTGATTTCGAATCTTTCAATGCGGGTGTAAGCCATAAGTGAAAACTAATGAAAAACTACTAAACGAATGATTGTACGGGTGACATGGACTAGTTGGCGCAAGGGCAAGTTGGCACACTACTAATTCCGACTAAACACACACTTGTAGGATGTTTTACTGTTCTTAATGCAGTAGTGTGGTGTGGACGTTGTCAAATTTGTTTACACATCTAGTGAGTGCATTTTTACCTATTTGTATAAACTTTTAATCAACAATGGTATGGTAGATACTCGCTAAAACATTAGTTGGAATGTCTAGTTTATGAGACGAGCAAAAATACAATTGGAGTTACTTGGTGCACTTTTTCCGAAGCTGACTTACCTTGTGCAGAGTTTTTGTTAAAGATATAATTTAAATGTTTGTTTTTTTTTATAATTTATAGGCAAGAGAATAAAAATCATGCGAAGCCAACGATCCTACAACAAATGTAAGAAATGCAAAACCTAGACAGATTTTTTCCATGCGCCAAGGAGAAATGGTAGCAGAATATGTATTACAAGCACCAGATATTTATTACGGGCTAAGTCCAAAAGCATTTAGAATGTTCGTTTTCGATTATGCCCTTAAACTGGATCGAGAAAGATCTAGCAGGCGAAGACAGGTTTACAGCATTTATGAAACGACACTTTCCAATTAGAACTCCAGCAGCTACCAGCTTGGAAGGGGTTAAATAATAAAAAGTAAAAATGGAAACTTTAGACAAATTTAAATGGTACTAAAGTCTGAAATTTGGACAAGAAGACGTTTTAAATGGATGAAACTGGAAACATAACTGTGAAAACGCCTAATAGAATGGTGGTCAGAAGAAGATTCAAGCAAATCAGGAAGAGTACGCAAGAACGGGAAAGTTAGTTACGCTGTCAATGGCTGTTTTGGCTAGAAACAGCATTCTTTGTTTTATCTTTCCCAGAAGCGCTAATCCTTTTGGGTGAATGAAAGGCGAACATTTTTAAATGGTAAAAACTTTTTATCGCAAACCACTTATTAGTTTTTACAAGGAATTTCAAGATCCATCATGTCTGGATGTCTGAGGTGTTTTGTGTTTTGTGTTTTGTGTTTTGTTTTTGTGTGTTTGTGTGTTTGTGTTTTGTGTGTTTGTGTGTTTGTGTGTTTGTGTGTTTGTTGTTTGTGTGTTTGTGTGTTGTGTGTTTGTGTGTTTGTTTGTGAATTTGTGTGTGTGTGTGTGTGTGTGTGTGTGTGTGTGTGTGTGCTCATTCACCTGTATTGGTGTGCGTTTTTTCTTTGTGTTGGGTTTTGCGTGGTGCGTTTGGGGGGCGCGCCTTCATTTGTGCCGGCGTGTGGTGTTCTTTGGTGAGTGTATGTGGGGCGGTTGGTTATGTTAGTATCCATGATAACTCCAGAACGAAAACACCTACGTACTTAAAATTTTGTATTTAAGCTTGTTTTCATTTGGATTAGAGCTGATTAGACTTTGGGAGAAATCCAGCGGCGAAGAGGGGGGTTTTACTAGGGCTACATATTTACATACAAAGATATAAACATACCTGGATTTAAGTGTTAGTTCAAGTTTTTTCACTATCTGAAAAACGATTAATTTAAAAAAAAAGTTTAGACGTATTTTCCATAGAAAATTTAATTTTACATAAATTTTCTTTATAAAGTTTTTTAATGTAAAGCGTAATAAATGTAAAAATTAAATAAATACGATTGAAAATCCTGAAGCTGTATTATCGATATTTTTAAAGAAGCGGGCGGCTTTGAATTTTTTTTTTACGTTAACATGTATTTATGTCTATGAATCTCTATCTGCCATGAAGTTTTAAACGTCATACTGACATAGATTACTGTTTTTGTTTTTACAATGTTGCCCGTTTTCGTAATGAACGTATAAATAAGAGGTTGCATAGTTATCCAAAATTGAAATTAAAATTATTTCATTTTTTTTTAATTTATGTTAGCATCTGGATGTCTGTTAACATCTGTGATGAAGTTTTAAACGTCTATTCGATATAGATTATTGTTTTTGCCTTAACAATGTCGCCTATTTTTTAATGAGCTTCTTATAAAAGGTGTTGTTGCATCCTAAAAAATGTTATTAAAATTATCTCATATCTTTTAATATCCATTTTGTAGGTTGGGAGGTCGATTTTTTCATTTTTGTACTACTAAGATCACAAATGTAAAGAATGAGCTTTTACATTACAGAAATGGTTGTATGTTTTCTTGATTTTTGCTTTTCTTTACAAGTTATCAAGCCATTGTGACTTTTGAAATTGTTATCCGTTTTACGAAGTAAGTAATCCATAATGTATATTTTCATGTCGATGGTCGATTCTTGTTGTTAAATTTGTGGACTTTCAATGTCTGTCTGAATGGCTTGGATATAACTAGTCAAACTTATTCTATAAATTGTAGTTAAAGCCAAATTTTGTAAGTTCAGAAGAGTGCATTCGAATCCTCTATCTCCCAATTACTTTGTTTTCAAGCATGGCTTTCGGCAAAAGTTTTCTATTTAACTACAAATACACATCATATTCAATTAAAATAATTATGCTTAACAAATACAAAGTATACATTTTTATTTGTTTTTTTATGGAAAAATGGAAGTATACATAATCTTGTTAATATTCAAGTGTTTTATTGAAGTGTTGAAAACTCTAATTTTACATGGAAAATGAAACATTAGAAACTATCGCATTAACTTTCCGAATCAACTTCTTGAATGGGCGCTACACTATTCTCAGGTTATGGTTTCATGGATCATCAAATTTAATGTTCTTTGTTTTTGTTCTTTTCTTATACTTGAAAAAACTTTAGTCGTAATAAACTTAATATTTCTCTATTCTTTTATACATTAACCAATATTTATATTTTATCACTGTATCTATGTGTAAAATACACATGATTGCCCTTTTCTTTATTCATTGCGGAATAAATACAAGTAAAAGATTTTATATACTTTTACTTTTTCAGTATTGCTAATTATTATATTTTATGGACATTGGCTATTCGTAATGAGTTCAAAGAAACTGAAAACCATTCCACTTATCAATCCATCTAGCTCCGTAGCCAGAGTTGGACTGGAGAGTTCCACGGTAATCACCTCTGTTGTCCCAACTTTTCCCGTAATTCCTTGGCCTTTCTTTTTTAATTTACCTTTGATTACCAGAAGTCCACCTCATCAGCTTCAGAGTGCGTTAGATTTTGTTCAGATATTTCATCTATTAGATCATGTCGGTTATGTTTAACTCAATATCATCTCTGTGTGTTTTTGAAATGACGCTACAGCCGCTTGCATTGTTGCTGTGCTAGTTTATGCTAGTCAAAATAGTATAGCAATTTTATATTTGATCGGCATAAAGCCAAGTTTTCACTTCTTGATTGTAGAATGTACTGACTGGACCCAAGAAACTAACATCTAGCTGCAGTTATCTATGTATTCAGTGCGTCGAAAGGCAAAGCATTACACATCAATGGTTTATATCAGTGGAATGTACCTTGTATGGTTAGCGTGGCCATTTAACAAAAGCAACACTGGACCTTCTTTTGTAGGTTTTACACGTGTTATAAAATGTTTCATTCGCTGAAGGAAAGCTTTAGATTGCATCCATCTACTTCGATGACATAACTACGCGGTTTCTACTGGAGCACCATCAAGCAATTCAATTTTCATCCTAAACCTAGCGAAAATAACTAGCGTAGGAACGTAACGATATGTAGCTGACAATGACAGTGCTCCTGTTACTAATTCATCCGTTTCCTGTGATGCATTGCAATATCTATTGATTGGCCGTAAGAAACTGTGGTGACGCCAGTTTCCTCAACGTAATACATTAGTGTTGGTAAAAATGCATATTTTACCATAAAATCAATTAACAGGTCATACCATTATCCAACCGGTACGGAATTGAACGCCGTCGTATGTGTATCTGAGGTAGCTTGCAGAGTTCTTAACGAAAGGTGTCACCTAAGAAATCCTTTCATCCAACCTCCATTGTATCGATTGAAATTGTGTTGAATGCAGTTCTTTTCTCTAATTCAAATGCTAGTCGTATTGGATCAGTATTGGTCACTCCTTTTTTTGATCAGTAGTGAAAATACATTTACACCGACGGTTTCTGTTGCTTGCAACTTCTTTTTCAGAGATTCCAGATTTTCTTTTTCTAACTCTGTTTTCTAGGGTGGGTTGAACACCGTTAAAAGAATCAGAGTCCTCTAACTAACTAACTCTCCACTAAAAACCTGCTCTAGTTGCTGCTGTCATATTTTCTGTTAACCAACTTTTAAGCTGGGTCTTACGTTGATACGTTCTCACTATACTTAGGTATGTTGCGCTACATACAAAAAACTGTAATACCTGGCAATGAAACAATGATCGATTATTGTAAATATTAATGAAAGTAAGATACAAAAAATTTACATGGAGTGTAGAAACTCAAATTTGGGCTGGGACAGAACCGGGTAGTGTACGGTTTTTTCCCACCCGGTTTTGCTTGGATGTTGCTTTGATAACATTTATAGGACATTGCAAGTGTAAAATGTTTCAGGTTTTACATTAAATACCACACCACACTTAAAAGTGTAGTATACTATTGCGATTACGTATTCATTTAGTTAACTATAAGTGAGGATAAGATCACTTGCCCATAAACCCACGTTATTTTACAAAATACGTATAATGGTTTGACCAGTTTCGTTTGAATTCATACAGCGTACTGCTATTAACGTTTCATTTAAGTTACGGTTTTTTTAGAAAATTGCAGCGCCATATGTCTAAGATTAAAGTAGGGCACATAATTGTGCCTCATTACCCAGTTCTGTCCCCTCATTCCTCTAAATATACGAATTGTGACAAGCAAGGAAGTCTTCGTTCAACCTCAAATACACAACTCGTGATTCGGCACGCCTCGGACAAATTCGTATTTCTCCATTTAAATTCATTAGTATGGCGCGGTTCAGAATTGTATAGGCCCATTTTTGTTAAAAAAGTATATAAAATTAAAATTAAAAAATATTTAGAACGCCTTATCTTGTCAGTGTATGTAATAAGAATTACTAGCATGTATAGTATTTATTGCATTGAATTAAAATATACAAATGCAATATATTTGCAAGTAATATTTAAACTGAGCTTACATTAAGAAATATTTAAGTATTATATAAGTTTATTATGTATATATATATATATATATATATATATATATATATATATATATATATAGGGTGATTGGTCGAAACCATTCATTAGAAGTATTAGGAGTTCCAGCCATGGCTGATTTCTGAAAGTTTGTATCTGGACTAAGTGATTCATATTCTATTTAAGGAAAATATTTTCATGATGACTACACTTCCGGTTATACCGGAAGTAACCATCAACTTTGTTATTTTAAATGGAATCGTACCCTTTTTATGGCATATTCGAATTGTACTCGCCATTTAAGTAGAAATTTTATCAATGTTCCTTATACTTAAATTTAATAGTTTTGAGATTTAAATTTTTTTCGAAAATTATTGGTTGAACACTATGACATTTGACAATGCCTACTGGCGGCATTTTTAGTACGAAGCAAGTAATATTGACGTTATGCATAGGGGTATCCTTAAGCTTTACGCTGATGCTTCCGGTACTGCCGAATTATCTACAGGGTGTTCAAAATGTGACTTCCATCTTTTGAAAATAAAAACCATCAAAACTTAACTTTTTCAAATACAATTCCCAATATTTTCTTCCTTTAACGGATGCAGAATAAAATTCTGCATTGATTTGTATTAGCATTCCCTATACCTATCTTCGATAGTTTTTCTCATATTGAGGTATTTGTTCATTTCTTCTGAAATTCAAAACGATTTACCTGATTTTTCCATGGATCACCATGGAAACCACAGCTAAGTTTGTTGTTAGTAACTGTCAATACCTTTTGTTGTGTTTCTGTGTTCGGTTTATCAAAATGGAAGATGGGAAGTATTCAAACAGGGATATTTTGAACTTATTTTATATTCATGGAGAATGTGATAAGATTATTAGCAGAACTTGCCGTTTGTTTAATGACCGATATCCTCATTTAACACCAATGAACAAGCACAAATTTAAGCGAATAGAGTCAAACTTTTTACGGTATGGAACCGAGAAAGCTGCCAGAACACGATTAAAGCCTATTACTGGCGAAGAAGTTAATGAAGTTAATGTCCTAGCATATTTTAATAACTATCCCCACGGCTCGATACGATCTGCTGCAGAAGATTTGGGCCTGTCTTACTATTCCATACAATACATCTTAAAGAAGCATAAAATGCATGATTATTCGTTTACCTTGGTTCAAGCACTTCATGCAGGCAATAATTTCAAGCGAGTGGAATTTTGTGAGCAAATGTTAATCAGAATTCAGGAAGACCCGCTGTTTTTACGAAAAATAATTTGGACGGACGAAGCAAAATTTACCAGAGAAGGAATTGTTAATCGACGTAATTGGCACTATTGGGCGTCGGAAAACCCACATTTCAAGCGAGAATCAAATTTTCAAAACAAATTTAGTTTTAACGTGTTTTGTCTTGTAATGAATGGTCGTGTCTCTTTTCAAATTTATGATGAAAATTTGACAAGTATAAAATATTTGGAGATTCTGAGAACGGATGTCTCTAAATTTTAGAAAATCTGTTCTTAATATTTTACAATACTGCTGGTATCAAATGGACGGAGTTCCTGCACATTCAACGCGTGACGTTGATCAAGAGCTCACCACTATGTTTGGTGATCAGTGGATCGGTCGAAACGGACCATGGCGGTGGCCTCCCCTATCTCCCGATCTAACTCCACTCGACTTCTACGTGTGGGGCGAAGTCAAGAATCAAGTATACGCCACTCCAGTCCACACAAGAGAAGACCTAGGCTTAAGAGTAACGACGGCATTTCGCCAGTTAAATCGTCATCACGTCAAAAAAACTTGCACGAAAGGAGTTCAGTCAAGACTTTTAGGTTGTCTTCAACAAAATGGAGGCCACATAGAACATTTATAAAATTTTGAATTGTTTTTCTTACTTTCAATAATATTAATAGTTATTATTTGCATATTACTTTTATTCTCATCTTATTTGTTGACGAAATTTAACAGTTCTGTTTGCTTTGATAAACTACATTAATGTAATTGGTTTCTGCATCTGTAGTAGGCTTCGGCCGTGGAGAAATCGAATTAATTTTTCTAAATTTCGGACGAGATTTTAGAAATACCTGAATAACTGAAAAACTGTTGAAGATAGGTTATAGGGAATGCTAATACAAATCAATGCAGAATTTTATTCTGCATCCGTTAAAGGAAGAAAATATTGGGCATTGTATTTGAAAAAGTTAAGTTTTTATGGTTTTTTAACGTCAATATTACTTGCTTCGTACTAAAAATGGCGCCAGTAGGCATTGTCAAATGTCATAGTTTTAAATATAATATATAATCTTCGAAAAAAAATTTAAATCTCAAAAAATATTAAATTTAAGTATAGGGAACATTGATAAAATTTCTATTAAAATGACGAGTACAATTCAAATATGCCATAAAAATGGTACGATTCAATTTAAAATAACAAAGTTGATGGCTACTTCCGGTATAACCGGAAGTGTAGTCATCATGAAAATATTTTCCTTAAATAGAATATGAATCACTTAGTCCAGATACAAACTTTCAGAAATCAGCCATGGCTGGAACTCCTAATACTTCTAATGAATGGTTTCGACCAATCACCTATATATATATATATATATATATATATATATATATATATATATATATATATATATATAGGTATGGAAAAATATTATCGCGGGTTTGACTTATAATAAGTAAAACAAAGAGAATCAGTTCACGTGCTAAGTGAGGTAGAATACACAACACACTAAAAGCACTGATGCCATACATGCGTCTTTTGACTAGGCTAGTATCAATGACACATTTCATTTCTACTGTCAACGAGAATTGAAAATCGGTGTTTTTGCAAGTCCGACACAATTCTCATGTATTCCACTGAATAATAAATACAGATTGTTAAGTGGTATTATTCAGGAAGCACTGCACAAGAAATAATGGGCAGCTTTGCTTTTTCCTTTGAAAACAGGCCAATTCCATCAGAAAGTACGATTATGCGTGCTGTTTGTAAATTTAAAGATGTGGATGTTTAAATAATTGTAGAAAATGCAGTAGCATTGATGGTAATGATAGTGAGCAGCATGGTCGTAACTTAAACGAAGAACGCGAACACCAAGAAATTGCAGTGTATAGTTTAGCTGAAACTAATTTCCCGTACAATAGTACAAAAATTGCTGAAGAATTGGATATTGAACCAAGAACAGTTCGCAATACCTTGAAAAGGAATAAATACCGTTGCTATAAGTTGCAAACTTTGTAAAGAACCAGCATCTTATACTTATATGTTTTAGAATAAATTAGGCACGGACCATCCTGTATGTAAAATTTCATAAGTTTACGCGATATTGCACAACAAATAATTTATTCATCACTGCTGACGTGTATTACTAAGAAACCGTAAGTTTCTGCACGTCAGAACGATTTTAACCAATCATGTAACGGTATTCCCCGCACGGTAGCCGCGAAGCCGCCCACCGATACCCCTTTATAAACTCGCGACGCGCATAATGAAAAGAGAATCGAAGTAGATTCCCGTTAAGCCGATATCCAGCAGCCGCCACCGTTGACCGTTCCCGAAACCAGTAGCCGCCGCCGTTCCGTCTGCTTAGAGTAAACACCGACCTGTTGTTCACCGACGAAGAGTCCTTCGCGATCGGGCAACCTAAAGCTCAATACCGCGATTGAAAGACACGTAAGTGGTAAAGTTATACATTCTGACAATTCACATTCAAACACTGCAGACCGTAAATACTTCCGGGCTAAGCACCAGGAGTTTTACAAAGCACACAAACACCTAGAGGCACGCAGGGTAGATCCCGACGTATCTCGACCGTAAATACTTCCGGGCTAAGCACCAGGAGTTTTACAAAGCACACAAACACCTAGAGGCACGCAGGGTAGATCCCGACGTATCTCGTCACCACTTGAGGGTGAAGGGTTGTTACAGGGCTGTAAAGACCTACGACCTTTCTCTTAGTATATACAGTAAAGACAGGCCGTCGCCTTCGTTTTCTGGAAATTACTGAGACCCGCTCGAAACTCACACACTTACTGCATACAGATAACACGTAATAACCACATATGGTGTCTTTGATTAGTAGAGGAATACCTCCATAACCTGTAGTATAAATTTGTATATAAATATAACCATCGTAAATACCTGGTGCGAGAACGTTTGTAAATAAATTAAAGAGTACGTAGATTATTCGATCTTTACGTAAACCACTTAAAGTAATATTAAGTATTTCGTTCCCTAGTTTAATTATCAATAATTAACCTTAGTATAGAGTAAGTAGTATAGAGAGTAATTCATTTAGTTAGATAAATAATCTAATTGCCTACATTAAACCGGTAATAATTAAAGAAAGATTGTCCGAATACATCGAGGTCGTATACGAGCATTACGCGTGTATTACTTCCAGGAGTAGAACATCCTTGCTGCAGCGCTTCAGAGTTACTGGCATACAAACACGATATCGATTTTCTCAAACGAATCGGGTTCAATGCGCTGGCGCTTCGAGCAACCACTGCATCGAACAACACTCGCGCTACCGTACATACAGGACCGTATCCTAAACTGTATCTTTTAGGTAAGGATTAAGTTAAAAGACTATTTTTGTTCACAGAAGCGATTACGCACCCAGTGACACCAGGACCTGGACAAGGGAGTTCGCATGTACATGTTTTGTTGAATACGTTCTTATTTTCTTTATTGTAAATATTTATTTAATATACCTGTTAAAAATGCTTTACGAATTTTATTTAAGGTTACAGTGTTAAGCCCATCCAATAATCACTACGAACCACACCCCGTTTATAAAATAAACCCGATTGAGCAAAGCCGAGGCAAAGTAAAACCGCGCTGGGTTACCAAACCAGAAGGGCGCAATACTTATATATATATATATATAATTGCACCTAAAAGTAAGGGAGCATTACATTTGACACCTAAACGTGGGGCTCGAAAAAAACACTGAACACCTTAAATAATTTTCCGTTTACAGATTCCAAAAGGACCGCAGAAGTACCAGTAATCACATATTGTTGTTTTCCAGAGACACTAATCTGTCTGTTACAGGATGAGTATACCGAGGACTCTGAGGATACCGACACAAGAGTGGGATGGATTTACCACCTCAAGAAGGATGAATTAGCAACCGAAGCTAGGAAATATAAACTAGAGACAGGAGGGAATGTAGATGCACTTCGTGCCAGGATAATAAAATACTTACGCACCGGAGAAGGACAAGTAACCACACTGACACCAGAAAGACTAACATTAACCGCTCCGATACCACCACCACCAGCTGGGGAACACCTAGACATTACCGGAACCAGACGCGCCGATATTTGCGATAGAATACGCAAATGGGGTGTGAAATACGACGGTATCAGCGATCCAATTTCTTTCTTGGAAAGAGTAGAAGAATTACAAACCTGCTACAACATCACCGACCGTGACCTATTACTCGCCCTTCCGGAATTATTAAAGGAAAGCACCCTGTTATGGTACAGAAACCATCAACAATCCTGGACGACTTGGAAAGATTTCTTGGTCAGTTTTAAAATACAATTTTACCACCGCGACATCAATTTCAACTAGAGGAGGAAATCCGAAATAGACTGCAAAACCCCGAGAAAAGCTACGGAATACGTAACCGCCGTCCTGACTAATGCGACGCCATGGAAACATGTCGAGAGAAGAACAACTACAACGTATGTATGACAACCTGAGGGTGGAATATAAATATTACATCCGTCAGAGAGATTTTAAAGACCTGACCGAACTTCTCGAGTTGGCTACCCAATTCGAAATGCTACCTCCGCGGACACACTCACCGTCTCCCAGTCCAAACCGCCAGAAGGTACACTTTAGTGGTCTAATACCAGCTCCTGACCCACCAGCACACCGTCCCCGTGAAATCAACACCACTAAAACCGTTCCAACACCTATCACCACCCGTATGATCGCTCCACCGTCTGTTGGAGATGTGGAAAACCGGACACTTCAAAGAGAGGTGTAGAGAACCGTTTAAAGCTTTTGCTCGAGATGCAGCAAAGAAGGTGTATTATCCGAGACTGCCCTTGTCCGCGGTCGGAAAACTCCAGACGCCGGTAAAGGGACACCAGGAACTTTTACTACCCCGGCTTTACACCTGGAAACAAAACAACCGCCAGCGAGTGGACCACTTGGCTACAAACCGTAGCGCAGTTTTCACGAAGGAAACCCGATAAAAGATTAGATCGTTCCTACGATGATAGACTCTTCCTAGAGATTATGGTCTTTAACAAAACCATCAATGCTTTAATTGATACCGGAGCATCCCGAACATATATAGGCGAGAAAGTAAAGAATTTACTAATTAACAACCGTATATATCCGAGCACGCTAAAAGCTGCAACTGTACGTCTTGCCGACAGTTCCATGACTGAAACCCGCGGCTTGTACATTTTCCCCGCCAAGATAGGCAGGAAAACTCTCCAGTTACCGGGCTATTACATACCCCAACTGTCCACCGACATCGTGATTGGATTAGACGCGCTGGAACATCTTCAGGCCACTCTACACATACACCAGAAACAACTAGAAATCGCCGGAATACGTATCCCCTTGCAAAGTTCCGTACAAGGAGGATTGAGTGGAATACATGGACCAGACGTAGACCAGCTGCCCGAGTTAAATGAATTCCTGGAAACCGAGATGAGGAAATTCCCAAAGGTAACAGGAAAAGCCAAAGATGTTATACATAAGATCACGCTCATGCCCGATGCTAAACCGATCAAACAGCGATACTATCCCGCAATCCAGCAATGCAAGAACTTATCAATCAAGAGGTTGATAATATGCGCCGAAGACATAATAGAACCGTCACACAGCCCGTGGAGTTCTCCCGTAGTGTTGGTTAAGAAACCAACTGGTTCATATCGATTCTGCGTCGACTTCGAAAAGTTAACCAGGTCACCATCAAAGATGCATACCCGTTACCGTATATTCAAGGCATCTTAGACCAGCTACGAGAAGCAAGCTATATCAGTACCCTAGACCTGAAACAAGGATACTGGCAAATTCCTTTAGAAGATGGAAGTAAATCCATCACCGCTTTACAGTACCCGGCCGTGGATTATACCAATTCAAAGTTCTACCGTTTGGACTTCATTCCGCCCTGCTACATTCCAGAGATTCTTAGATTCTATTATTGGTCCAGAACTGATTGGACGCGCTTTTGTATATCTAGATGATATCATAGTTCTGGGAAAACATTTCAAGAACACCTGCATAACCTACGGGAAGTATTCAAGAGAATACGTGATAACGGACTTCAACTACAACCAGACAAATGCTACTTCTGTCAAACCCAACTCAAATATTTGGGACACGTCGTCACCGCAAAAGGAATTTTACCTGATCCAGAAAAATCGACGCAATCATCCAAATACCCGCTCCCCGTACCGTTAAGCAACTCCGTCAATTTTGGGACTGGCATCGTGGTACCGCAAATATGTTAGTGGCTTTGCGAAATTAAGTCAACCGCTTACCGAACTCTTGAAAAGAACACCAGATATCAGTGGACCGACACACAAAATCACGCCTTTGAAGCCATTAAACAAGCTTTAACCGCCCCCTGTATTAGCCTGTCCGGATTTTAATCAACCTTTTGTACTACAAACCGACGCAAGTACCACCGGAATTGGAGCCGTGCTAACACAAGGACAAGCACCGAATGAACGAGTGATAGCATATATCAGCAGGGCACTGAACCCAGCGGAAAGGAATTACTCGACGATTGAACAAGAGTGCCTGGCCGTAGTATGGGCCATACAAAACTAAAAAGTTACCTAGAGGGTTATAAATTCACCGTGTTGACCGATCATAGAAGTCTCAAGTGGCTTCGCACGCTAGAGAAACCGACATCCCGTCTAGCCCGCTGGATAATGGAACTACAACAGTTTGACTTCCAGGTGGAGTACCGAAAGGGCACTGAACAACGTGGCCGACGCGCTATCTCGCTTACACGAGGACGATAGAGTAAAAGCCGACCTATCTCCATTAGAGGTGGAGGAAACCGACGAGATAACCTGTCCATGATATCCTGGAAGAATGTCACGATGTCCCCACCGCAGGACACCTGGGAATTGCGAAAACACTATGCCGCATATACCGTAATTACTACTGGCCCACCATAAAATCCGACGTGATAAAATACGTAAAAACGTGTATAAGTTGCCAGACTTATAAAGTAGTACGCAAAAGCCGCAAGGAGAAATGTACTTTTCGCGACCTGGACATCCGTGGACCAACGTAAGTACCGACCTTATCGGACCGCTGCCGCGTCCCAAGAAAGGCTATAAATTCCTGTTAGTTTTTCAAGACCGGTTAACTAAGTGGGTCGAACTTAAACCGCTCCGTAACGCTACCAGTCCGCCGATTATCCAAGCGTTAAAAGAACAAATAATATACCGCTTTGGAACTCCCCGACACTTGATCTCCGACAACGGCCCACAGTATACCAGCAAACTATTCCGCACGTTCTTAAAGGAACATGGAATCAACCATCGTTCTACGCCACCATACTCCCCGCATGCCAACCCGGTGGAAAGAACCAATAAAGTGATCGGGACGATGATCGCACAATTTACGCGAAACAACCAGCGAGAGTGGGACGCTCACCTGCCGGAAATAGCCTTCGCTATCAATACCGTACAGCATGGATCAACTGGTTTCTCCCTGCCTTACTTAATCTCGGGAGAATTAGAACCACCTAGGGCATGGTCAACCCAGAAACAACCGCCGACAACAGAAGCAACCGCCGTAACCGCAGCTGATCAAGCGCAACACATGAAGTATTTAAAAGATCTACAAGAACTTGCTAGAGATTCATTAGCAAAGACCTTTGAAGTACAACGGTATCATTACAACTTGCGTCACCGAGCCTACCGCCCCCAAAGGAGATCTTGTATATCGTAAAACACATTACCTGTCAGCAAAGCAAAAGAATTTTCCGCGAAATTAGCGAAAAATATGCCGGTCCTTACCTTGTGTATAAAATAAAATCGCCCGTAATTGTCGAGCTCCGAGAACCCGGTAGTAGGAGAAGCGCGGGAGAAGCGCATGTAAAAGATTTGAGAAATGCGATTGACGTCACCGATCAGACTAGACCAACGACCAATGGAACGTTGAAAATTTAACGGCTATGAAAAACCCGCGTGTTCAAAATCATATAAAAGCAAAGGATAAAACCAGAAATGATATCTTTCAAAAAATGGCCCCATTTAAACCATGCGTCCGCCGAAAACTCCCGGTAAGAATATCGCCCTGGCAGCCACACCACCGCCGACCCGGGACCGAAGACTTGGACGCCGCGTTCTAACGCGACGAAATTCTCCGGTCCGGGAACAATCTCCGCCGCCTGCGCCACGCACACCGTCTCCAGGACCATCCGCAAGGATACAGCATGGTATTGGTCACCACCCGGCTACACACCGACGGGAGACCAAGGACTCCCACCACGCCGGAACATTTGCGCCGGACAACCGAGGTGACCGGAGGAATGAGGGAGCTGCATATCCGGAAATACCCGAACCGGCCCGCCTTATGCCGCCCCGGAATGCCTTAGCCGCCGCCAGCGACGCAATCGCCGTCGCGTTAGCATCACCAGGCCTGATGGCATGAGGGTCAAGGTAAAGCGGACGGATCTTCCGCAAGAAGAGGAAAGGGTGGTATGTAAAGAACCAGCATCTTATACTTATATGTTTTAGAATAAATTAGGCGGACCATCCTGTATGTAAAATTTCATAAGTTTACGCGATATTGCACAACAAATAATTTATTCATCACTGCTGACGTGTATTACTAAGAAACCGTAAGTTTCTGCACGTCAGAACGATTTTAACCAATCAGTAACGGTATTCCCCGCACGGTAGCCGCGAAGCCGCCCACCGATACCCTTTATAAACTCGCGACGCGCATAATGAAAAGAGAATCGAAGTAGATTCCCGTTAAGCCGATATCCAGCAGCCGCCACCGTTGACCGTTCCCGAAACCAGTAGCCGCCGCCGTTCCGTCTGCTTAGAGTAAACACCGACCTGTTGTTCACCGACGAAGAGTCCTTCGCGATCGGGCAACCTAAAGCTCAATACCGCGATTGAAAGACACGTAAGTGGTAAAGTTATACATTCTGACAATTACATTCAAACACTGCAGACCGTAAATACTTCCGGGCTAAGCACCAGGAGTTTACAAAGCACACAAACACCTAGAGGCACGCAGGGTAGATCCCGACGTATCTCGACCGTAAATACTTCCGGGCTAAGCACCAGGAGTTTTACAAAGCACACAAACACCTAGAGGCACGCAGGGTAGATCCCGACGTATCTCGTCACCACTTGAGGGTGAAGGGTTGTTACAGGGCTGTAAAGACCTACGACCTTTCTCTTAGTATATACAGTAAAGACAGGCCGTCGCCTTCGTTTTCTGGAAATTACTGAGACCCCGCTCGAAACTCACACACTTACTGCATACAGATAACACGTAATAACCACATATGGTGTCTTTGATTAGTAGAGGAATACCTCCATAACCTGTAGTATAAATTTGTATATAAATATAACCATCGTAAATACCTGGTGCGAGAACGTTTGTAAATAAATTAAAGAGTACGTAGATTATTCGATCTTTACGTAAACCACTTAAAGTAATATTAAGTATTTCGTTCCCTAGTTTAATTATCAATAATTAACCTTAGTATAGAGTAAGTAGTATGAGAGTAATTCATTTAGTTAGATAAATAATCTAATTGCCTACATTAAACCGGTAATAATTAAAGAAAGATTGTCCGAATACATCGAGGTCGTATACGAGCATTTCGCGTGTATTACTTCCAGAGTAGAACATCCTTGCTGCAGCGCTTCAGAGTTACTGGCATACAAACACGATATCGATTTTCTCAAACGAATCGGGTTCAATGCGCTGGCGCTTCGAGCAACCACTGCATCGAACAACACTCGCGCTACCGTACATACAGGACCGTATCCTAAACTGTATCTTTTAGGTAAGGATTAAGTTAAAAGACTATTTTTGTTCACAGAAGCGATTACGCACCCAGTGACACCAGGACCTGGACAAGGGAGTTCGCATGTACATGTTTTGTTGAATACGTTCTTATTTTCTTTATTGTAAATATTTATTTAATATACCTGTTAAAAATGCTTTACGAATTTTATTTAAGGTTACAGTGTTAAGCCCATCCAATAATCACTACGAACCACACCCCGTTTATAAAATAAACCCGATTGAGCAAAGCCGAGGCAAAGTAAAACCGCGCTGGGTTACCAAACCAGAAGGGCGCAATACTTATATATATATAAAATTGCACCTAAAAGTAAGGGAGCATTACAACTTCACAAGAAGTTTTTCCAGAAGGTCATCAAAAGCGTATGGAAGATATGATGAATCGGGCTAATGAAACCGAAAGATTTATTGAAAATATTTTGTTTACCGACGAGTGTTCTTTTAACTTACATCTCCATCACAATCCGTCTATCGCTGTTGGTTACTCTCGGGGAAACAAACACATTAGTATTCCTTACCGGACACAATACCCCCAAAAAGTTAATGTGTGGGCAGGAATTTTAGGCAATTCCATAATTGGTCCATTTTTTATCAACGGAAGCTTGAATGTGGAAAAATATTTAGAACTGTTCAGAAACCAGATAGTTCCAGCTGTTCAATGCCTCAATATAAATTTTGATGACACTTGGTATCAAGAACATGGTTGCCCTGCTCATACTGCAATAAGAGTTTAACAGTTTTTGGGAACTACGTTCCCTAGCCGTATTATTAGTGGAAAAGGTACTATTAAATATCCTCCTAGCTCACCTGATATCGCGCCGAACGACTTTTTTGTTCGGGGATACGTATCTGAGCAGATTTCTGGGTACAGGCATGAACGTGCTAACAATTTGGACGAACTTCGTGTCAAAATTACATATTCTTTAAACAGCATCACCCAAGACATGTTAGAAAACCCTCGAACTGAATTTTATTACAGATTGGGTTACTGCTTTGCGCAAGGTGGAGATCTTTTCGACAATCTTGTAGAGTTTTGATAAAAGTGTATTCTGTTCATTTTTAAAAATAGTCGGTTTTTCAATAAGAATTATAATGCTAAAGTTAAACCTTAAACTTAAGTTATACTAGTAATGTAAATGTTAATGTTCTTGTTTGTAGCTCTCGTAAGTTTCTTCTTGGTTCTTCTTACGAGTAGTAACCGAACCATGTCATGAATTCGCAATTACAATAAACTTCGATGTTTGAGGTATTATCATTTTATGTGTAAAGTATTTACTTAATAGTTTCAAAGAACACGTGACTTTTCAACATCATCTTAATTGCTTTGGTTTCGTTAGAAATGTTGAAGCTAGATTGAAGGAGACTTAAGTAGTTCATATTTTGTGCCTACATGCAAATATCTACAAGTGGCAGCATCGGTACAGTTGTGTGTCTCTCACACTCATATAATGCTTATTGGGTTTCTTTCTAGCTTACCTGTATATGGAATTTTTGAATATTTCGTTACACGAAAAATTTTTAACCAGAAGAGGTCACAGCCCTTGCACTAATATTTTCATACAACTTTTGTTTAAATACTGAGCTCCGATCGTGTTTGTCATTAGCATTAATTATTGCATTAACCCTACCTTAACGATTTGGTGAACCACAAATATTATTTCAAATCTCTCAATGCGAGTGTAAACCATGCCGAAAATGAATGAAAAACTACTAAATGAATAATTGTACACTACAATGCCAGCCGTTATTACTGGCCAAACTACCATATGAGCAAATGCCTTTGTCGTCGAGAAGGCGATGCGAATTGGTTTTTGAAATTTAAGACGATGCACCGTCAGCGGAATCGGTCGGTGTTTGACAGCGCGCTAACGTTTTGAGGCTACTTGGTAGCAACACAACGTGTCTATTAAAGTAATTGTTTAAAATTATTATTATTATTAACTGTCAGTTATTGCCAACATTTTTTTAAAACTTAAATTCTAAGGACCACTCGACGACGAAAGTTTTTGTTCATAAAACAAAATGGTATGTTTGCGAATTAATTATATTCAAAATGGTATTCAGTAAAATAGAATTTACTAATTCAACTAGATTTTTATTTATTTTGAAAAGCAAAAATTAGACGTTTCAGTAATACTTTCTTATTTTTTAACTTTTTAACTGTATTTGAACATGCTGCCATAAATAAAACGTTGAAAACGTATATATATATATATATATATATATATATATATATATATATATATTTACACGAAAGTTTTTTTACCACATAGGTCACATTCCTTGCACTAACATTTCCATATAATAATTTTTGTTTAAATTCTATAAACCCTCAGCTTCCATTCAATTTTTTACAATAGATGGTAAATATGTGGCGTAACCAACTAATTAAGTCACTCTCATGACGCTTTTCTCCGAAAAATTAACATAGTAAACCAGAGCTTCAAATTAAAAAAATACCTATAATAACCCTTTAATGTTAATTATTGGAGTTGTTTTTGTACCCATTAGGTAAGGCAATATACGAATAATTACTCTGTACCATTGGTAGAATTGTTTAAGAGGAAACCTGTGAATCAGTATTTTTCAGAATTTTTCGCAAGTACAATCGATCTTACTACTTAAGGCCTAATTTCTTGTGAAGTGGATATTTTCTCCTCCAAAAAACCGCGTTTTAATAAGTTCTGAGAGCTCCCCAGTGCGCATCATAACATCAAATTTTAATACAATGGCAATTTAGTAGTGTATGTTATTGGAGAATTTCAGTTGACGTACAGTAAGATTTTGCCAAAACGAGTTGTAAGGAAGGCTGTGTTAATGAGGATAATAGGTTAGGATTTAAGACAAGTATCACTCTTACCACATATTGCACGTTGTTACCTACAGTGTTTGAGATAGGGCATTCGTCTTGTCGTGTAGGCTAAATTTCCGTAACCAGCAGATGGGGCTCTTGAAATATCCTATAAAACGTTTCGCACTATTTCTAGCGCAAAAAGGTCTTGAATAGAGAATACTTCTTGTCAAATATACATTTTGTAATTGCCTCTCAGTAACTACAGAGGATTATTTGGATAAACACATAAGCTTATTTTATCATGTTATATTTGTACATTAAAAAAAACAATTAACTAATGCGATCTAGAAATAGATTAGTTTACATATAATCTGTTTATCAAACTGCTCTTGAACACTTTTAAAATTACGTATACCAGAAACTTTATGAAAGAGATTTGGAAACAAATTGACCTTTGGCGGTGGGTGATTAAAAAAATTAATCGTGACGTAAATTTTCTTAATGAAGTAATGTTTTCTGACAAAGCCGTAAAAATAGTTTTGTGAACCGTCATAATTTCCATTAATATGACACAGAGAATGCTTATCGATTTGCTACAGCATGTAGCCAGGCTGGCGGGGATTGTTGGCATATCATAAGTCTATTCTTTTATGACCAGCATTTTACGGGTGGGCTACTCGTCTAAAAGTTTAGTTTCAACACGAAGCTCAGCCACAATGCTGCTGAAGAATTTCTGAATTATTCTTTTAATAATGGTGTTTCAGTCTTTGTTCTTGTTTGTGTTTTTTTCTAGTGGTCGTGTAGTGTTTTGTTAGCCACTTTTAAGCATGGCAGCAACAATTTTGGTAAACTGTGAGGGGAAAGGCGTCTTAGTTGCACGAAACATGTCAACTACAAAATATCTCCCAAACTGCTACAGATAGACTCACAAGTACCCTAACAAAACCAAAAGAAAATTCGGTACTCAACAGTGTAAAAATTAACATATTAACCTTAATCTTTCATGATATGATAGCTGCAGTAATATATGAAATTTTCTGACACTGAAAGTATCATTCTTTTCCAAAAAATTTCAAATGATTAAAATATCTAGTTATGAGTGACTGAAAATTAAAAAATTCATATCTAGTGAAGTTTTAAGTCCATCAGGGTAGTTTTGCAACGACAATTAGATTTATGCATTTATCCAGGCTTAATCTTTTATGATATGATAGTTGCAGTAAGGTACCCTTAAATTTAACAACGAATCCAAAATGCAATAATATGTGCAACAACGAAGTTGGTGTACATTTACAGTATAATCGGAAGTTCACAATCTTTGAAAATAACTTTACAATGCAAAGAATTTGGTTCGATGCAACTTTTCTTTGTAGTGTCAATAATAAGAGCATTAGGAGAATTTGCGCCTTATATTTGCTGTAAATAAATTTATAGTATCTTTAAAACAGTTGGGTCACAGACTTATGTAGATTAACACTTTGTTTGATTGCATCCATATTGTAAGTGGAGCGGGTACCCGACATTTTAAAAAACCCATTGTAAAACAACGTCCCCAAATAACAAGACCCACGTTTGAATCCGTACACTCGCTCTAGGTAGTAATTCTGGTAAACATTTAGGATTGCACAGATATTAAGTAATTTCATGGTTATGGTACGTTTTACTAGAAATAGTTGCTATTGCTATTTATGTATTGAGAATAGAAAGAATAAACAAATGAATTTGATGAAAAATATTTTTATTGCTTTTCAAAATAATCGCCTTTAAGATCTATACACTTTTGCATGCGATTGAACCACCCTTCCAGTCAGAAGATGGTAGCTCTAAAACATGCGTTTTGAAGGCCTCAACTGCTTCTTCGGGCGATGAAAATCGTTGTCCACGCAGTTTATCTCTAATTAGTGAGAACAAGAAGTCATTGGGTGCCAAGTCAGGGCTGTAAGGAGGATGACCCATCAATTCGACCTTTTGTGTGTCCAAATACTCGTTTGTTGCATGTGATGTGTGTGAGCTGGCATTGTCGTGATGCAAAATGATTCGTCGTTTTGGGTTGGTTTCTCTCAATTTACCGAAAACTTCAGGCAAACAAATGGTCGTATACCACGCTGAATTAACGGCCTTTTGATTTTCGAGAGCCACAGTTACCACAGGACCGGTTTTCGTGAAGAAAAACGCCACCATTTGCTTCTTAACGCTTCGAGAACGATCAACTTTTGTTGGTTTTGCTTCACATTGAAACACACAAACTGTGGACTGGCCTTTTCTTTCTGGCTCATACGCTTAAATCCACGACTCGTCACCTGTGACGATGTTGTATACCGCTTTGGATGCACCACTGTTGTATTTTGAAATCATTTTACGGCACCAATCGACACGAGCATTTTTTTGAGCATCTATCAACAAATGTGGAATCCAACGTGCACACAGCTTCGGCACACAAATGTCCATGCAAAATCTTATGTATGTTGGTCATACTAATACTTAAACATCTCTCCATTTCGTGATATGTCACATGACGATCTTCTTCAATTAGTTTTCGCACAGCATCGATATTTTCCGGCACAACGACTAATTTTGGACGACCTTCTTTAACTTCATCCATGAGCGAACTACGTCCACGTTTGAACTCAGTGTACCAGAGATATACAGTGGCTGTGGATGGCGCTTCATCGCCAAAAGTTGAATTCAGTTGATTGATGCATTGTTCTTGAGTTAGACCACGTCGAAAGTCATAATAAATCATAGCTCGAAAATGTTCACGAGTTAATTCCATATTTTGGCTGAGATGAAATTTTCAACTTACTGTAAACAACACCAATAGTGCTCGCACGACAAAACGTTCTGAGTACGTATAACCTCAAAAATGTCAAACTTTAAGATGACAGTGACAAATTTCACCTGGCAATACCAGTGTTGCCAATTCTCAATACATAAATAGTATCCCTCGTATAACCTTTCAGACCGCTGTGTTCATCAATTCCTTTTTTTTCAATGTTGTGCTTAAAAGTTAGTGTAATTAAAAGAGTAGCTTATTTAAAAAAATAGTAAATAGTGCAATATGCCACTTAGAATTACAAAAATTAAAACCTAATAGTCGGTTTGTACCTTCTGTGGATGCACATTAAAAAAAATAAAAGGTGATACTGATAAGTGGAAGTGAAAGAAATGCAGGACATAATGATCTGAGATTGATATTATGTTTATTTATATATCTTTATATTATTGCTTTTATATTGTTACCTATTTTTCTTTAAGCCTATTTTATTTTAAGCGAACGGAAGCATATTATTTTCGTCACTGGATTTCTTACTCGCTCGTTCTCTCGTCTGTCCATGATTTCCTTGTTCGCTTTAACTTGAAGTACGAGATTGAAATGTTCACAGTATATTTTTTACTACAAAATAAAGCTTATGATTCTTAACCAGCCAAATTTAGAAACTTTTACTAACCCCTTTTTTTTTTAAACCTTCAGTTTTCGTAGAGGTCAAAATGGATTCACTCGCTTACCCTGCACCACATATGTGCTTGTCAAAATTTAGGCTGAAGGATGGGATCCCAAAAAAAATATCTTTTCAGCCAAATTCTTTAGCCCCTGAGTGTAGGCTAAAATGTGGCCTGAATGTTATAAAATATATATTTACACACAAGTTTCGTGGAGTCCCGGCAAAATCGACTTCCTCGGTGGCCAATAGCAAATTATTAGCCCACGAGTTTTGGTCAGCATTTGGACCGAATGTTGCCTAAAGTCAATATTTAGACACCAATTTCCGGTCGCAGCAAAATTAATTGGCCGTGATTTGATACCAATTTTGCGTAAAATTTATATTTACACACGAATTTTGTTGAGGTCGTGACAACGTTAATCTGTTTCATGGCCGAAAACCAAATTTTGTGGTATATGAGTGTTGGCCAGGATTAATTTGGTTGAGGTCGTGACAGAATTAATTACCTCAATGAGTATTGGTCAGCATTTGGACCGAATTATACCCAAAATCTGCATTTATACACACATTTCGTTAGGGTCGCGGATTCACTCGAAAATCCAGAACAGAATTTTGCGCTCCATGAGTGTTTGTCAAAATTTGGGCCGAATGTTGCTTAAAATTTATATTTTTGTACACCAATATCGTTATGGTTGCAGAAAAATGGAATGTGTTGATGACCAAAAGTCCTATGAGTATCCAACTATAACATTTGCTAGGGCCAGATGGTCATTTTTAGTCATTATATAGCTCAAATGAATATTGCACCCTGTTTGTTAGTATGTTTTTAATACTATTCCAAATTATAATTTATTGTCAATCTTTGCAAATTTCTTGCTCAAAACTTTTCAAAATAGTAGCATTTATTGTACATTCTCATAATTTTAATACAATCGCCACATTGATTAAAAAACAGCTCTGCATCTTATTATATTCTTCTTGTTCTATTATAAAAAAGTACAATGTTATCAAAAACGAGTGAACCCCGGTGTTTAGCCTTGAGGTACACATTGTTTCTAGTTTGTTTTGAAATGTTCCTTAATTCAAAGAAAAGTTGACGTACGTATGCTTCCCACACTTTATTCCCGTAATAAAAATTGGCCAGTAATAAAAAATAGAGTAGTTTTGATATAATGTTTATATCTTTGCCACTTATGTTTGTACAACTTTGTTTACTATTTAGTGACTGTTTTCAATTTAGAATAATTTTTCTCAAAAGTTGGATTAAACTAACAAATATTGAGCTAATTAATAATTGGTTCTGTTTTTTGTCTTTTACCAATAATGTGCATTGGTAAAAGATTGCGCTTAAAATTAAAATGATTTTTTTTCAATCTCGTACTCGTGTGTAATCCCAAGATCAAGATATTTATAAAGTGGCGTTGAACATTAGAATAATACTACCCTACTACTGCATACATACATACAAAAACATGAAATAAATATTACTGTGTTCTATTTATTGCCTAAATTTAACGTTAATTTACGTAAAATTATTAATAAATTAATTACTATTGCTATTAATCAATGAATTTGTCCATTTGTTTGGTCAGGATGGCTGAATATCACCCCAAAAACATTATTATTATATCTCAATTTGCCCTCGAAATTAAAAATGGTTTGGTTTTATTAAAGCTAACAAAAACGGCTAGACTAAGAACATTCTTGATATAGAAACAAATCGTGTTCACCATTTAATAGGATATAATAGTACACTAATAGTTATTAAAATTATTATGTATATAATGTTATGACTTTGTCATCATTGAACTTAGATTCGATAAAATATCTTCATTTATTTAATTTATATTAATTACCTGGTTATGTTAACAATATTCGTATTCCAGTTTTGTGGGTTTGTACGAAACTTCGAAAATCCCAGCTTGCAAACACCTTGCCACAAAAGTGATTGGTCACATAAATTTAAAAATTATAACATCTAACTAGTGGAGTCCATGCAATTTAGGATTGAATCGAGTGGATCTAGCTCCCTCACTAGCTCAGATGGTAGATCCCTACTCTAGCAAAGTAGGCAATCTTTTACTGTGCGTACACTAATAGTTATTAAAATTATTATGTATATAATGTTATGAGTATTTATAATAAGTTTACCAGGTAAATTATTAAGATTTCGAATGCGATCAGTGAGAAAGTTTGTTAATTGTGACGAAGTGCCTTATTATGTGATATTTATTTATGCCTTCTAGCTGAAGCAATTTCTGCAAATTAACATAATATAACATTACTTTCACGCCATTCCCTTGCGGGGTAGGCAAAACAATCCCTGCCTCTCATTTATTTTTCCTTCACAATCTTTCTCCATACTTTCCTATCTCTGCATCTCTCTAGCTTCCGCAAGATTCATACATTGTCTCTGACATGTCCTTTTATTTTTAAAACTCCTTATCTTTCTTTATTTTAGCATATATTCTACTACATTCAGCCAAGTTTTACGCGGCCTACCAGGTCCGGCCTTATCTCTAATCTCACCCACATATATTTACTTCGTTAATCTTGCGTTGTTCATTCTCTCAATGTCACCAAACCAATGTACTGTACTACTTTTATACCATCATCGTCTTTTACTTATCTTCTCTTTATCTTATCCCGTCTCGTTTTACCACATGCGCTTCTCAGGATTCTCATACCATGGCATTTATATCTCTTTGTCTTTTTTTGACATATCCATGTCTCACTTTCATACAGTACTGACGGGACAAACACGCTACTATAGATGACTCGTTTCGCAACTAGACTCATGCTTTCGTTTCTCATTATCGTCTACATACTTCCAAACACTTTCCTTTCAGCATTGATCCTTCGTCCAATCTCGCCATCGACTGTACCATCTGCAGTAAACATTCTACCCAGATATACCAACTCGTCCACTTGTGTCCAGAATTTCAATTTGCAGAGTAGGTACTCTACCTTTTTCACCTTCCCGATTGAACACCACAAATTTAGTTTTGTTCATGTTTACCTTTAGGTCAATGCTCTCACAGACTGTTCAAACTTGCTCAGAGCAGTTTGTAGCTCATCCGCACTGTCACGTAATAAGACTGTGTCATCTGCATACACAAGAACTCGTACATTTACGTTACCAACCATTACACCATTTGTATCGGCACATGCTTGCCTAACACCCTCCAGATCTAGAAACGCACAGCACAGCTTCCTTTTTACACTTAACCACCTGCTGGAGGGAAACTATCTGATCAACACATACTCTCCCTGACATGAAGCCACCCTGCACATCTAGAATCTTAGTTTGTGTAGATTCTCGTACTTTATCAATTAGTATTTTTCCAAATACTTTATCAGGTACACTGAGCAAACTTATGCCTCTGTTGGTCTTGCGTTCACTCTTGTTCCCCTTACCCTTATACAGTGGCACAGTGATAGCGCTCTTCCACACTCAACCGCGGATCCAGGGGGGGGGGAGTGATAGCGGTGATCACCCTACCCCAATTCATAACATGTCGTGATAAATTCTCATTTATTTCTTGGCAAAGTCGCACATTTCAAAGTGACCTGGTCAGCATTCTGTCACCGTCACCCGGTTTACTTGATCTCTTCCAGATGTAAAAATGTGTCCTATTCACTAATTTATGGTCACACCACCCCGCCGGACACTTTTAAAAGGTCTCAGGCAAAATTACTTACTTAATGCGAAACAGATGCTTTTCTTGGATGTTGTTGTATTGTTGTAAACTTTCAGTTTGTTTTGTTTCGCAGTATCGGTTAGACTAGTCACTAGTGACTATTTTATTTGTGGCAAGTGCTATTCTTACTTCTTATCGCGAATTTTCTAATAACTAATTTAACTAATTACTTTACTTAAATCACTATGAGCAAGAGCAAACGATCTCAGCAAAATTCTAATTTGTTCGACTACTTTAAACCAAAACAAAGACGCATTGATGATAATGAACTTGCTTCAACATCGACTTCAACACAGGATAAAGTAAGTTTTAAATTTTTTTTACGTAAGCGTGTTCTTACCACGGTGTATGATTAATTATTTAAATTTTAAAAGTTACAATAGGACCATTTTCACGCATTGAAGCTAATGTAAAGTCGGTTCACCTTATTAATCATACACCGTGCCGTGGTTCTTACTTAAGAATTATTTTAACCGACGCAGGAAGCAGAAACGGAGGCAATCGCAATCAATCGAGATGTACAAAAAGCAAATGAAAATGTAAATGATGTGGGAGTTTTATTGAAGAAAACAAATTTAACCGAGTGTGACAAATATAGAATTTTGTCTGAAAATTGGTTACCTTCTGATAATTACCAATATCCCTTTTCTGTTCATGTTAAACAAGGAAAAGAAATTAAACGATATCTTTCTCGCAATCACTTAGACAATTTCAAATGGTTTGTGTACTCAGAATGCGCCCATACATTCTGAGCATTCTGTGCAAATATTGTTTCCTTTTTGCTACTTTTGGTGGTGTACATAAAGCAACCTCATTATAAAAGTTAGTACGGAAGCCTCTATCTCAATTTTCTAAATTACTGGGTAAAGATGGTGATCTCGTCAAGCATGATAGTCATATTTATCATAAAAAAGCCCTGGTATCAGGTAAATAAATCAATTAATTCGTCGATAACCGTATAAATAGTTTTCAGGTAAAATATTATTAAATGTATATTTAAATCCCGCCAAAGATGTCCGGAATGCGTTGTCCGAGGATAGAAAGAAGAAAGCTTTGGAAAATAGAGCAAAACTTCGCCCAATAATCAATACAATAATTTTTTTGGGACGCCAAAACATTCCTCTTAGAGGCCATCGTGATGACGGAATTTTGCGTACAAAATCAGATGATGAATCTCAATGTGGAGACAATGAAGGCAATTTTAGAGAAAAATGCGTGTCGACGCAGGTGATGTAATTTTAGAAGATCACATAAAAACGCATAAAATGAATGCATCTTACTTAAGTAAAACTATCCAGAACGAAATCATTCAACGTTGAGCGGATGAAATTATTGAATCAGTTGTAGGTCGGATTAGGGAATCTTGTTATTATAGTATAATTTTTGACGAAACTACGGATGTATCTCATATTTCTCAAATGTGTCTGATCGTAAGATATTTTTTTGAGAATCAAATAAGAGAGGGATTTCTTGGATTTTTGGATTGCCATGCTGAAAATTATGATGATTATACAATGGAGCCTGTACTCACTGGAAAAATATTGGGACAAACCGTTTTAAGATACATAAAGAAAATCGGTCTAAATCCGAAAAAATGCGTTGGTATTGGAACACATGGATGTGCGGTAATGGGATCTGAACAACGTGGTGCTATTACAGAATTAAAATCTGAATTAGTACATGCTATCAAATGTTTATGATACAATCACGCTTTAAACCTTTCAGTGTCAAAGTGTTCTAACGTACAGGCTGTGCGAAATATTGTATCCACCATGAAGGAAGTAATTGCATTTTTTTCTGCTTCTGCGAAAAGAAATAATGTTTTTAAACACAAAAATAAAGAAAAACAGATAAAGCAAATAAACTATTAACAAATTTAACGACACCTATGTTCATAATAACAATGAATATTTTATCCGCAGTACTTGGCATAACTATGCCATTAAGTAGGCTATTACAGACGGTTGCTCTTGATAAAGCAAAAGCTGATATTTTAGTAAAAAATACAATAACAGCAATTGCTACGAAGAGAGAAAACTGCGAAAATGTCTTTAAAGAAATATATGAAAATGCTCTACAACCTCTTGGGGCACTAGATATTGAAGTTCATCTACCAAGACTATGTGGGAGACAGAACCATCGAGATAATGTTAAGGCTTCAACACCAGAAGATTATTATCGAATTACAGTTTTTATTCCACTTTCGGATGGCCTCTTGACTGATTTAAAATTTAGATTTTCAGACAATAATTTTGATCACTTTTATTTAAATATGTGTATTCCTAATAATTTAGTGTCATTGGAGGCATCAGAGTTTCGAACTTCCCTGAAATCTGTGGAAAAATACATTGAGAAATTTGAAATGACACCGTCAATATTTTTAGGAGAGCTCGAATTGTGGAAAGTCCATTGGCTTCAACAATAACAGAATGGTGGAGTTATTCCGAATTCGTCATATTCGGCAATAATTAAATGTGATAAAGACATATATCCATGCGTTTACTCAATTTTAAATATATTGTGCGCCTTACCGATAAGTGTTGCGAGTGGTGAACGCAGTTTCTCTGCATTAAAACGATTAAAGACATGGTTGAGGTCAACAATGCGTCAGGAAAGACTAAATGGCTTAGCGCTTTTGTATATAAATAGGTCAGAACAAATTAATATTGAAAATATTATAAACAGATTCGCATCTCAACGACGCAGAATTGATTTTGTTTTGTAATATAATTATTATTATAGTAGGTATATGATTGTAGTGGGTATAGGCATTTAGAAGTTATAAAAAACTCTTTTTTTTAATTTATATAAACGCTTATAAGAATCCATGATTTGTTTTTTGTCTTTACTATGCCCCCCACTAGTTGGTCTAGATCCGCGGTTGTCCACACTTAAGGCATACATTGAAAAAAACACACAGTCTTCGTATAAGCTTTGAAGCTACATACTTTACCATTTCACCAGTGGTTTTAACTACGCCTGCTCCTTTACCGTTTTTCAACCTTCCTATCGTTTTCTCTACCTCATTTATTCCAATATACTTCTCAGTTTCATTCACCATTCCTTCTACATTCTCCTTATCTAACCCTTCATTCTTACTTTCCTCACAATTGTACAGCTTTCCGAAATATTCTTGTCAGCTTTTGCTCACTTCGCAATCGTCACTCTTGCAGCGTTCTGATTTGGGCCACGTTTTGTATTTTTGACCTATTTCCAGAAGAGTTTTTTGTTTCCCTCAAAATAATTCTGCATTTTCTCTCCTTCCACGGCCATCACTTCCTCTTTACTTATTCTCACTGCCTCCTTCGTTTCTTTGTTTCGTAACCTGTACACCTCATGCAATCGCCTTTCCTTAGTCTCATTTTTGCAGCAATCATTGCCATGTACGCATCTTTTTTCTTACATACTGCCTATTTTACCGATTCATTCCAAGCACATTTTTTCTGTCTACCTACAGTCGCGCTTCCACATATCTGTTCGGCCCAATTGACAACACAGTTTTTCAAGCTTATCCATGCACTTTCAACATCAGTGCCTTTTATTTGTTCGTTCCACACCGTTTCATTCACATTCAACTCTTTACTCACAACATGTGCGTATTTCATTCTCGCACCTACTCGTTCGTCTACCCTAATTCTGGACGTTAGCACTATACTTGATTTCCTTGTCCAGATCCACTTTTACCATAAACACACGCTCGATACAACCAAAAAGTGGTCCAATCCGCGCATTACTTTTGTGGCTCTCACCAGGTTTCTAACTCGTTCATCAATCATCATCAAGTTAATCATATTTTTACATTCGCCTCTTTGCCATGTATGTATATGCACATTCTTATGTTTAAACCACGTATTAGGTACAAACAGGCTTCTATCCACACAGACGTTCTCCATTCTCATTGACTCTCTCGTCTCCGAACTTTACTGGTTCGCGTTCAGTATGTTCTCTCTGGACACCCACCCATCCATGCATACCTCCCAATATTACCAGTCTTTAATTTGGCTTACATACGTTCAACACGTTCTTTACTTCATTCCAGAAATGCTCACACTCTTGGTCTCTTTCTCCATTCACCGGTGTATAGCATGCAATAAGAAAAATTTTTCGAAACTCCACTTTCATTCTAAACTACATTATCCGGGGGGATTCCGATTCGTACTGTTTCACACAGCTTTTCCCTCTTTTACTTACGATCACTCTAACTCTTTTGCGCCATCAATTTCAGTCTGAACTCCTGACCATGGTGCTAGGTTGCCATCATCCATCTCCATAGCATCATTTCCTTTGCCCTTTGTCTCCGATACACACAGAATATCAAGCTGCCGTTCGTTTACATTCTTAATTCTAATTCTTTACATACAAATCCCTAACATTCCACGTACCGGCTCTCCACTAATTCCTTGCACAGTGGTCAGCAACGGGGCCTGTCTGTTTCGATATTGCCTAATACTGACGGTATCATCCTACTACCGGACTGTTATTTGCCTACTGCCCCGACACGTAAGGAAGTAAGGAGTAGAAATATAGAAAGACATAAACAATGTAGAGTGTATGCTTACTGTATGAATATATATATATATATATATATATATATATATATATATATTCGTTGTCCCCAGAAATTTTGAATACGGGCATTTGAATGCATTATTTGGCTCTTAGCAACCACTCTCATTTTTTGTATAGCTTAGTGAAATATTTTAATTCACTAGGCAACGGGAAATAAATATTAATTTCTAATTTGTAATAAAATAGAGAATCAAATTGAACAACAACCATATTTTAATATAACTAATTATACATAAATTCTATAACACAATGCTAACCTAACGAATAACAATTAACCAAGATTATTTTATTAAATGTTCGCAAACATCTCCTTGTTGAGCTAAATAATATCCCAGACGATTGTAAAAGTCTTGTCTCATTTTTCTTAACATCTCAGGAGTGATATTTTGAATGGCTTCACGAATTTTTAATTTCAGCTCATCCAAGTTGTCAGCCCTTTGCTTGCTTTATATCGCCCCAAAGAAAAAAGTCATTTGAGGACAAATCAGGAGATCTTGGTGGCCATTTTATGTCCCCTTTGGTGCTAATAATGTGACCAGGAGATATTTGATTTAAATATTCCGTTGCGGCATTATGAGCAGGAGATTCATCATGCTGATACCAGATGTGGGCCATATCAACATCCTGTAATCCTTCAACTGCTGGTATCACCTGGTTCTGAAGCAGTTCCAAATACTTTTGGCCATTGAGATTCCCGTCAATAAAAAATGGTCCTATGATATGGTCCCTCAGAATACCGGCCCAAACGTTAACTTTTTGGGGATACTGAGTTCTTAAAGTTATTCTTCGGTGCTCGTTCGCTTGGGACCAGTATCTCATTACGGAAGGATTATGACGACCATATAAGGGGAAAGTCGATTCGTCACAAAACAGAATACTTCTAAGAAATTCGTGATTATTGTTTACTCTTTTCATCACATCTTCGCAAAATTCCATTCGACGACCATGGTCATCCGCGAAAACCTCTTGTGTCGTTTTAACTTTGAAAGACTTAAAACCATTCCGTTTAAATATTCGACACACTTCTGATTTTCCGACATTGATTTCGGGATTTTCTGCAAGCGCCCTTGTTGATAAAGTGTCATTTGCTGATATCATATTGCGAACCATAATTTCTCGCATTTCAGCTTCTTCACTTTGAGGTCTCCATTCCTTTGAGTACTTACATAGTGGATTTACAGAACCAGTTTCCTCAAATAAATGTATAACATGAAATACCGAACTGGTATTTACTGTCACATCGTATGCCAAAACAAACAAATTATTTGAGATTTCATTCATGGAATGACCTCCATAAAACCATTTAATAATTTGGGTTTTTTATTCGGTTGTTAACATTTTGAAAACAAGAACTTCACTTAAGTATAGCAAATTTGGAGCTAAAGTCACGGCAAAATCTTTTCCGTTGTGGGGGTGAAATTGTTAGAGAGAGACAAACTTAACATACCAACTTCCATAATAACCCTGATAATTACAAATGATATATCTATGTTAGTGAAATACACGTTGTTGGGTTGTTAGAACTGCCGAATAAATTACAATGTTGTCAGCTCTTCTGTTTACACATAACTTCTAATTTTGACGTTTTCCACATTTTGAGATTTTCGATAAGCTCCTCGAAATTATACATGACTACTTCAAAATGTTACAATTGCTTAATCATCGCAAAATGATCTAATAACTGTTAAAAGTATTGTTACTTAGTTGAGAACGAGTATTTCCATCAAAAACTAATTTTCAAAATAAATGTAAACAATATAACCTAAGTATTATGTTGACGTCGAATTTCACACGTTTGGCAACAATGTCAAGCGCTGACGTTTATCCCCACATTGGAAAAGAGTTTGCCGCGACTATATCTACTATAAAGTCTAATTGACATGCATTTAGCAGTAACAACCATGGCAACCTGTTGTAATAATTAAAAAGAACAAAATCACAGTGCCTGGAAACATATTTTACATTATTGCTCGTATTCAAAATTTCTGGGGACAACGTGTATATATATGTATATATATATATATATATATATATATATATATATATATATATATATATATATATATATACAGGGTTATTTTTTTAAACCTGACATAGCCTATTTCTTTTATTACTGAAGATGGGCTTTACTTCTAAGTAAAGTTTTACGGTTTTACTGTTTTGGAAGCCGTTTACGAATTATTATTGTTTTACTTATCTTAGCAAAAATTTACTTCTGGCGTGTTAAACTATGCAAATATTGGTAAAATAAATAATTTACTTTACCATTAAAAAGAACAGGAGTGAATATTAAATTTATTAAAGAAGTAACAAATAAAAGTTATTAAATTTAAAAAATCTAGGAAAAAATGGAACAAAAAGTTAAAAAAAAAATGTTTCATCAAATGTTCAAACTGATGTATCTGTTGTACTCGACAGAAGTGGACACGGTTCATAAAATTCCAAAACGAAAATTTTTCGCTCTAGTGCTTTTGAGTGCAGTGAAACGCTCTATCAGATTTTGCAAAAAAATGCAACCCTGTATATACCGAGTGTTTCTTAACCTGTATGACAAAATAAAAAAGTGAATTCTCAACTAATTTTAAGACGAAAATGTGGTACAAAATTTTTTCGAATGTCGCTTAGTTTTCGAAATAAAAATCATTTTTTATCATATCTTTCATACCACTCTATATATCTCTATAAAATTTAATACACATCTTTCGGGCATCAAAGAACATTTTTATTGGTGTAAAAGATTTTTTTAAATGTCTACCAGTACGGAATTTGTACTGAAAGTAGAAGACAGGCACCATCCCCACCCCTCCTTTTTGACGTCACAAGGCCCTTTCACTTTTTATATGCCCGTGGGGACCGGTTTTCCACCCTTATTTTTACCCGCTTACGTGTAGGACGTGTTTTCCCACCCCTATTTTTGCACATCCACGTGTGAGAGCGCATTTTCCACCCTTATTTTTGCACATCCACGTGTGAGACCGGATTTTCCACCCTTATTTTTATATACCCTCGTGTAGGACGTGTATTTCCATCCCTATTTTTTAGACATCCACGTGTGAGACCGTATTTTCAACCCTCTGTATCCCTAATTAAGATCTTTTTGTAGCTGCTAACGTGAGAACTGTATTTAGGTGGGATTGTATGTAGGTTAGCGTTGAGCTGAGGCTTAGTGGTGGTTGAACTGGGGTATGGCTTGGCTTAGGGCGGGGGCTGGAGCTTAGGGGTGGTCTAAGGATAAGTCTTAGAGTTTGGTCTCGGTGGTGTAGCTAGGGTTGGAGTCAGGTCTTGGTGGTGGAGCTAGGTCTTAGGTTATTTCTGATGGTATTAAGGTCCTTTGGTTGCAACCCTGAGCAGGCAATTGTGCTCTTTAAATTATATCTTGTAAGAAACTCTCTCTCTCTCTCTCTCTCTCTCTCTCACATGTAAACAAATCAAGCTCAATCAATCAACCAATCAAAATGAATAAAATGGGGATCATAACTTACAACCACACTCATATAGGTAACGGTAATAAAAATGGCACGTTTAATGGTAACTGATCATACCCTTCTCTCCCTCTTTCTATCTCACGCATGACTCTTTCCCAAAACAAAGCAAACAAAGCAATTAAGTAATTAACCAGATAAATCTCAAACAAATCAATTAACAATCAATCAGCCAAATCAATAAAGTGGGTCATAACTTACGCTCGCATTGTTATAGGTGACGGTAATAAAACAATAACAGGTTTTAAGGCTTTATTATCGATGTTAAAATAGTAGTTTTACCTGCATCGGGTTGAAGTATCATCACTGTATACATATACATTTATATACACACAGACCCTGGTATCCAGGCAGTTATTATTTAAAAAGGTATGATGCTTGTATCAGCTGTAATTAAACATGTACATTTAAATAAATAAAAACAAAGACTAAAATCGTACCCGCTAATTCTGCACTGGAAACAAATTTTAGAGGCATCATTCACATGTACAACTGATGTCTGTTAAACATATGGCAACACTAAAAAACAACTTTCTGTTTTACGTTTACACGTATAATAAATAGCTATTAAAGTTTTTCCCGTAATTTAATTTTAGAAAGTAAAAGTACTCATATTGTATATGTAAAAACCTTTAATATTTAATCAGCACATATATTTTTTTTTAACGATATATAGCAAGGATGACCAATAGGTCATTAATGTTTTATTATTAGGGTTGTTCTGATGTACACACACATAGTTTATATTATGTATAAACAAATATCGTCTTGGTATTATAAATAAATAAAACAACAGTTTTCAATGGGTAATTCTTATTGTGGCTGGGGGTCGATTTCAAGCATCTCAACACTTCTGCCGCATACATCTTTATGGATTTTTTATCAGATGGGATTAATAGCAATGTCAACTAAACGTTTTAAAAAATTTCTAATTTGAAAATAAGAGTGACGTAATCTAATTTTATTTGAAATTTCATGGAGAGTATCATCATCATCGAGATTTTGAGATACTACCATCTCATCATCTTCACCTTGAACGATTATATTGTAACCTATAAAAGCAAGCTAATAACCCTAATAGTTTATCAAACATTATTACATGGACATGAGGTTAGTCCTAAATTAAATGGTTTCAACGCTGCTCTGGGAATGCTGTACACACTTAAAACCTTTAAGTCTGCTCGCCGAAGTTGTACCGTATTCACTTTCTTCAATTTTTTATTTGCACTCTGTTTCGAAGCTGTAATACGTTTTTCTAATACATAAACAGAATCTTCAATACTGTGATACGTGTAGCAGCAAAACACATGAGCTAGTTAGTTTCACCTCTATATTACTTTACATGCAAGCCTGATCTTATCATAAATAAATACATCTGTCAAAAAAAAAGCTGATTAAACATAACTCCACGGCCAGGTATAGCAAGCAACGCTTCCAATTATAGCTCTTAGTCAACACAATAGGGCCTACAACTACATACAATCGACTAGCACTGCTTTAGCACGAGGATCAAACGAAAAAACACGCACGCACGCACGCACGCAAGCTCGCACGTACGCTCGCACGCTCGCACGTACGCACGAACGTACGCACGCTCGCACGTACGCAAGCTCACACGTACGCGCGTTCGCACGCCCGTACGTACGTTCGCACGCACGCACGTATGCGCGCACACACACACACACACACACACACACACACACGAGAGAGCGAAAACACGCTAAAGCGAAAAACTTGTAAACTTGCAAACATGAATCAAGACGGTGGAGCACCGCTAGGAAAAAAAACAGGATTATTAACAAAACCGAAGGAAAGCTTAACGTTTTGAAAATATATTATTATTATTATTATAAACAACAATACATCATTATTATTTAATAACATGCTTTATCGGTTTTCTTCTTCTTCTTGATCCGTGAGTCGTCCTCATCATCATCATCATGATTTTGAGATTTGACCTTCACCCCTATCTCATCGCTCTTCTTTCTCTTCTGTGAATCATCATCTTGGATGTGAGATACACCCAGCTCAACCACGTCATCGCTTTCATCATTATCTTGAACGGTTATGTTGTAATAGTTTATTAACAAGTCAGTAAAATCTCTACAATTAAATTTTAAATTGATGTATGTATATTTTAATCGTTTTAATATCAAATGATTATGATTAGAATATATCTTTTAAATCAGAGTTTTAAAATCCACGTTATATAACACAATATGTTAATAACATCACTTCTAATGAGGGAGAAACAAATTGTTAATTACTATTTGTTGTTATATAACGAATTTAAAACCGCTATAAGGTCAGCATCGACGTGACAAATAATATTTTTTACGTTAATAATGGTATAACTTCTAATGAGGGAAAAATTGTTAACATGTTACAGGTAATCCCAGAAATACATGCACTTTTTTATTCTTACGTTTTGCGAATTTAAATGAATATAATAGAAAAGCCAATCCTTTTTGGGAGTTTTTGACATGTATTCTGTGTTGCCAATCCGGGTACACAGATATTTGATGTATTTTACATTTTGTATATGATTTCCTAATATTAATAGTGTGTATCAATGTGTTTTATTTCATTTTGTAGATACTGTGATCTTAACAGCGTAATCGGTCATTATTTAAAAGCAACCTGCGTCTATGTACAGTATAAATTACCCTTTGAAAACTGTTGTTTTATTTATTTATAATACCAAGACGATATTTGTTTATACATAATATAAACTATGTGTGTGTACATCAGAACAACCCTAATAATAAAACATTAATGACCTATTGGTCATCCTTGCTATATATCGTTAAAAAAATATATGTGCTGATTAAATATTAAAGGTTTTTACATATACAATATGAGTACTTTTACTTTCTAAAATTAAATTACGGGAAAAACTTTAATAGCTATTTATTATACGTGTAAACGTAAAACAGAAAGTTGTTTTTTAGTGTTGCCATATGTTTAACAGACATCAGTTGTACATGTGAATGATGCCTCTAAAATTTGTTTCAGTGCAGAATTAGTACGATTTTAGTCTTGTTTTTTATTTATTTAAATGTACATGTTTAATTACAGCTGATACAAGCATCATACCTTTTTTTAAAATAATAACTGCCTGGATACCAGAGGTCTGTGTGTGTATATAAATGTATATGTATACAGTGATGATACTTCAACCCGATGCAGGTAAAACTACTATTTTTTAACATCGATAATAAAGCCTTAAAACCTGTTATTGTTTTATTACCGTCACCTATAACAATGCGAGTGTAAGTTATGACCCACTTTATTGATTTGGCTGATTGATTGTTAATTGATTTGTTTGAGATTTATCTGGTTAATTACTTAATTGCTTTGTTTGCTTTGTTTTGGGAAAGAGTCATGCGTGAGATAGAGAAAGAGGGAGAGAAGGGTATGATCAGTTACCATTAAACGTGCCATTTTATTACCGTTACCTATATGAGTGTGGTTGTAAGTTATGATCCCCATTTTATTCATTTTGATTGGTTGATTGATTGAGCTTGATTTGTTTACATGTGAGAGAGAGAGAGAGAGAGAGAGAGAGAGAGAGAGAGAGAGAGTTTCTTACAAGATATAATTTAAAAGAGCACAATTGCCTGGCCTCCAGGGGTTGCAACCAAAAGGACCTTAATACCATCAGAAATAACCCTAAGACCTAGCTCCACCACCAAGACCTGACTCCAACCCTAGCTACACCACCGAGACCAAACTCTAAGACTTATCCTTAGACCACCCCTAAGCTCCAGCCCCCGCCCTAAGCCAAGCCATACCCCAGTTCAACCACCACCCTAAGCCCTCAGCTCAACGCTAACCCTACATACAATCCCCACCCCCTAAATACAGTTCTCACGTTAGCAGCTACAAAAAGATCTTAATTAGGGATACAGAGGGTTGAAAATACGGTCTCACACGTGGATGTCTAAAAAATAGGGATGGAAATACGTCCTACACGAGGGTATATAAAATAAGGTGGAAAATACGGTCTCACACGTGGATGTGTAAAATAAGGGTGGAAAATCCGGTCTCACACGTGGATATGTAAAAAATAGTAAAAATGCGGTCTCACACGAGGATATATAAAAATAAGTGGAAAATCCGGTCTCACACGTGGATGTGCAAAAATAAGGGTGGAAAATGCGCTCTCACACGTGGATGTGCAAAAATAGGGGTGGAAAAACACGTCCTACACGTAAGCGGGTAAAAATAAGGGTGGAAAAACCGGTCCCCCACGTGGGCATATAAAAAAGTGAAAGGGGCGGGGCTTGTGACGTCAAAAAGGAGGGGTGGGGATGGTGCCTGTCTTCTACTACTGAATATTATTGAAGGAAAAAATGGTACTCTACTGCGTTTTCTGAAAATAATCAGTTTTGAAACCTCCATTTCATTTTGAGCAAATTTGATCCCTTGACTTTTCCGTACGACGCACCGTTTTCGCGTAAAAGATAAAAACTATTTTCATGCACGTTAAAATTAATTCAATTTCTAAAATGGTACATCATTTTACAAAACGGCTCTTTATTGACTAAGTTCGTGAATCGTGAAAAATTTTACAGAGCACTATTAAATTATTTGGGTCATTAACGAATAAAGAATTTTAATGTGGTCCCTAAAGTTTACAACAATTTATTATTTTTTTACGCAGAAATGTTAAGTCGTACGGAAAAAGTTAAGAAATCAAATTTCTCTAAATTAAATGGAGATTTCAAAAATAATTTTTATTTTCAGAATACGCAGTAGCGTACCATTTTTTCCTTCAATAATATTCAGTTCAAATACCGTACGGACGCCACTGGTAGGCATTTTTAAAAACCCTTTACACCAAAAAAATGTTCTTTGGTGCTCGAAAGATGTGTATTAAATTTTATAAAGATATCTAGAGTGATATGAAAATAAAAAATGATTTTTTTCTTAAATCTTTAACACCCTGTATTTCGAAAAAAAGATGTACATGAATTAAGTTTTACAACTTTGGCAAAGGTGGGAACGATTTACCTAACATACCCTGTATAAAATATTTACAGTTTTAGAAGCAGAAAATCGTATAAGATTACGAAAACGAGTTTAACTTTATAAGGAATAGGTAATTTGTTTTATAAACGAATTTATGTAATACTTTTCTATAAGCGATATTTCGGATATCAAAAACGCTGTATGAATTTGTTTTATTTAAAAATGCAGCAATAAAAATATTTTTATAATAATTAATTCAAATTCTAAAAGAATTAACATTTTGTTTAATCGGTATCTGTGTTCTTAAAATTTAAATTCAGGTCACTGTTTCATTAGTTCTTTAAAAAAATTCACGTATTATCCATTGAAACAGTTTAATTTTACAATTATGTTATCACCGTAGAGAATTTTCAAATAGGCAATGAAAAGAGAAACATAACAATATGTAGCGGGCATCAGCGGCATATTTTCCTGGCTTTCGTTTCCCTTTACTACATAATAAGACCCTTACACTGAGCTAGATGGGTCGTGCAGATCGTGTCTCGATTGCGCCCGGCATCAGCACCGGGATATGCTGAGCTCCGTTAGGCTGAATAGACAGACCATGCTGGGGCTAAATTGATCAATTCAATAACCTCAATGTGATACTAAAGCCTCTGCCTCCGCTGTTATGTTTACATGCTTGTTTATTGCAGTTTTTTTTGAACACACAAATGCAAAATGCTTTTATGTTTGTTTTCAACCCGAGAACTGATACCATAATAATTATGAATGATCGTTATGCTTTCAAGCTTTACTCTGCAATGCGCAAATGGAAACTGTTTTTGGACTATTGATTTCCTAGTTCAGTTTTCTGCAAGTAAGTAATTTGTATTGTCTGAATGCAGATTTTGCTGGAAAATATTCAACTAATCTTGTAATTGAACTTATCTTAAATCGTAATCTCTTTTTGCATTTAGTGCATAAATTTGTTGTCACTGTTTAATTAAATTATATCATCTTATGTTTACGTCTATTATAAATGAAAACTATAAACAAATTCTTATGTAAACGTATTTTTTGTGTATTTTATGCAAATAATTGATGACATTATTTAACGAGCGTTAGTTACTAGTAGTTATATAGAACGTTTTCCAAAAGGTCATGTGCCAGAAGCATTTTCTTCTAGAAACAAGGAAATCTCACCAATCTGAGCAAAATAGAAGTAGAACAAGGACATTTGACCATTTTTTCTACCATAGGTGGGATTTCCGTGCGAGCGAAGGCAGGTTTCCTATTACAGACGGTGCAAGTCAGTTGTGTCGTTTTCATCCATACTTTTTGGGATAATAGTTTTTCACTTATATTTTCGGGATTTTGATCTTTGGTTTTTTGTTAGCGATTTCAAATAAGGCTCTCAAAAATCTTTTTAGAAATAATTTGCTGGAAAGGGGGAAAACCCAATCATGCACATTTTGGGTTACGTTAGCTTATGTATATTCCTTGTGTCCAAATAAAGACATTATTATTATTATTATTATTATTCACCATGGTTAAACCTTTCACTGCTTATTCATCGCCTTTCAGTTTTTCATCGTAGAGGCCATTCCAACATTTTTATCGATGTAAATAGCTTTCCACCAGGTTTATACATGGATCCGTGTTTACAATAACGACAGTCGTGTGCCGTGGTAACTGATTAGATACATACACAAGTCGAAAAGCATTCTTGTCAGTACGGATCATTTGAAGCGTTTCTGATACTGCACCACATGCATCCTTGCCATTTGCACACTACCAGTCTTGGAGAAGTAAACCGTTCTCCAATGCACAAGCTGGATTTTCACACATCAGACAAGTAGAAAACATACCAAAGTAACTAAATCATGCAAATACTAATGGGAAACAAACACATAGGCAAAAAGGTAAAGACTCAAAACAAAAGAAGCTAATAAAACATGCAAACCCCGTAAACATACAAACACACAAACAAGTAACATGCAAACAGGTAACTTCCAAACAAAGAAGATAGCCAACAAACACGCGAAACAATTAAGAAAACATAATAAAATACTTATCTTTTTTGGGATTTTTTAATGGTGTATTTAAATTATACAATCTAAACGTTTCGATAACACTTACAGTTATCTTCGTCAGTAGTAATATTTGTAAGAATTGTTAAAGATGTTGTAAACAATTTTGTCAAAGTTGAAAAATTAAAACATAAACATCAGCCTGCTATTAATACAACTTACAAATATTACTACTGACGAAGATAACTGTAAGTATTATCGAAACGTTTAGATTGTATAATTAAATACACCATTAAAATCCCAAAAGATAAGTATTATAGTGTTAATGGTGAAAGTTTACATTTTCATAATTAAGAAAACACGCAAACATTGAAGCTAGTAGCCAAGTAAACGCGAGCACAACATATGTAAGCCTGTGAACATATATACAAGAAACAAGACACATATGTCCAAACATGAAAACAAGCAACCACTAAGACAAAACGAAAACTAGCCAATAAGCAAACAAAAAACACCAAAAAACTAAAACGTAGAGAAAAAACAGTTGCCAACACAAACCCAAACAAGTACTTATAAGGCTTATATTTTTTGTATTTGGATGCTTGCTTGATTGCTAGTTTTTTTTTTTTACGTTTAAATTTACGTGGTTTGACGTTTACTAGTTTTACTAGCTTTTTATTTGCGTATGTGTTATCTACCGTTTTTTTTGCATTTTTTAGTTTACTTGGAATGTTTTCGTGCTTGTTTGAGATGTTTGCGTGCTTGCAAAGGCTAGCTTTTATGTTTTTGGGGTTGCCTGTTTGTATGTTTGGACGTTGAGTAACTTGTTTGTTTGCATGTTTGCATGTTTTGTGTTGTGGGACGTTTTCGTGATTGCTAGTTTCTTGTTGATGTGTTTGTATATTAGGGAGTTTACATGTGTAGGTGTTTGCTTGTTGGCTAGTTCCTTTCTTGTGGTTGTTCCGTTTAATAGTTTGTATGTTTACGAGTTTACGTGTTTGGGTATTTATTGGATTGCTGGTGCCATCATCTTTAAAAGTCTCAAATACCACAAGATTGTTCATGGCCCTTTAAGCCTTTATGAAAGTAAACAGAAGAGATGGTACATGGTCCTTTGGGAATTTATGAAAGCAAATAGAAGAGATTGTTTATGGTCCTTAGGGCCTCCTACAATAAGACAAGCAACAACAGCGATAATCGACTTTACATCTACAAAGCAACCAATTCAAAACCGAGTGCTAGAGAATTTACGCCTTTCTAACACTAGAATACGCAACAAATATCTAACAAACGCCAATATCCTACATGGGCGCATCAAAAAGGAGGCACTTTAAGATTGAAAAAGGTATGTCATGGACCACCAATAGAAGCTCATTGATTTCATTACAGAGGCAATGCAGAATTACCACGCAATATTCAAGTTAGGTCTACCGAACTACGATTACAATAAATCAGAGCATATAAACAAATTAAAAATCACGAATCAATTGAAACTGAAAAGAATTGTGCAATACGACACACTACTGGTCTAACCATAACTACAAATACAGAAGTAAGTCAACATAAAGTAGTGCAGCATTTTTCAGGAAAAACTTTAGGATATCGAGTAAATACGGTAAGATTTTTTCACGAATATTTTACCGCAGAAATACAAAAGAGGTCAGAAGATCGATATGTTACTATCTAGGAACAACTACAGTGCAGGAAGGAACACCAGCCAGCACAAACACCAACGATCAAGGTTCAAATAGCCGGAAACAGGTATGAAGAGTGAGCATCATTGCATAATCTATTCGAGGACATAGATCTTGGCAATAAAACACTATCGGATGCATAAAGGTTTTCATTTTTATATACGAGCAAAATTACAAAACCGCATGAGAAATATTAAACAATCGTTTTTATAATGTAAAGCTTATCGTGTTGAAACTACTGGACAAGATTTTAGACTTCCTCCAGTGTGAAAGAGTGGAAGCTGAACAATTGAAACAGTTCCATGACAACGGGAATGTTGGTCTGTAAGTTACAACGAATCTGAGAAGAAGCATGAGGATCAATCATATTAATAATCATTTCAAGAAAAGAATATGAAGAATCGAGCAGGTTGTTAGGTTCTTTAAAATGGCCCACCGAAATACCAGAGTTATGAGATGTAAAGGAATTCATGAAGATGATGATATTCCGATCGTTAGAGTTACTAACTCCAAAACAAAATATTTTCCAGAACAGGTTTTGTCCAAACTAAGCTGGCTGAGTAGCAATCACATTCACAAATTCGTGACAATTGCATGAAGCACAACCATAATACAAAATGTTATTCAACTGTGAACTGTTTAATTTGCAAGTATCCAAATCATGTGCTACTGTAAAAAAAGAAGTTAAAGATCATGCTGTGCTACTTGTAATAGTAATTGTGCGAGTAAAAGATCTGTTCGCAAAATGTCAGTTGATTAAAGTGTTAATTGATTCAAGCGTTGTTTATTATTGAGCCATCAGCTCAAGATATAAAATTATCCAGATAAAGCTCAGTGGTCTCAGCGCTGGAAAACAAAAATAAAAGTCCAAATACAGGCATAGCAGTTAGACAGATTTAATTGTGTTGTCCAAAATAAGTAAAACGGTACCATCAAAGGCATTGGAACTGGACTTGGAACCTTGTAAAAAACATAATAGTAAATCCAATAATGTATACACCAGGTCCGATAGACAACCTCTTAGGGGCGGACGATTATGTTAAAATTATCCTGAGTGGTCCAAGAAAGCGAAAGGCAACTTATTGGGTCAGCAGACCGAATTTGGATGGCTAATATACGCAGATAGAGAACAATACAAGTAAGGAACCTCAAGCAATAGCCGAAATGTTATCCCAAATATTGGAAGAAATCGGTGTTCTACAGAAAGACAATGAAGGGGACTATTGGTGTGAACAATACTACAAGCATACTACAAAAAGAAGCTCTGGCGGGGATTTCACATTCATAATCTTGCCCAAAGAGTGAGGCTTAATGTATCATGTATCCCATCAAGAAAGAACTTAAAATAATTATGTGTATGTATCTAATATATCATCCAGAAGATGTACCGCCAGATAAAGGTTCATGAAGAGGATCAACCATTCCAAACTATCTTGAGGAAATTTAACTGACATAAGCCCATATGCGAAAATGAACTAACAATAGTGTCATACGGCACAGCAACAGCATCATATCTAGGTGAGGCATTGCAGCTGCAATTAACTAGAGTTAATGAAAATTGAATTAAACAATTAATCAAAAGATGGGAAATAATAAGTTAAACAGCCTGTTTAAAGAAGAAAAATGTTAATAAATGTCAGAACGTGGAAGAAGAAAAGCTAGAAGAAGATGTCAAGTTATAAAAGGGGGAAAGCATTCAAGAAAAAATAAATACAGCAAAGAACGGCTGTCCTGATGGCAGGAATCACGGAAGTACTAATGAAATCGCAATAAGGTTATGGGGGTATATGTAGATTATAAATAAATTAAAAATAATAAACGTGTTTAATTTTCGAAACAAAACCATTACAAGTGGCACTTATAGAAGAAGAAGGGGAAAACACAATAGAAGGTTTGGATTCCAGCACCACTAGAAAGTTATGCGTCGACTTAACGTCGAAAGAAAAACGACCGTCATCAGAATCTTACAGGTGAAGTTCATATGGAATCATTATGCGCATCAGCTGGCTGAGAGGGTCAGCATCAATCTACTTTTAAACCTTAGGTTGCGTATTATGTGAATTTCTTCTTCTTCTTATTAAACGTCCTTTTCTCGTAGGTTTTTGGTCTTTTGCTCTGTCTGTCGTCTCCATTATATCATGGTCCCTGCATCTTCTTCGTCTTGATCTTATGATTCTTACGACATCTTGTATATTTAATTCCTCTAGTATTACACTACTTCTGATTTGATCCCGTAACGTCACTCCTCTAATGGAACGCAGTGCTTCAACACTCCTCATCATACATTTTACCTTAGATGTTTTACCGGGTTTCCGCTGCCTATGTTAAAACAGGTCTCACAACAGGGTTGTGTATTCGAACCTTACTCCCCGTAGAGATCCCGACATTCTCGCCACTTTGTTTGCGCAATGTAGATATTTGGAGCTTGATACATCCACTACCAAGTAGGTGCAATTCATCGTCTGCCTTATTGTATGTTCATATACTGCCAGCTTCTAATGGATTCCTTGGAATAAACAATGGAAATATTAGAGCTGGTAAGAACCAAATACATACATCGGGCAATATAATGAAAAATTGAAGATATATAAGAGAATTAACATAAGCAAGTCACAGGATGAGAAGGAAAATACGGTTTCTAAAAAACATACTTCGTACTAAAATTACCACAACAAACATATAACAACGGTTATCTAATAGTATCTAAGATTACATACTACAGCAATGGCTAAGGAACACGAGGAATCAATTAGAAGACTAAAGCGAATAATTCAAAGGACAAAATACCGGGCCGTGAAAGACGATAATAAGAAGTACAGAGTAAGCATGAACCTCAAGTTGAATCAAGTAATAAACGGACAAAAGATGGAAAACAAAGGTAAGAAACAAAAATAAACATAGGAAGCGTGGTACCATAACAACAAAATTATAGATGCCACAATAACAGCCAGGATTTGATAAAGACAGGGCTACACCATTCATAAAGAATTGCACCAGACCAAACCGATTTACTACACGAAAGAAAAAAGGTGAACTAGAAAACTTTTAGAAATTGTGAAAGGGTGTAAGATTACTTATATGCACTGTATAAGTAAATGTACCGCAATTCATATGTTAACTAATAATTTATTCTCTTGTAAAGCCGATATTTTTATCTTTAGCGGTATGACTCTAAAGCATATCGCTTAGCAACAGCTACATAATTTGGGATAAAATTTTTAATGTGTTACACGGATGTTTCATAAAATTTGAAGGAACAGACCATATGAATACGAAACAATTCTTGCGATCTTGCTGGACATATTATACAATTTTTTGTTTTTGGAAATTTCGTTAAAACCTAATGCTGGGTATGCGATAAAATAGTATGTTGTTTAGGTGTAATGGCCATTAGCAGACGAAGACGTGTGTTTTAAATCCGAAGAGTGTTCGATTATAATTTAAAGTCCGTATCCGGTAACATGCACATGGTCGTCCTCGGTGATTTATCGCATAGTGAACCCGTGTAGGTATACTTACTTTGATGCAAGTTTTATGCGTCATTATAAATTTGGTGTAAATTTCTTTATCAGCACAAAAAATCTCGAGTTAGAATAGACATATTAATCCTGTGAATAGTAACAGCGTTTCAATCAGTTGAATTGCTTTCGTTATAAATAAATTGATTACAACTTGTTATAATGCAAAATTGGCATTAATTTCACTAGATGAAACGTGATCGATCCAATGTACAATTTCTTGGACCAGGTTTAGTTTTGTGACAGGTCCTGTGTATGTGGTTTAAAACACTGTTATGGTATTTTCAAGGCAACGAGCATTAAAGAAGACTAATATTGATTGTTTTTTATTATATAATGTTTACTCAGATGCTACCTTAATTACCATTTTAATCACGTTCTGAAAAGACTAAGACCGTGTTTTCTTTTTCTAAAAATAAAATTACGTTGTATAAATTTTATACATACGCGAGTAAGATTAGTTTCAACAGTATTTCTTTCACTGCATAACTGCAGATAAAATCAGTTACTTTGTTAAGCGTTTTAAAACCATTACAGCAGTATATTCTTATACTTAATTCACTTAATTCCAATGGGAGTAATTAACTAATAATTATGTTTCTTTCAAGCAAATTTAATCTTCTTAAATGTAGAATGTGCAAATCATCGTGAAAGATTAACATTTTTGCGTTGTGTACACATAATTTTACGAAAATGTTGTTTAAGGAAGGAAATAATATTTGACCATTTTAGTAATTATATTTGTATTATTCAATTTATGCAAATTATTCACATTTAGCTTACAACATACAACACATTTTTGCTTATGAGAAGCTAACTTTAATATAATTTGATAATCTTTTTGTATTTGTGCAGGCACAGACGGAACGAAATAGTCAATTTAGTGTCGCCAGCACGAGCAAAAGTAATCACAGCAATATTACCCTCGAAACACTAAAAACCATATGGGATGTGGACATTATATTGTTATTTGAGTTGGATCTTAATGAATATAAAATTTAAGACTTTTTATTAGAATTGCAAAAGGTATCTCGTAAATATATAAAAAAAAACACTGAAATAAACTGACAAAATTCAATCTTCCTGCTTGTAGCACAACTATTTAAGTAGAAAAGACCAGTGTATGGAGAATAATGTATTCATAACAATGAATATTTTAGATTGTTTGTTTTTAAACTAAATGAAGTGGAATTTCTGGTTTCGGCCAGTTTTATATTAAAGCATGTCAGCGGTAATTTAAACAATACCATTACACATTTATTTAAATGGAATAGTGGACTACCCCGACTTCAATTTACCAATTGTTTTTAAATTCATTATCATTCATTACCACACGCTTTCTTTTATATGCATTATGAAAATTAGTTTTTGTTTCAGGTTCGTTTAGTACATCCCAGAACTCTAAAATTCATATATCTTCAATGGGTAAGTTAAATAAAGTAATAAAAATGAACATTTCTATAAATTTATGAAAATAACTGAAATTATATTTTCAACCTACACACTACGCAAGAAGGTTATTATCAATTTTAACATGACGCTCTGTAATAATTGTATCAATAAATTCTCAATAATAATGAAGCGAAACGTTTTAAAAAGATGTTTTCCTTATTATATTCTGTATATCTACTAAATAAAGAATATATCCTCACACAACCCACTGATCGAACACCACGCTCTTAATTTATTAATTCCCTTTTTTCTCAGATTATTCACCATTACGTATAACGGAAAAAGTCAAAAGCACGCCGAAAATATTTTATACTCTTCACATCTCTCATTAACACATAAAAGAACTAAAAATGCTATAAAACCCATAACAAAGTGGCGTCTCGTGTTATATTGACTATTCGGGACGCTCTTCAATAAATATTCTTATTTTCTATAGCAACTTGTGCTCCTTGGGGAGCTTCTAATTTCATGGTCCGACACTGGCACATCTTAACCCCTCTTTCCAATTTTCGAACCCCTGTATCTAATTACAGTATATCTCGTTGAAACTGAAGCTATCCACACAGAAAAAGTACGTATCGCTAAACAAGGTAAGATTGCTTTTACGTTTTTTGTTTCGAACAATGAATATACCTTAGTGGTACAGCCAAGTTTTCTCTTTAATTAGCGAATACCCACCTAGAAAACTTTAGGTTATCTGCGACTGCAATGTTCGTTCCTCCCACCTTTGCAGTTGAAAACATATTTTACGAAAACGGCCACACACATTGTGTATGTTTTGCTTTTTATTTTTCGTTTGATTTTAAGAGCTTAATGCTTTACTTTTTAACATTATACACATTTAAGCTGTTTATAAAAATAAATACATTTACGGACTATCACTAACAACATTCAGTCATTTACTTATTACTTTCTCGATGGATACTACAAAAAAAGTTGCAAGGGAATGTATTTGACAGTAAAAAGCTAATTTGTGACTCCCCACAGCAATAGGGCAATCTGAAAGTTTCGGGATTTGGGAATATGAAAATAAGAATTTATTACAGGGAATAAACTACGTGAGGAACAAAACATATATTCTGTTTTAGTTAGCTTATGTATTGTCAAGTTGAGTTTTATTTCGTTTAAACCTACGTGATACATTTCGTACAGTCGACTACAAGGTAACAAAAATATGCGATAACCCTTTGAAATTCGTTAAAATTCACACTGACCCTTGTAATTTTTGAATTACAGCTTCAACAAATCCAGCCAAAGTATGAAAAGTCCAAGTGAATGCAAATTTAAGAGTATTAATTAATTATAAAATATATTTACTGTTTAAAGGTAATAAACCGCGTACATTTTAGTTTAGTAATAACTAAACTATTAATACCGCACTTCCTTATAGTTTCTTATTACATTATTTCTTGTAGTTGCGTAAGATCGCAAGGAGTATGCACATGCACATCAGAGAAATATGTTGATTAATAGCCACTTGGATATGACTGATGGACAATTTTATGAATTAGTACACCGTAAATAATACAAAGTCACGTATTTATGGCCTTTTCTATTAATTTAATGTTTCCATTGTTATCTAAATTCAAAATATAATGTGTAATAAATATTCGTTTGTCTCATTTAAATATACTTAGTATACACATTTTCTATTTGCATATTGCAATTCTATTTATAATCATAGTGTTGAATTAAGTTATTAATCTTTTTTGTTAAAATATTTTAAAAGCCAAGTATTTTTTATAACGTATAAAAAAACAGTCCAAATTAATACCGGAAATATTTTTCAATTTTATACATTTCACGCTAAGCTTCTATTAACTTGTTACAAGGGTACTCAAATATACAGTGCCCGCTCCCTCCCCCAACCTATTATGTGAACCATAAAAGTGTAATTAATGAAATTTTGGGAAACCGAACGTATACGTTTTTGATGGTATTCAGTGACGTAATCATTAAAAATGGCGGAAATCTGCCATTTTGTAAAATAATTGAAATGGGATCATATGGCAGGTACCTCGTTTGAAAGCTTGTTTCAAGTCCTTTTCAACGACATCAACAACATTAAAATATTACTACTGATTCATGAGTTTCAACTAGGGTTGCCACCTCTCCCGGATTTTCGCGATTCTCCGCAATTGGGCCCTGAAAATGAAAGTCTCCCGTTTCCAGAAAGTATTTGGTAATAATTAAAATTCTCCCGGAATTTGAAGTTGGACAGAAGATCGCCTAGATCTAGGGAGAAATCTTCTGATCTAGCAACAGCAACACTGGTAAGTGGCAGGGCAGTTTTCTGTGAATCACAAGTGCGCGAGGAGGGGAGTTGGGTCAACTCAGGAATTACAATTAGTATTGCTTGATTTTTCTCCCGCGTGTGTTGATATTACTGCGTTCGTTGAACAAACATGAGTCGTGCATGTATTTATTCGATAAAGGTGTTGTTTATTTTTTAACAATGTCTACTAAAGATAGTGATTCTGTTGACAGTAATTCAAGTAAGTGCCTTACGCCTCCACGAGTGCCACAAAAGAAGAGAAAATATTCAACGGCGTTTCAGAACAAGTGGTTAAAACTGAATTTTATTGGTTTGTGAAAAGTGACAACTAGAATGAAGAATGTAAACTCTGTCGTTCTAAAATTAACATTAAGCACGAGGGTATTAGAGCTCAACTATACATTCTCAAAGCAAGAAAGACAAGTCACCAGTTTCTAATAAAGTAAGTTCTCAATCGATTTTGGGCTTTTTCACGAAGAAGACTTCAAAAGAAGAGGACAGTGTATCTGCGATTGAGGCTACTTCAGTGTATCATGGGATTAAAGACCACCACAGCTATAATAGCCAGGACTGCATAACAAACTGTTCATCACCCTATTTCCCGATTGTTCTTCGGCAAAAAAGGTCTCCTGTGGCAGAACAAAATGCACAAGTATATGCGAGAGTGTACTAGCTCCTGCAACTCCAGAAATACTCTTGAATGAGATCAAGGATGCGGAATATTATTCAGCCGGAATCGACGCGTCGAACAAAAGTAGCATAAAAATGTTCCCAGTAGTCTTGCGAAAAAAGTAGCGACATTAAAGAACAGCTCTGTCGGGTACCCCTCGAAAATAATTTGGATGTAAATAATGTATCTTCGTTTACTGTGAATAACGCTTCCGTCAATTATGGTATAAACAATTACGTGTATCAGAAACTTCAAATTGATAATGACAAAATTTTAAAAGCTAATTGCAAGTGCCACAATTTGATGTCGAAGCATTAGTCTTAAAAGTTTATAGTGAATTTTCAGCACACGCCAAACCAACAGAGCTTGAAAAATTTTCACGCATTTTTTAATACAGAATATCGCGAGATTTTGCGCCATGTTCCAACCAGGTGGCTATCTTTGTTGCCATCAATAGAGCGTTTGCTCTGTAATTGGCCAGCTTTGAGGGCGTACTTTATCGAAGAGGGAGAAGATGAGAGTAGTGCAATTATTTGGGAAACATTCAAAGAATAAATCTCGCTGCCTTTCTGCCACTGCTCCTTTTTTCACAATGTAATGCAGATTTTCAATAATAACATCAAAGTCCTTGAAATCAATTAGGACAATTAGTACAGAATTGCACGATGTCATGATTGACATTCGCCTGAAAATAACAAGCAGAAAAAAGGATGCATGTTTTGGTAGCTCAGGCAAAGACCATTAAAAAAAATTGGACGAAACAGAGAAAGCAATGTTTTACAGACAGGCGGACATTTTCTTTCAGAGGTGTTTAGATTACCTCAATAAATGGTACGATTATAACAATTCCTAATACAGTAAAATGAGCATACTTTCCATGATAATCCAATCACTTGGGATAGCTTGAGAGATTTGGCCAATCATCTAAAGATAAACTTTATGACGATTTTTGGGTTTTCAGGGAGTTCCAAGATACTATTGCAAAATCAGTTACAAGAGTGGACCTGATGTGGATTTTTTTTCAACTGTTGAAGTCAGCGTTGCAGCTGTGTTGAAAAACTGGTTTCTTTTGTTTTATCTTTACCTGTATCGAACGCCAGATGTGAACGAGTTTTTAGTATAGTCTTTGATATTTGGACTAAAGAAAGAAATCGTTTCAATGGACAGCATGTCAAAGCAGAGATACAGACATTTGTAAATTTTCACATGGAATGTAAAGAATTTTTTTAATTTGTGAGTTCAAGGCCTGACAATCTTAAATCTGTATGCTCTAATGAAAATATAAATTTAAAATCAAATCAAATGTGTATTTTCTCACTACAATCCAATGAAATAAAATTAAATATATGGAAAATTACTTTTGTTGTGTTTTGAGTACTTTTTCTTGGGTTGGTGGTCGTTGGTGTAGTGGTAATGGTAATGCACTCTGTCAGGTAATTAATTATTATTGTTATCTTACGGAATCAAAAGACCAGGAGGTGGCAACCCTAGTTTCAATCCAAAAACGACAATTAATGTTTTGAAGTTTTTGAGTTGAAACTTATAAATCAGTAGTAATATTTTAGTGTTATTGATGTCGTTCAAAAGGACTTGAAACGAGCTTTCATATAAGGTATTACCTGCCATATGATCCCATTTAAAAGTATTTTACAAAATGGCGGCTGTCTGCCATTTTTAATGATTACGTCACTGAATACCATCAACGTTGTAATGTGCCTTAGTTCGGTTTCCAGCATTTTATTAATTTCAGTTTTATGGTTCACATAATAGGTTGGGGGGGGGGGGACTTTAGACGGGCACTGTATGTGTTTTTGTGCATACGACTAGTCGCTTATTTAATTTTTTCTAGTAAAATTTTATTTTGCCCCTACCATAATCGCATGAAGGGAGCAATTAGGAGTACACTCGAAGAAGCAAAACTATTGTAGCGCTACAATAAACGATTGGTCGCCATGCGACAATGTTTAAGAATAGATAGTATCTTTGATACTAAGATCGTTAATGAAACATCTCTTTTGGATGTTGTCAAGAACAATAACCTATGAATGCGATTTTAATCAAAATTGGTACTCAATTTCAGTTTTTCTCTGAGCTTCTCCAACGTGAGTGACACGAACACATGTTACGTTTTAATCTAAGGTGACTATCGGAAATACGGGACATGGACGCATCACCCGAAGAGTGAGGGGTACCAAATACTCCTCAGTTAAGGGAAGGAGAGGGAGAAATTTCTTTTAAATTAGATACAAAATTATGAGTGTTTGTATTGAAAGCACCATTCGTAAAATATCTGGGCGATCTTGAAGATACTTACCAAATTCAAGGCAATTAATTTCAAAATTACATTTTATGGTTTATGTTTTATCATAAAAAGTAAGGCTAGTTTTTTTGCTAGTAATGCACACAATTTCATCAAAAAGTTTCGAATCATCTAGGTATATGCGTGTTGTTTTTGAAAAACTGTTAATGAGAACTGACCACAGAGGTTCTTTTTTTAGCAAGACCCAACGAAACGCTTGCGAATCTTCAAAGAGTTCCATTTATACAAATAGGCTATACAAGTAGTATAAAACATGGTCACGGATGTTTTAAATTTAGTTACGGTTAGGAAAGGAAAGGAAAGATCACGTATTTCAGTCCCTGCCCAAGGGGTAGTGTGGGCTGTTTGAGCTTTCCAAGCTTCTTCAGTCACAATTATGCTTTCCCAGCATACATACATATATTTCGTATATATGCACGGTGGGATTAAGTATGGGTGTGGTCAGGATAGGATCGAAAGGAACGCAGTTAGGGTACTGGCGGGGAAAATATTTCCCCAACATTCACCTAAGTAGCCGCACATGGTGTGCGTATATGCAATGACCATGCCGCTACATGTGTATGACGAAAACTCCCTGAATAAACCTCATACAAGGTAGACGGTAACGGTAATCGAACCTATTACCTCTCAAATGATAAGCAGGTCGTGTCACGTCTGTGCTACTATCTCGGTTACGGTTAGGTCTCCTTCTTCATTTACCAAAGCTACTAGCATAGTGTTAATTTGATTTGGCAAAAAGACTTTCTTTTTCCGTTCTATTAAGCGTTGCTTTAAATTTGATAGAACCATTTATACTTCTACCATTGACGATTTTTCAGATTCCACTTACAGCACACATTTATGAAATGCACAAGCTTCTGAGTGAAGAAACCGTAGTCAAACTTAAAAAAAATTGTTTTTAAAACTATTAATAATTAATGTGGGTCATTTTTCTTGAAAGAGAAAGTAAATGTAACGGTTTGAACATTTTTGATATCCTTTCTATGGAAGGTAACAACGCTAACAATCTGGTTTCACTGTATCCCAACCATTTTTTGTATTCATCATTAATAAACTTACAAAATTCTTTTAATTGTTCAACTCGAACAGTATAAATGTAGAGATTGCCATAGATTTTCACAATAATGGCTTCGATGTCAACTGATGAACTTTGCCAAATACGTTATTTTGGCCATGTCTTGCTGCTCCTCCAAAATTGCAATTTGTTGCCATTGCTTTTGTTGTTAATTCTTATTTGTCAACCTTTTTGAAATATATTTTAGGATATAATGTCTGATGTTTCACCTGGAAGGTCTTGAACTTCCAACAATTTTATTTGGACAAAATATCCAAGTATAGGACAAATCGTGGTTTGAACAATTGAATTGTTAAATTGACCGTGGAACTTAATGATTCTTTTTGTGAAATGTTACACACAACACTTTCAGATTTGGTTCTAGCACATACAACTTTTTTTTGCAAGCAACTTTTTATTAGATTACTAGTGCACTCCATAGAGCGATAGGACTTATTATGGATCACGCTGTGGTATGACCAAGTACGTTCAAACGCAGCTAGCTTTTGTTCTTCATTTCAAAATGAGTTTGTTATGAAAAATGACCACACTTTGCTACTACTAGAAGCAGCAGTATCTGCCTTTTTTATGGGTTGATCAATATCCGCCCTTCCACCATGTGCAAGTGAAAGCTGAGCTCAACATTTGAAGCACTTTTCATCACTATCTGACGTCTTTTTAATAAATGGATATTCACTTACCAAATTTCTATTAAATGTTAACCTTTTTTGCACATTCTGATTTTTTACCATTCTAGGTATACACTGGATTATAACGATTGTTTATTTATTTACACGCACCGGAATATTTATTTTTCACACGTACAAGACACCGTTGTAAGCAAATTCGTTTCGCGATATACTTGATGCTTAATACTGCCTCATAAGCAGGACTGCGCGCTATAAATTTAAGTGCTAGAAATGTCTTGTAAATTATAGAACTTGTGATGTCATGCTATTGTATCTTATCTTACGGTCGCGCTATCTTTTTCGACTTTCTAGACTTTGATCAATTCCTTCTAAACAATAAAACGTCAGAAAGGGAACGACTTATTTACGTAATTTATTAAAATAATTACATACACGAAACGATATGTTTAAAAAAAAGGGACTGTCCCTTATAATAGCTATGGGACGAATGGTCGCCTTACTTTAATCATATACGTGAGCATCCCTTCACCAATATTGTGATGTTTTCCTTTTGAAAAATATTCATTAATTATATGGAGATCGGTTTTCTAGCGAAGTTGTTCGATACTTTTCTGTTCCTATTAAACATCTTCCCAAGGCGCTAACCTCTATAATATATTTCATTTTGCGACGAACTAAAATGTTCACTGGTTTATTAGTTTCTATAATTATGTGTAAAACAACAAATATTTTAAAAATGTATCCATATGTGCGTTTGGACGCTATATACTGATCGACAATAACAGTAAAAGTAAAACTGTGCCTGAACGCCACAGCCAGTGATAACGAAAAATCTTCAAAATATGTTGAAATATAAAAATTTGAGTTAGCCGACCTTCTCACCGTCCATTATTTGAGTCGATTCAATAAAAATAAGTAAATGAAAAGTAAAACATAAAATAGATTCATAGATTTATTTAATATTATAAATTTTTTACATTTGTAGTTTTCCTGCATTTATTGAATTTACCTTTTTACCTTTTTTCAGATTCAAACCTTTATTCTACGCTCTACAGATTATTACTATTCACTTTAGTGTAGTCGGCCAGAGAGTCAATTAATTTAACTTTTTTCATGATTTGTATTAAATCACAACTATGAAAGGACGATAATCAAGTTATGAATCATATTATGAAATGTAGCCTAAAAATAATTTTCTTGATATAATGTTTATTACTCCGTAATCTCTACACTAATCACTACCAAATTTTACTGTGTCCTGGACATTTAAGTCTTAAATATTTGTACCAAATTTGAATGTAGACACTGCGAATAAAAAAAAATCACATTTACCTCTCTTACTCCACCACCACCAAAAACGACTGCCAAATTTGAATGCAATCACTTTTCAAGTTTTTGAGAAGTGGGGTCCGAAATATTCATTACAGATACACAAACGCACGAACGGACGTATGCACGCATCCGTGAACGCACGCGCACACACACGCACGCACGCACGCATGAACACATACATACCTTTTTTTTTCAAAAACCACCATTTTGGACGCATGGGACCTCAAAACGGATATTTATGGTCTGAGTTCAATTTCGATTTTTGACCCATTACAGTAACTCCCTTTAAGTTAAAACTTAAAATGACAATATAAAAAGGAATAGGTTTCAATAAACCGGCTGCCTTGAAAGTGTGATACTTTCAATGAAATAATAAACCATATCAAAGGAATATATTAAAACAAGTGGAATAAAACATATTGACAATGGTTCAGATTTACAAAATCTCATTGTCTTCCGTGGATAAGATCATAAGGTGACTACTGAATGGGGACAAGAAACAAGTGCTTCCACAAAACCCGATTCAAAAACTACATTCAGGAAATTTCGTCTACGTCTATGTATAAATCTCTATTCTTTTTTCTCACTGGTCAAACTTTTCAATATACTAGGGTTGTTCAATTGAAACCCATCTTTGTTATTTAAAAAATATATTCGGAAATAAATTTACAAATAATCACCTCTACAATTAAGGCACATATCGCACTGCTTCACCAACCGATTTATACCTTCCTCGTAACATTCTCGTGGCTGTCGGTTGAAGAATTCCTTTACGGTGTTTTGTATTTCAGCATCCGATTGAAAGCGTCTACCTCTCAATACTTTTTTTAGTGCGCCAAAAATATGGAAATCGCAAGATGAATCTGGGCTGTAGGGTGGATGTTCTAAAACCCTTCACTTTTTTCTTTGCAAATTTCCTTTCACTACGTTTGAGACATGAGGCCGCGCGTTTTCGTGAAGCACAACGACACCATTGGAAAGTTTTCGTGGATGTTTTCGTCTTATTGCTTTATGAAGCTTATTCAGGGTTTCGTAGTATAGATTTGCAGTAATATTCACTCTATGTTCTTTAAATTCTATCAGCAATGGTTCTTTGTCAAACAAAAATGTTAGCATCACCTTGCCTGCGGAAGGTTGTGCCTTAAACTTTTTTGGTGGTGTTGATTTTGAATCTTTCCATGGCATCGATGACAACTTACTGAATGGCACCAAGTTTCGTCACCAGTAACTATTAATAAAAGGAAGTTATTACTATTTTCGTTGTAGTCCGTAAGGTGTTGTTGAGACAAACCCATATTTTGTGATATCGCTCTGATTGAAATTCGACGATTTGCTCTAATCAAACCGTCCACACGCGCTATATTGGTGTCTGTTGATGCAGTACACAATGCACCTTGTCGCGGCGCATCTTTTGTGCCCTATTTACCATTTCTAAATTTTCGGCACCATTCCTTTGCAGTTGAATAGGCAAAATACGCTTCTTTATTAAGTCCTTGTAATCGGAAATGGATTTGCGTTAGTTGCAAACCCTCAGCACACAAAAATTGAATGACCGCAAATTGATCAAATTTGGACGGATTTTTTTATAACAAATGTCATTTTAAAGTCGCAGTATTTAAAATAACTATGAAATATAAATAAGACGGAGCGACAGTTACAAACATTACTGACGTTGCAAAACGTCAACTGGATGATGAAATTTTTTTCCAATGCTAATTTGGCCAAAGATGGGTTTCAATTGAACAACCAAATATTATAAGTGGATTGCTTGATGAATTCATTCATTTCGCGTAAATAATTATTTGGTCCCATAAAACTGACGGCGTATTATGCATGGGACGAAATCTGCGTAAGTAGGTTAATAAACAATAGGTAGCTAATTAAGGGACACTTTCAAATGGGCACCTTATTACTTGAACACACCCTTATTAACTTAGCACCTGGAGTCTTCCTATCCTTTAAATAAAAAGGGTCGGCAAAGACCAAGTTTAAAGTTCTCAACTTCTTCTGTATAGTAGTATAGTAGTATAGTACTGATCTAAGATTTGCCTTGAAACAAATATGCGATATGACCATTGTCACTGTATGTTAAAAGGAATAGGTGTATTGAGTCAGTGCGGATAATATGAACTTATTTTACTATTCACAGTTGTTTTAAATGGAAGCCGTTACTTAAATTTTGGGTAAAGACTAGTTTCCATAGCTATTTTACAGTGTAGCAATTTTAATCCTGGCAAAGAATTCAGGCAATTTATCGGATAACTCATCGTTAGAGGAAATGACTAAGGTACTGTATGCATATACTTAGTTAACGATCAATATTTTAGCCGATATTTAGATTAAAATATGCACACGAACAAGTTGGATATCGTATTACATGATACAGTGTTGATTCAGGGGTTGGTTTCCAAAAAAAGAAACATTATAACGTACATGTGAATTGCAATTTTGGTGTTTTTGAGTTCACACTATGTTGAAAGTGGTTAGGTGCAGCGCGGTTGTGTACTTCAAAATTTTAGCGTGTTTGATCCAAACCCTTCTTAACTTCTTGTCAAACTTCCGAATGTTCAGAGCGATGCTGGAGTTCAGGAATAGCTTTTAAACACAAACGTTTTAAGTAGGCTCACACTCCCGGCCCTTATTTGTTGTAAGGCATGTGTGCTTGTATATGTTTGTTCTAAAGCTATGCAAATTGTTGCAGTGTAAAATTTATTTTTGTTCGGTCTATGATTTTATGGATGCCTACATTTTCTGTTTGTCAAGAACACTTCTTTTGCTTTTTTTGTTTGATATAAGAGTTTTGATGTTATAAATTTAGAGGAGGAGCATGTATAAAAATATACAGGGCCGAAACTAAAGATTGTGTAGAATAAGAATCTTCGAAATGTGATTGTTGATATTTACGAATTTACCTTACCAATTTTGGTGAATTTAGTAGTTTTAAAGGGACACTTTTTATTTGTTCAATATTTTTGATATATATATATATATATATATATATATATATATATATATATATATATATATATAACACAACGTGCCCAAGGTAAGGATGAACAACATGGTGATCTTGAAAACGGTAAGAGATACGAAGGCGGTTAAATTAGAGAAAAGTTGTATAATTTAGGGCATGTTCACATGTAGTTTGCAAAAGTTCATTATTGATTATCGTTTCCGAGATTTAAAACAAAATGGCATTTTTTGGTTAAATTCGTAATACCTAAAAAATACTATCGAATACAGGGTATTTCGTTTGTTGCGGCGATATGAAAAAGTAAAGTTGATGATGGTTTCTCGGGGACGAAATGCCGAATAAAAGATTTTCAAACGCCATTTAATAGAATTCATAAAGTGACAATGAAGAAAAATACCTTTGGTTTTTAAAAATCTTTTAAAATATATGAAGGAATTACAAAAAAAGAAAAACCCAAAAATCGCATTTTGTTTTAAATCTCGGAAACGATAAACAATAACGAAATTTTGTAAACTACATGTGAACATGTCCTAAATTATACAACTTTTCTCTAATTTAACCGCCTTCGTATCTCTTACCGTTTTCAAGATCCCCATGTTGTTCATCCTTATCTTGGGCACGTTGTATTATATATATATATATATATATATATATATATATATATATATATATATATAATTATTTTGACGTAATGTATTTATAGCCAGATAGTTAATTTTTGGTACTATACATCAACATAAAATACTAAAAACTTTAAAATCGTATCTATATATTTCGAATTCGGCTAAATTGATCTTCAGTGAAATTCAAAACGTAAAATTAAAATTAAAAGGGATTTATAAAACTCGAGAATACGTTGACAGAAATAACGCTAACTAACTATTATTTATAAATTTTGTAAAATATAATCATAGTTGAAAGGCAAATCTTTTTTACTATTGCACATGAATTTGTTATTAATTTTTGTATGTAACATCTCCAAAATTAACCGCTTTTTTAAATTTGGTTCAATGTCTAAAATGTCTAAAATGTTGGTTTTTGGACCTATTTCGTTGCAATGTTTAGACAAAACAGTACTATTTACTTTAGCACGGACATCAGACTTGTACTGAATTAATCTATTTTTAGTGGTTGTAATGATGTATCGATATAATCCTTATTATAAGAATTCATTATTAAAATATTCTAAACATGATATAACAAATACAATATTCCAAATTCCCTGAAATTCTGGTTTTTGTTTTGCTTTAAGGCAGTTTATTGAGATAAATTGTGAGAATTTAAAAGGCAATTTTGAAGTCTATATTTGAACAAAGAACGTGAGTTATTAAATTATTCTATACCATTTTTTAAACGCAAAGAGATAATGTTATCGATTGTGAAGCTAGCACAGGCTCATAGCCAATGTACGTTTTAAAATGTTTCTTATAATAAAGTAAATACTACTACAGACCGAACGGTTTGCTTTCTTACATTCATGGATTCAAGCAGAAACAAAACTTCCAATTTGTATATCCGAGCTTGATGAAAGCAGCATAAACTCCCACCGAAGTTTGTGATTTGTCAAACTACGAGTCGTCGGACAATTGGATACAAAATGTGCTATTTGATAGAATAAAGTTTATCATTCCAAATGCAAAATTAGCATGTTCCAATTAACATGCTATTATGCGCTGATGTGGCAAATATAACGAAAAGGCCTCATACCGTTAACTTTAGTTTTGCCTATTTTGAGTAATACTATATTGACCTACATGTTCAAATTTTTATTCCATTAAACCCAATTTTTTATGAATTAATTAACAACGAGTTAACCAAGTATTTTAAAAAGATCTCACGTTATTTGCCATATCCGTGGCAATCACTAACTTCATGTTTGTTGCAACGATATTAAACATAAGTTTAAAATTTCAAAAAAAAAAATCTTAACATGGTAAAAAATCAGTAATCATAATACGCATATTCAAAAACTCTAATCCAAAGTGCAAAAGCTTTATTTTAAATGATTTACAAAATCAAAATAAACGAACAAAAATTATTAAGAAAAAAAATTAAATAATATGTACACAACTATCGACGAGTCTCCGTATGCCCACCTTGCCGTTCAATATATCTAATTGTCCGATCATAAAATTCATTTAGGGTAGATCGCAATACTCTTTCCGGAATATTTTCGCAATGAAATCGGATAGAGTTTTCCAACTCCTCGAGATTATTAAATGGTCGATCTTTATAAACTTTTTGTTTTAAATTTCTCCATAAAAAAAACTCTAGTGGGGTAAGATCTGGCGAACGAGGAGGCCAACATGGATCGGTATTTCGGCCTAACCATTTGTCACCAAATTCTTCATTTAACCAATCAGAAACCATTCTAGCCGAATGCACGGCACATCCATCATGTACAAACCAAAGTTTACGTCGTTCCTCTAAGCTCATGTTATCAAAAAAGTCCGTTAGTTCGTTTTGTAAAAATTGTAAGTAGGTATCCCCTGTAAGGTTTTGACGAAAAAAAAATGGTCCTATTAACTTTTCGTTGGTAATACCGCACCACACGTTTGTTTTTGATAATATTGGTTCCTACTGTCAATGACAAAATTTGGATTCTCATCCGACCACCACCTACAATTTTGGGACGAGACAACGCCATTTGTGGTAAATGTGGATTCATCCCCAAAAAGAATGTGTTTGTGGAAGTTAGGTTCTTCTTCTATTTTTCCTTGAATCCACATGGAGAAGTCAAAACGCAAGTCATAGTCCCGCTCTTGAAATGTGCAAATAAACATTGGGTTATAGGCATGGAACTTGCTATTTTTTAAAATATTCTTGACACTGGTTCTTTTTACGCCCGTATATTTATAAATTTCATTAGTGGATTTTTTAGGGTTCTCAACAACTGCCTGAAGAACTTGTAACTGATTTTCTTCATTACAAACTGTTTTGGTGCGTTGTTTCTTGTAATTATAATTTAAAGACCCTGTCTGTTTAAATTTCATAAAAATTCTGCTTACTGTGGAACAATGGATTGAATTATTATCAGGATGCCTTTGGTTGAAAATGTCTGCTGCTTCACGCACTGATTTGTAGTTATCTCTACATATTAAAACTAATTCTGCTTTTTCCGTTAACGTTAACTGTCTTGGCGGAGGCATATTTTGAAATGAAATAAACTTAATAATCAAATAATAATGAACACTTAATGTCATTAAAATGTCAAAATGTTTACTAAAATCATTTGTTTTAAAATAATCATGGATATCGTCGATCAATTTAGTAGAATCAAATCTCATCCATTAATTTGTACGGTGTTTATAATAAGCATTTAAAATAAAGCTTTTCCACTTTGGATTAGAGTTTTTGAATATGCGTATTATAATTACTGATTTTTTCCATGTTAAGATTTTTTTTTCGAAATTTTAAACTTATGTTTAATATCGTTGCAACAAACATGAAGTTAGTGATTGCCTAAAATATTAAAAATCTAATTTAATTTTTCAAATAGGCTCGAGTTTTAATAAAATTGTGCCAGATTGATTTCATTTTGATTAAGTTATCAACATGTTTTGGTAAAATGCAAAAAAAATAGCCAAATTACAAACCTTTTTCAACAAAAAAAAAAAATTAATTAGAGGACCACGATTTGGTATTCAGGCATAACTTTTATTCTAAATAACATTTCTTTATTACATTTTGCCGAATTTTTTGAAATAAGGGTACTTTACTCTTGTGCAATTTTTATATTTTTTGATCTACCGTGTATACCGTTTGACTTGGAACCATTCTACGTGCACCTAAAATGGTTATCAAACATGCATCAACTTTTGGCAATACCTGTATTTTGGACGAGCGATTAATAAAAAAATTCCATATGTTGCACACTTAGTGACCACAGTATATATATATATATATATATATATATATATATATATATATATATATATGTATATATATATATATATGTATATATATATATATATATATATATATATATATATATATATATATATAACGTGCCCAAGGTAAGGATGAACAGCATGGGGATCTTGAAAGCGGTTAAATTAGAGAAAAGTTGTATAATATAGGGCATGTTCACATGTAGTTTGCAAAAGTTCATTATTGATTATCGTTTCCGAGATTTAAAACAAAATGGCATTTTTTGGTTAAATTCGTAATACCTAAAAAATTTGTATGTAACATCTCCAAAATTAAACGCTTTTTTAAATTTGGTTCAATGTCTAAAATGTCTAAAATGTTGGTTTTTGGACCTATTTCGTTGCAATGTTTAGACAAAACAGTACTATTTACTTTAGCACGGACATCAGACTTGTACGGAATTAATCTATTTTTAGTGGTTGTAATGATGTATCGATATAATCCTTATTATAAGAATTCATTATTAAAATATTCTAAACATGATATAACAAATACAATTTTCCAAATTCCCTGAAATTCTGGTTTTTGTTTTGCTTTAAGGCAGTTTATTGAGATAAATTGTGAGAATTTAAAATACAATTTTGAAGTCTATATTTGAACAAAGAACGTGAATTATTAAATTATTCTATACCATTTTTTAAACGCAAAGAGATAATGTTATCGATATTTTCAGGGCTCGTGTAAGCTTGTGAAGCTAGCACAGGCTCATAGCCAATGTACGTTTTAAAATGTTTCTTATAATAAAGTAAATACTACTACAGACCGAACGGTTTGCTTTCTTACATTCATGGATTCAAGCAGAAACAAAACTTCCAATTTGTATATCCGAGCTTGATGAAAGCAAAAAAAAAAAAAAAAAAAAAAAAAAAAAAAAAAAAAAAAAAAAAAAAAAAAAAAAAAAAAAAAAAAAAAAAAAAAAAAAAAAAAAAAAAAAAAAAAAAAAAAAAAAAAAAAAAAAAAAAAAAAAAAAAAAAAAAAAAAAAAAAAAAAAAAAAAAAAAAAAAAAAAAAAAAAAAAAAAAAAAAAAAAAAAAAAAAAAAAAAAAAAAAAAAAAAAAAAAAAAAAAAAAAAAAAAAAAAAAAAAAAAAAAAAAAAAAAAAAAAAAAAAAAAAAAAAAAAAAAAAAAAAAAAAAAAAAAAAAAAAAAAAAAAAAAAAAAAAAAAAAAAAAAAAAAAAAAAAAAAAAACCCCCCCCCCCCCCCCCCCCCCCCCCCCCCCCCCCCCCCCCCCCCCCCCCCCCCCCCCCCCCCCCCCCCCCCCCCCCCCCCCCCCCCCCCCCCCCCCCCCCCCCCCCCCCCCCCCCCCCCCCCCCCCCCCCCCCCCCCCCCCCCCCCCCCCCCCCCCCCCCCCCCCCCCCCCCCCCAAAATTAAACAAAATAGAATTTTGTTTGAACTTACTAAACTTTCACCTAAATTAAATGGTACAAACGACGTCTTATTTCTTTTTGAATGGAACTAAAACAGGACTGCTCACTGTATGTATATACAACAGGGTGATTCTTTGGGAGCTGTAATTAGACGTTTTAGAGAAATTTGACATAATTAAAATCTGAAAATTTGGGGTATGGGGTTTTCGGATATGCCCCGTTGATTCAAAGAATTAAAAAAACATAAGTGGAGACCTTATTCCTACACCACTGTACGTTCCCTAAATAATACAGATTTAGAAAAAGGATTAACTTTTGTGAATGGCTTATTATGCAGAAAGATGGGGACGAAGGTTTTTTAAGTAGTATCATTTGGGTTGACGAGGCAAATTTACGAATAATGGCATGTTCAACAGGCATAATTGTCACTACTGGGCAACCGAAAATCCACAGATAAAAAGGGCAAGAGCATTTCAAGAAAGATGGTCCTTTAACGTGTTTTGTAAAAGGTAGGTAGACATAAAATTTAAAATAGTGTAAAGGACAGCTGCTTAAATCCTAGATCTTTCTCTTTAGTCTTTGGATAATTGTTTAAGGTGATCGAATTTTATGTGCCCACTTCTACGACGAAAACCTTACTGGACAACGGTATTTGGAAATTTTAAGAAATGTGGTTCAACCAAATTTGGTCAATTTGCCAGCGATAGAGAGAAATCAAGCATGGTACCAACAAGACGGCACGACACCGCACAGTACCAGAGCCGTTGGCCGATGTATGGACGAAATGTTTGATGGAAGGTGGATAGCAAATAAAGGTCCATGTCTGTGGCCTCCACGTTCTCCTGATTTGACCCCCTTGGACTTTTTCATTTGGGGATTTATAAAAAATAAAGTTTACGAGAATCCTGTAACAACCAAACAAGACACTATAGGAAGGGTTCGGAATGCATTTGCGTCACTAACACCAGTGCAGATTAGACAGGCAATAATGACTCCCATACTTCAAAGAGCTAATAAATGTTTGCAACAAGGAGATGTTTTGAGCATTTACTTTAAATGTTAAATTTGATTTTATACATATTTTTTAAATTTTACATTTTGATTTCTTTGATGTTTTAATGTAATATTTTGTGCTATAAAACTAAATACCTCAATAAAGCTTCGATTTAGGTATAGGGAGTGGTTAATGAAACTTAAAGAACAGTTAAATCTCTTTCTAATAACGTTATAAAATACAGGTGATCCATTTAAGAAAGTTAAGAAATGTTTTAGTACGCGTTTTGAATCACCTCGTACATTAAAAATTATTTTATCCACAAAATGTTAAAGTTTTATTAAAATAGACGATACTAAAGAAATTTTTACCAACCAGATTGTTTCCCTTTTTATTATTTATAAAGATACAGTGTGTCAAACCGGACACTGTTTCGTATTAAAATTGGTCATTTCTCGTAAAACACTCGGTATAAGGTAGCAAAACCGTATATTGAGAGAATCCTCAAAAGTAGCTTTATCGAAATACGTAATAATATAGGGTGTTCTATTTAAAATAGGAAGTTTACGAACTTCGGTATAACCGGAAGTGGTAGAAGACTAAATATTTTAGATCAACTGGGCATATCCGAAAACCCCATACCCCAAATTTTCACATTTTAATTATGTCAAGTTTCTCTAAAACGTCTAATTGGAACTCCAAAACAATCACCCTGTATAAGACACCTTAAGGCAAATATATTCTCCAGAAAATATTTTTTCTGTGTATTTTATCAAAATTATTTCCAACGAACGCTGTTAAGTAACTAAAACAGTAGTTCTAACACTAAATACGCTAAAGAAATGGCCTCAATATTTATAGAACCAATTATTAATCATTTAAACTTTTTTATTTGTTTATATGTTCTAATACTATAGCTGTTAAACATTGCGATGAATTCCATCATTAAAAAAGGGGCCATGTATCACATTTTATGACAGCTTCTATCAAATTTTACTTTTAAACCCACAGTTAAATTAATTTATACATGTGTTTAACAACGTACAAAATAAACATTTCTTACCTTTTAATTCATGTAAATAACCGTTTAGGAAATTGACGATTCGAGTTAAATATCCCTTCTGTTCAAATACAATTATAATTTCTAATTCGCAGACTAAACCACAAAGAAGGTAAGCAAAACTTCTATATTCGCAAACTTACCACTGTTGTGTTTAGAAGATTTGCACCACTATTGATTAAATAGTTTTTTAATAAATATAGTGGGTACCAGTACCTGTCGTTCTTTTTTATCCCATGAAGTAGTTTGTGTAAGAGCAAAAAATCGTTCCGATTCGAAAACTGAAATTACAATTTAGTTACCTTATGTCATTAAATATCAAACGTACTGTTTTTGTGGTAGTTTGCTTACGTCTTTCCAAGTTCTGTAGAGAAGTTTGTTAAATAGAAACAACTTTGGCTTAATGCTTTTAAGAATATATACTAAAAAAATTTTAAATTTTTTTAAAAATTTTGGATAGCATTTAAATTTAAAAACAGTTTTTTGTAAAAAATCATTCTAAAATCCATTTAAGATTAAATTAAATTTCAAAAATCCTAATCATATTGAAAAAAGTCTATTTTTCTTTATTCTAATTTTCTAACCATTTTATATAATACATTTAAATTTCCTTCCAATTTGTTGGTTATCCTAAATATTATAACAAAGAAAAATTAATCTTTATTCTTAATTTTAAAGGCCTTTTTCCATACAAATCTAAAAATATTTCTTAAAGTTTAAAATTATTTTCATATTTAAAAATTGTACTTAGAACAAAAATTAAATTTTTAAAATTTTTTAAAGGGAAATTTCTTAATAAATAATAGCCATAAATTTAATAAAAAAGACATCAACAACCCGGAAAACCAAAAAAGAATAGAAAAAGAAGCAAATAAACCATTATAGAGTTAACACTCATAGTCAAATTTCGCTTCTTCGTTCCAGAGCTGTATCTTGAGTTGAAATAAATAAATTCATTTAAGGATTAATATAAGGATATTATTTCTTCCTTTCCATGAAAAACAAAGGTGATCCAAAATTAAACAAAAATAGAATTTTGTTTGAACTTACTAAACTTTCACCTAAATTAAATGGTGCAAACGACGTCTTATTTCTTTTTGACTGGAACTGAAACAGGACTGCTCACTGTATGTATATACAGGGTGATTCTTTGGGAGTTCTAATTAGGCGTTTTAGAGAAATTTGACATAATTAAAATCTGAAAATTTGGGGTACGGGGTTTTCGGATATGCCCCGTTGATCTAAAATATTTAAAGTCTTCTACCACTTCCGGTCATACCGGAAGTTGGCTAAAACTTCCTTATTTTAAATAGAACACCCTGTATATTATTACGTATTTCGATAAAGCTACCTTTGAGGATTCTCTCAATATACGGTTTTGCTACCTTCTACCGAGTGTTTTACGAGATATGACCAATATTAATACGAAACAGTGTCCGGTTTGACACACTGTATCTTTATAAATAATAAAAAGGGAAACAATCTGGTTGGTAAAAATTTCTTTAGTATCATCTATTTTAATAAAACTAACATTTTGTGGATAAAATAATTTTTAATGTACGAGGTGATTCAAAACGCGTACTAAAACATTTCTTAACTTTCTTCAATGGATCAGCCTGTATTTTATAACGTTATGAGAAAGAGCTTTAACTGTTCTTTAAGTTTCATTAACCACTCCCTATACCTAAATCGAACCTTTATTGAGGTATTTAGTTTTATAGCACAAAATATTACATTAAAACATCAAAGAAATCAAAATGTAAAATTAAAAAAAAACGGCCGAACTCGCATCGTGAAAAACATTGCTGCTTCATGACACCATGTATACATACTTAATATATGCATGCTGGGAATCCATGACTGTGGCTGAGGGAGCTAGGAATGCTTAAGCAGCCCGTCCTGCTCCTTGGGGAGGGAATGAAACACGTTGCTTTTCCTTTTTTTTAACTTCCTTCAAGCTTGAAAGTCTTACATTTTTTTATTTTTCTAGTAAAATTTCTAATAAAATTATAATTGCCTGCTTTAAAGTTTCGGTGTACGAAACACGGAAAAAGTTGCACATAGTTTGACCTTTAATAACGTGTGCATAACATAATAATTTATTTTACCGATGATCACAGTTCCTTTAATCAAGAAATAAAATAATCGATATTTTGTCCTTTTCAATAAATCAAGGCGGTTTTTATGATTATTGTTAAAATAAATTATTCTGTTTTTCACACTTTGTTAAAGGTCCAAACTTTTAAGCTTGAAGGATGTTAACTTAACTTTGTGGATGACAATATAATTTCTTTAATGCACCATTCAACGGTAAATATTATCCCCTTTACAATGATCTATCAATATTTTTATTATTATTATATTTTACTCCTTCCTGAAGAAGTGCATGTAAACGCATCCCTAAAATTAGAAAAAAACATAAAAAATTCAATATGTCCAAATCGGTTGAGAATCATGCCCATGTCTATGTGACATGATTTTGTTGGAAATTGATTAAAATAAAAATCATCCCTCAAAATACGTACATTGATACATAGACCACCCTGTATAAGTAACATGCATCTCTCGCAGATATTGTAAATCATACATTAGTTTCCTTTGATTCCATTTATAAAGAACAGTTGTCAAACGAATATCGATAAAATTGGCATATCAAACATCGGTTTAGGTAGAAAACCGCTCTCATTAAGAGCAATTCCTAAAATAGTTTATCGTAAATATCGGTACAGTAGATATAGCTGTTCTATTTAAAGTAGTATAGATTTACTAAACTTACGGTATAACGGAATGACAACTAATATTTAGTATGGGATCAAACCATACCCAAATTTCCATTTAATATAAGTTTGCCTAAAACTCTATTGAACTCAAACAGATACCGGTTAAAACCTTAGCAATGAATTACTCAGAAATATTTTCGTGATTTACATAATTTAGTTCTACTAATGTTAGAGTAAAACAGTAGTTAACCTAAAACCTTTCAAAATGCTAAATTTATGACAATTTTAATATTTAAGATTTTATTTACGTTATATTTCTATCTATACTGATTAAACATTGATAATTCCTCATTAAAAGGCTGTTCAAATATTTTGAATTTATAAATTTCACTTTAAAAATTAATGCATTATTTTACACTGTATCCTTAACCTAAATGTACTGACACTAAAGATTTAGATTAAACTTTAAATTCATGTAAATAAACCGATTGAATTGACGGATACATAGTTAAAACATTTATCAGAGAAATGTTATGATTTAAACTGTGTCCCATTTTCGATAATTATGACCTCTCTGATAAAATATAAATTGTGGTTTTTCGCCTCAATTTCTTTAGTTTAAATAATAAAATAAGGAACACTGAACTGTGGCAGGACTTGAAAACAAAATACACCCACGTACTTAAAATTCAAAACGCCGAACGCGTTTCGATAGCTATGCTATCATCTAGTCGACCTATCATGATAAGCTATCGAAACGTTCTGTTTTTGGTGTGGTGATGTATTTATTTGTTTTCAATGAAAGATTACAAACAACCTTTTCGGCTTCTTTGTTTTTGCGATATAGGGTGATTTTGAAAATTTTAAATATTAGTACACCCTTCCTTTCTCGGTTATCTTTTGAGATATTGAAAAACTAAAAACTGCATCTTCTAGGGTTTCTTTTACATAGAATTCATAAACGTATTTAATACGATTTTAAATTTTGTGATTTTTGTCCCATTTAAAAAAATATAGCTTTAGGTTACATGAAAAATAATTAAAATTTTATTAAATACGTTTCTGAATTTTATGTAAAAACTAAGATGCAATTTAATTTCAATATCTCAGAATTACTGAGATAAAGTCTGCCAAATTTCAAAATTTTAAAATCACCCTGTATCGCAGAAACACAGAATGCTGGGAAAGTTTTATTTGCGGATTCTTTCATTTCACAAAAATGGATGGAGATGCCCTCCCCCAATTACATCGAAAATGGGACGAGTCTTCAACCAATTTCCGACCAAAACAGTCATATAAACATTCTCAAACGATTTTGACATATTATTCAGTTTTTTATGTTTTTTCTTTCAATTTTAGTGACATGTTATACGTTGTCGTAAATAACTTCTTCAGGAATAAACTTATAGAAAATTTTGCTACATCATTGTAAAGAGGATAAAGTATTCCATTGAATGGTGTATTAAAGAAATTATATTGTCATCCATAAAGTTAAATTATGCGGGGAGATTTTTAAATTATCTACCTAGCTATGAAAACGGGTTGCTAGGCGCCCGAAAACAATATTGGGTGTGCGTTAGACATTCAAAGTGACGTTGTCAAAATAGCAAGTTAATCTGTAAATTTTCCACGGAAATTAGTGCAGTAACATGAACGAAGTGAAGTATCTAACTGTCATTAAGTCTGCAGTGTATGGAAATGATGAGGCATCATATTACCAAATTAATCGTTGGCCAAAACAGTTTCGTTGGAGATTCAATTGAAACGATCCAAGAACTGGCCGGTCAGTGGAAGCGAGAACGGGGTTCAATTGGTGCTGCAAGACCGCCGAACAAAGGTTTCTGTGGTTGCCAAAGAACTCAACATATCGGAAACAACTGCATTAAAAATTTTCATGAGACTTAGAGATGACAAAAGTGTCTGCACTGGATTCAAAGTTGCTCACACCAGCAAAAACAATGCAGGGAACAGATTTGCCAACAATTTGGCGGTTTATTCAAGACCGTGACTTTTGAATAAAATTGTTACTGGTGACGAAACGTGTCTATCATAAATGCTGAAGCTTATGAAACACAATTAAGAACTTCAAAACGGCTCTCATTGCAAAAGCAAATCGCATCGTGAAAGACATTGCTGCTTCTGACATGCCGGTTCTAAGCATCGTGCAGGCATTTTGAATAAGTGCGGATTTGTAGACTTCCACTCTCCGTCTAGCGATTTGCACCATGCGACTTTTCTTTATTCAGACATTTAAAAACATTTAGGTAAACGTTTAGTCGATAAGCTCTCAAAAATACAGATTACTTTGAGGACCAAACAAATGAATTTTTTTCTGAAGGTATGACAACTGATCGTTGGACTAAATGTGTTAATGTAGGAGGAAATTATGTAGAAAAATAAATTTTTTGTTTTCATATATCCGTTTTCCTTCATGACTAGGTAGATAACTTAAAAATCTCCCTTCGTAACATACCGATGTAGTAGGCGACTGGTAACACCGTCTACTTAGCATTCGAGATGTTCGATTCCGTTACCGTCTACCTTGCGTAGAATTATCATTTTTACTCAATTAGGGTATTTTTCTCTCTGAACTTATCTTTCCATCGCTATCCTGAAAGCATATCTGTATTGACACCATGTATACATACTTAATATATGCATGCTGGGAATCCATGACTGTGACTGAGGGAGCTAGGAAAGCTCAAGCAGCCCGTCCTGCTCCTTGGGAAGGGAATGAAACACGTTGCTTTCCATTTTTTTTAACTTCCTTCAAGCTTGAAAGTTTTACTTTTTTTTATTTTTCTAGTAAAATATCTAATAAAATTATAATTGCCTGCTTTAAAGTTTCGGTGTACGAAACACGGAAAAAGATGCGTATAGTTTGACCTTTAATAACGTGTGCATAACATAATAATTTATTTTACCGATGATCACAGTTCCTTTAATCAAGAAATAAAATAAATAAAATAATCGATATTTTATCCATTTCAATAAATCAAGGCGGTCTTTTATGATTATTGTTAAAAGAAATTATTCTGTTTTTCACACTTTGTTAAAGGTCCAAATTTTTAACCTTGAAGGATGTTAACTTAACTTTGTGGATGACAATATAATTTCTTTAATGCACCATTCAACGGTAAATATTATCCCCTTTACAATGATCTATCAATATTTTTATTATTATTATATTTTACTCCTTCCTGAAGAAGTGCATGTAAACGCATCCCTTAGGTTAATACCTGCATGAATTACTCAGTTTACTAAGCTTAATTTAGGTTCGTACTAATGTTGCAGTACAGTAGTGATATAACCTTTCTATTAATTAGTATGCTTTTTATAAGATTATTTACATGACTACTATCTATGCATAAGTATGATTACTTGTTATTTCAGTTGGTCAAAATTTCTGATTATATAGTTTGCCTTAAATTATGCTTATTTACAGATATCCGAGTTAACCGTATAATGTTGCACTAGATGTATTTAGATTGAAACAAACATTTACTACTATAAAACATTGTCTGGAGGAACAGTACTGTTGCCGTAAAAACATTTTCAAGAGAAATTTACTGGTATTTGAAACGAGCATTTAGTTTTACGATATTATGATATCTCATACTGATTAAAATTAAAAATTCTCCTTCATTTGTTACAAATTTACTTTTAAGGATATTTAAATTATCATTACAAGATTAATGTACATAATTTAATTGTATCCTGTAAGCTAGCTGGAGGGGACACATAAAACGTGATTTATATATTTATGGCTTGAACTAAAATGAGCTCTATTCCTGCGCGTAAGCCTACACACTTTTCCTGTTAGAGGTAAAGTTATGTGTATATGGAATAATGATACTAGTAAATTAAGATTACCATCCCAGAATTAAGCATTATTAAGACCACGCTAATATCAAACAACGAATTAGCATAATTAGGTGGTTAATTTGTTTACCATTAATGTATTTTAGTCAATGTGCATTGCTTAAATGTTAATATCTATTACGGGTATAACTTGAGTAAACAAACTAAAAACTGGATCATGATTACTTGTAAGGTGGTAACAACAATTTTTCCTGCTAAATAAAAAAAAATATGTAATACACTTATTAAATACGTAGTAATAATAAATAATAATGTTTATTACTTATAACTAGGCAATGCTTACAATACAAATAAAGAGTAAAATAAAAATAAATTTAACAGCTTAAACGATCTCATAAATTATGTTGGTTGTAAAAATGTTCCTTTATTAGTCACCAGGATTTAAAGAAACATACCTGCTATTTATGACCAGATTTTCATTTAGAAGCTTCTAATACTGCAAAAAATTGTATCTAAAAAAGTGGTTAAATGATAACGTTTAAAATATTGTGTTGGTTTTTTCTGCGCTATCATCAAACACGAATTTCAGTCTGGTTATGTAACACTAATAGACAAACTCTCCTGGCTATTACAGCCTAAGGATCAAAATTAGCTAAATATGTATTATAAAGAGATACATTGGTAAGATTACTGTGTTAGTTTGAATTCACTAAATTATATCATTATTTTTGTAAAAATATTTTAGTTTATTTGCTTAAAGTTCAATTGTATATTTTCGGCTAATAATTTTTACCTAAAACAAAATAAACGCAAGTACCATTAAATACTATAATACCAAAGGCGTTGTTCGATATCCAAGCAATCGCGTCAAGTGCTTAGGGCTTATGTGGTACTAGAGTTTTTTTATTGTCACAGATTCCTGCAACGAGCTCTAATGTTCTAGATTTCAATATTTAATATCTATCCTCAACATTTTAATTTTAGATTGTCTTTATAATTGATTGATATTCTATAGTAATTACCGATATTTTTTATACGATAAACAACTTTCAAGGATGTTTTATCAACTAATTCATTACAAAACCTGCTACACCAATTTTGGGATAAAAACTTCAGGATTTATGTATTATACTCCATAGAATATGTGATAAATAATTTTTAGTCATTACTGGTGCGTATATAGATTAATGAAAAACAATTGTTGGAAAATATACCTTTTCAATGATAAATAACAAATAATCTTTGTATTGTAAAGAAGTAACAAATTTTATATACACTCGCCCGACAAGAAAGTTTATTAACGATGTTTTCTCTTTATATAATATACTCATACTATAGAATACACCCAAATCTGTTTAAATTCGTATTAATCAAATAATAACGTTTCTTTTCCAATTACAAAAATGAAAATCAAGTGTATATTAAAAGTTAATTTTGTTTCTGTTTTAATATGATCTACGTATATAAGATGGTAAAATTAATTCTTAACGGTGATTTAGTTTCGTATTAAAAACTTTTATAGGAGAATCTGATCTAGAATTGAATTACCTTCAAGCGCTGTTTATAGTATTTGCTACAAGGTTACGAGCTTTCCGATATAAACAAAAGTTGTTTTAACGAGTTTTTTGATTTTTCGGCTTAGTTATTTCTCTACAAAAAACTTACATATAGAAAACTTATCTAAAATTTAATTATCTTCAATAAAATTCTCTTCCGAATTTCTAATAAGGTTATCAGTTTTCAAGATATTCACAAAGTGTACATTGGTGTCCTCCGTAAATTACCATCTTTTATGTGAAGTTAATTCCCGATTGGCAGTACTTTATAAAGGGAATTGAAGTTCGGGACAGTTTCAAAATGCTCTAAAGGTCTCGATAAACAATAAAGATACTTCTGCCAATAAACCAAAACATTAAAGGAAGCCGAGGGGGGCGGACTTTACCCTCTATTATTCTAAAAGGAAACCTTTTTGTAATTTTGGAAAGCTCCTCAAAATCTTTTATATCTCAGTATATAAATTTTTCTGTAAAATGTAATTATAAATTTTTTTTATTACTAGTTGACTACAATCAGAAACTTAAAATTTCAGTAAAACATTTCCTAGGATACGTTCCTTATGCGAATCGCAAGGAAACCACTCCAAATACAGAATATTTCCTTTTTTTTTTGTATAAGCTAAAGCTTTTAATAATGACTTTATAGATAAACGCTTATATTAAAAAATATATATTGAATTCTTTATTCCTGCTACATTTCTTACTGCCAGTACAAGGGGGAAATACTTTATTTCAATTTTGCAGTTCTGTCTAGGGTTCCAGGTGGCCCCGTAGGGCTCCCGATGCATTTATAATATTTTGTATGAATGGTTAAAATGTAAAAATGAACACTATATTTTGAGTGATTACAATTCCTGTAGGCGAAATAGTCGGAATTTGTGAAATCTGAAGAGATTTCCGCGTAGCCACTCAAGAAGTTTAAAATGTGCACAATAAATTAAGCTATTTGCCCAAAAGAAAGGTACTACCTTAATGATAAAAGAAGGAACCGTTAACGTGTTTTATTCTCTTTCCAAAGAGGATAATGTTTTATTGGAGCTTTGGTGTTCTAATTATAGTCCCGAATAGTCCCTCACGAGATATAAAGTAATTTCAAAGAAATATAGGCTTCTAGCAGCTTTGACTACCTAACTGTTGGTGCTGCTTTTCTAGCTGATTTTGTAGAGGAACTATTTTAACAACGTATAGAGAACTATAGAGGTAATGGCCCTTTTCCAGAACAAAAAGCCCGAATAAGTTCTGGAGCAATTGGGTAAATTTCGCCTTTCAATTTCTAAATTATAAAGATGGTGGAATTATTTTTCAGCTTATCGATAATTCCAATATACCCATATCACAACACACACACACCACACACCACACACACACACACACACACACACACACACACACACACCACACACACACACACACACACACACACACCACACACACACACACACACACACCACACACACCACACACACACCACACACTCACACATCACACACTCACACACCCACACACACACACACCACACACCACACTACACACTCACACACTCACACACTCACACATCACACATCACATCACACTCACACACTCACACACCTCACACACACACTCACACACTCACACACTCACACTCACACACTCACACACACCACACTCACACCACACTCACACACTCACACTCACCACTCCACCTCCACACACTCACTCACACTCACACTCACCTCCACACTCACACACTCACACACTCCACACACTCACACACTCACACACCCACACTCACACACTCACACTCACACACTCACACACCCTCACCACACACTCACACTCCACTCCACCCCACACCTCACACACTCACACCACCTCCACACTCACACTCACACATCCACACACTCACACCTCACACTCCCACACTCACACACTCACACACTCACACACCTCACACTCACCTCACACACCCACACTCACACACTCCACATCACCTCACACACTCCACACTCCACACTCACACCACACTCACACACTCACACACCTCACACTCCACTCACACACTCCACACACTCACACTCCACACTCACACCCACACTCCCACACACTCACACTCACACTCACACACTCACACACTCACACCACCTCACACTCCCCTCACACACTCACACACTCCACACACACTCACACACTCACACACTCACACTCACCTCACACCTCCACACTCACACTCACACACTCACACACTCACACACTCACACACTCACCACACTCACACACTCACACACTCACACACTCACACTCCCACTCACACTCACACTCACACACTCACACACCACACACTCACACCACTCCACACACTCACACACTCACACTCACACTACACTCACACACTCACACCCACACTCACACACTCACACACTCACACCACACTCACACACTCACACACTCACACACTCACACACTCACACACCCACACACCACCACACTCACACACCACACACCTCACACCTACACCCATCACACCACACACTCACACTACACACACCTCCACACTCACACACTCCACTCACCACTCACACACTCCCCACACACTCACACACTCACACACACACTCACACTCACACTCCACACCACACACTCACACACTCACACACTCACACACTCACACACTCACACACACACACTCACACACTCACACACTCACACACACTCACACCTCACACACCACACACTACACACTACACCACCACACTCCCACACTCACACACTCACACACTCACACACACCACACCACACACACCACACCACACACACACTCACACACTCACACACTCACACACCCACACCACACACTCACCCACCACCACCACACACACTCACACACTCAAACTACACACTCCAATCACACTCACACATATAACAACTCACACTCTACCACTACACACAACTCACAACTCACATCTCCTAAATCACACTCACACACTCACCCTCACATCACACTCAACTACAATCCCTCAACACACTCACAACTCTCAATCACATACTAACCTCACAAACTCCACTCACTCCAAATCACACATCAACACTCAACTCACACATCACATCACACTACACACTCACATACTCATACACACTACCTCCAACACACATACACATCCACCTCACACATTACACACTCACACTCAACACTAATTTCACTCACATAACTCACATCAACAATCTCATCACACTCACAATCACTCCACTCACAATCACACACACTCATACTCACACAGCTACATCATCCATCACACACACTCACACACAAACAATCAACTCAACTACATACATCCAACAACTATAAACCACACTCATCACACTCAACCACCACACATCACACACTCAACTACACACTACACACTCAACACTCACACTCAATCACACTCACAAACTACACTCAACACACTCACACTCACACTCACATACACACACACTCACACACACACACTACACTCACACACTCACACACTCAACACACATCACACACACACACTCACACACTCATCACTCCACTCACACCACTCACACACTCACATCTCACACACTCACACTCACATACTCACACTCACACACTACACACTCACACACTCTCACACACACATCATCACACTCACACACTCACACACACTCAACATCACATCACCCACACTCATCAACACTCACACACTCACACACTCCTACACTCACACACATCACACACTCACACACCACACACCTCACACCCACACACTCACACCACATCCACACACACTCACATCAACTCACACGTACACACACACTCACAACACTCACATCACACTCACACACTCACACACAACACACTCACACCACACCACACACTCACACACTCACACTCACACACTCACACTCACACACTCACACACCACACACTCACACACTCACACTCACACACTCATACACTCACACACTCAGACACACACACTTACACACTCACACACTCACACACTCACACTCTCACACACTCACACACTCACACACACACACTCACACTCTCACACACTCACACACTCACACACTCACACACTCACACACACACCTCACACTCACACACTCACACACTCACACACTCACACACTCACATACTCACACACACACACACACACACACACACACACACACACACACACAAACACACTCACTCACTCACACTCACATGTCCACTCACACTCATTGACTGTGAACTCAATCTCACTCACTCGCACTTACACTACAAACTCACACTCATGCTCGTACTCACAATGACACTAGCACTCACGCTCATGTGCACACTCACGCTGACTCGTACTCGTACTCGCAGCCGAAAATACTAGATGGTCTTCTAATAATGTGAAAATATGTTGAAAACTCGACTTCGATTGCTGCATGAGAATCGAATGCTATTGTAACAGAATTGTTTACACTTAAATCTTGATTACACATCTGCTTAATATTTCATTTTATATAGGTCGTCTTGGTCGAAACGCAACCCTTTGAGTGTTACGAAGCCTTAGAAATCCTTATGGTGTGTGAGTAAAAATAGTTAAGATCAATTGTTGTTTATTAAAAATGTATTTGTGTTTGTGTACAATGATGTATATGTTATTTACAAAGGTCGTGTTTTGATTTTGTTGTATTCCAAATTCATAATTTTCGGACACCATAAATTATAAAGTAAAATATTTTTCGATGGACCCAGTAGGTAGTTGTAAATGTGAAAACGATTCGTTTTTTTTTACACAGATCAAGTTTAATTGTAACATTAATTATGGAAATGCTAAATAAAAATAACTTTATAAGCTCTCAACTATATGGAATAGATTTTGAAAAATACCTTTAAGCAGCATGATGATAAAGGCTAATGAATACCAGATTCTAAGGACTAATCAGTATCCCAAATGCATACATTTGAACGGTGACATGGTTTGAACTGAATGAGCTTTTTCAGGGGATATCCTAACATACTATATCTATATGACTACTGCTTTGTCCCGTCCGATCCTATTCAAACTGCACCTCTAATCCACAGTACCAATTGTGGTCAAAGTAGCTGGGAAAGCTGAATCAACGTGCCCTTCGTCTGAGAACGCGAAATGAAACATGTGGCTCTTTCTACTTTATGTACACTTAAGAGTTATCCCTACCAGAATTTAGTACGGCGCTAGGATGCAGACCAAATAAAGTTTTAAGTAATCTTAAATGTATATTCCAGTTTGCAAAGTGCTGCCGTACAGAAAAACTAATTTTTTCAGAAAAAAAAAAATACAAATACGAAAACAATTTAACGCCAGTTAAAATTTAAATAAGGAAATGGGTATATAAACTTGAAGAAGTTGATTTGTACAAAACCTATTTAATTATATAAGTTATGAAGAGGATAATAATAAAAGCTATGAGGAGATGCAGTAGCTAATAAATCAGAACAGTAAACTAAGGCACGGGCAGAGAATAACATTTTGCTATTAAATTATTATGGCGTCACTAGTTAGGAATTTGATCAAAATTATTCCCGTCATTGTAATGCGAACAATGCTATATCAAAGCGCAAAGAGGTTTTGGATACGATCAAAAGCAGGTCAAAAATTTTTGAGGTATGGTCGCCCATTTAATATACTTGCACTAAGTCTTTTTTCGCCCAAACGAATAACTATAGTTGTACTAAGCCTGCAACATAACACTAAAACTTCTCTTAAATAAATGTGTCGAAAATACTGAGATGACAAGAAAGAGAAGGAGCGTGAAAAGTAAAGCACAATAGATAGGCAATTTAAGATTTTTCGTATCCTTTAATAGCTCATCCGGCCAGAGCATTTTGTTTACTTTTTTCTATGTTGTAGGAGTTAACAAGAGGACTTAGTTATACTCAAGATATAAATCATGTACTCTACACGGTCCCACCACTGTTCTTACAACCGAAATGACAATTACTCCTCCCGTGCATTAATCAACTTTATGGCTTTAAACCCGAGCAGCAGATAGATATCTCTGCCCATATCCGATCTGCACTTTTCAAGATCAATGAATGCCACAGGTAGATCAAGGTAACTTATATAATAGTCTTTTTGGAGCCCTTTTAAAACTTAGTTAAAGTTACTTACGAATTACGTTATGTTGCATTATGCCGTAATCCTTTTCCTATAAGGTATTAATTGCCTTCCGGTTTACAGAAAAACTAGCTAAAGCAAATCACATATTTGGGATAACTGTGTATTCCATCATTGCTTACGTCAATAACGAATGTAAACGGTAAAAGGCCTTTGAATTCACGATTTCTTTTTATTATCAAGAAATTTAAAGTAAATATGTTTCACCATGTTGCTGAGGACGATATAATTAGAAGCAAAGAAAATTGAATAGCTTCCTTATTATCATAGCGTTTGTTGACACGTAAAGCTATAGCCTAAATAAATATACTAAGAAATGAGGTGCAAAACATGCATTAGTCATTTAGCATACACATCTATAAAATTTAGATATGGGTAACCCTATATATATATATATATATATATATATATATATATATATATATATATATAAAACCAGTCTAGTTCATATAAGCACCAATATTCACATATCTCATGAAGCACTCTGTATAAAAACAGTCTAGTTGAGTAAGTGGCAACGTTCAAATTTACAGCTAATCACTACAAAGCAGTACGTATACAGATGTAACAGCAATCTGATCTAGAATTGAATTACCTTCAAACGCTGTGAAAAAAAGGGAATTTTAATTGTGATTAAATTCCTAAAAAAAGTTTGAAAGAAAATTTTGGCCTTATATTTTCCAAGATACAAAAATTAAAAAAAAAAAGAAAAAAGATTATTTTCTTACGCTTTTTTTTTTGTAAGTTAAAGCCCTTACAAATCCCTAATAGTTAACCCCCTTTAAACGAGATATTTTGCCTTAAATTAATTATTTTCACTTTCAGTATCTCGTTAAAAAAAATTGGATCTTAAAAAGAAAGCTTATAGTATTTCTACAAGGTTACAGCTTTTATATAAACAAAAGTTGTTTTAACAGTTTTTGATTTTTGGCTTAGTTATTTCTCTACAAAAAACTTACATATAGAAAACCTATCTAAAATTTAATTATCTTCAATAAAATTCTCTTCCGAATTTTTAATAAGGTTATCAGTTTTCAAGATATTCACAAAGTGTACATTGGTGTCCTCCGTAAATTACCATCTTTTATGTGAAGTTAATTCCCGATTGGCAGTACTTTATAAAGGGAATTGGAAGTTCGGGACAGTTTCAAAATACTCTAAAGGTCTCGATAAACAATAAAGATACTTCTGCCAATAAACCAAAACATTAAAGGAAGCCGACGGACTTACCTCTATTTTCTAAAGGAACCTTTTGTAATTCTGAAAGGTCCTCAAAATCTTTTATATCTCAGTATATAAATTTTTCTGTAAAATGTAATTATAAATTTTTTTTTATTACTAGTTGACTACAATCAGAAACTTAAAATTTCAGTAAAACATTTCCGCGGATACGCTCCTTATGCGAATAGCAAGGAAACCACTCCAAATACAGAATATTTCCTTTTTTTTTTGTATAAGCTAAAGCATTTAATAATGACTTTATAGATAAACGCTTATATTAAAAAATATATAATGAATTCTTTATTCCTGCTGCATTTCTTACTGCCAGTACAAGGGGGAAATACTTTATTTCACTTTTGCAGTTCTGTCTAGGGTTCCAGGTGGCCCCGTAAGGCTCTCGATGCATTTAAATATTTTGTATGAATGGTTAAAATGTAAAAATGAACACTATATTTTTAGTAATTACAGTTCCTGTAAGCGAAATAGTCGCTAAATGTAATGCCATTAACAGTTCGAATAAAAGAAGTCACCCACACAAATTCAGAAGAACAGTGTTATACTTAGAACTGTAATTTTTTATAGTAACGAGTTGCTCTACTCTACAGATTAACTATAGCAAAAGAAACTCACCCGGATGTTGCTTATTACTTAACTGAGTGTTCTACTATATATAAACCTATTTGTTTGCAGTAAGATGATGGTCCGATGTGAAGTAGTAACCATACAGTATCTTTGACCTAGCTATCGGAGACCATTACACGTTACAACACAACTCGGAAGAACGTTGACAATGTATACTGGTAAAATCGATCACAGCAATATCTTGAAGAACGAAGGTGGACGATAATAACCAATAGCAAGAAAAACTTAGATAATGTAGAACCAGTAGTCACCGTATGTAACTTCTATTAAGTAAATATTTCATAGCAATTGCAAGAAAAAATCTCTCCCGACGCATTTTTCGTTACCCAAAAATGGGTTCTCCTCTTGCAGAAGAAACCAGAAACAAATGAGAAAATTCGACATTATCGCATGAATTTGATATGCACACTGTTGACAAATTTCTCATAATTGGAGCCACCTAAGTTGTGTTGCCTAACAACAGGCATAAAAATCTCAACTCGTACTAAAATGTCCTTGCTAAATTAACACGTTACAGTCTTCAACTATCCGTAACAGTGAAAATTATCAGTTATTGAATTTTTTAAGGTATACTTTAAAATCCAGTTTTTTTTAAATTTCGCTGCGGTATCAGTAGGATTGAATTTGGACAATCACTAGTCTCTGAAAACTGCGAAATTGTAAACCATGATTACTGTGTATATGCAGATCAGGTGCGGCTATTTAAGTAAATGCTGTGGTAAAGCCTGTCCGGTAGAACTGAACGGGTATCGGATTAACAAGGAGGATTGTCAATATATGGTTCTATTGTGCTTGAAACCGCCTTAATGCTTTGCTGTCTCGTACTTATTGTACGTGACAAAGAAAGATGGATATATTATGAATAATGCCTCTATTTCTGCCGAACAAAAGCGTATAATAAAAAAACAAATAGGTATAATAAAATGCCAGTGGTTCTCAACACTGCTTTAACATTACATTTAAAATTTATGGAAGAATGCAAGTTTTTATAATAAACATTTATAAAAGCCATTCATAATAATGAATATTCGATTAAGTATAGGTATTTCAATTTACATTTAGAAAGTTCATTGTATACCTAAGTATGGTAATGACGTTTTAGTGTACTCCAATTACAAAAGAATCCAAATAAATATGCAATACTGTAACAATAAGTAATTAATAATAGATTATTATACCATTTGGATGACTCAGGAAGTGATGAATCTGAAGCCGAATGACAATTATAATTTTTACATTTAATTATAAAAGTATATCTTTGTAATTTAATTAATATTTACTAACTATAATAAAAATGTATTTGTTATTGTTGTTATAAGTATAAGTGAAAGGTGTCAATTGAAATTACTTATAGGTAATTAGTAATCGATTATTATTTTTATTATACAAAAGTTGCATTTCTTCACAAATTATATAATGTTAAAGCAGTGTTGAGAACCACTGGCATTTTATTATACCTATTGAATTTCTATTCTACCTGCATCTGATTCTTATTGCCTTGTCATTATGTGTGAAAGTTGCAAACGCTTTTGTTCGGCAGAAATAGAGGCATTATTCATAATATATCCATCTTTCTTTGTCACGTACAATAAGTACGAGACAGCAAAGCATTAAGGCGGTTTCAAGCACAATAGAACCATATATTGACAATCCTCCTTGTTAATCCGATACCCGTTCAGTTCTACCGGACAGGCTATAGTAACTTTCCCTTCACAACCCTAACTCCGTTCTTTCCGATTCTATCCTGAGCATACCCATTCTTTAATCTCATCATACATGCATAATAATGTACATATATTAATTCATTATTGTTGTACTTGGGAGAGAATATAACACGTATATATATATATATATATATATATATATATATATATATATATATATATATATAACGGAAGCACCGATTGTGGTATTTTTTTTATTTTTCTTGTTTACAATTAAACCAAGTTGTGTTAAACTATCAGTAGTTGTTTTCTTTATTCTTGCGGACTAGGATCACAATTCCTGACCTGCTACCTTTCTGGACGGTGTCCAACATTATTTTAACTATAGTGTATCCCTTACTGTGTCGTAGCTCTTTTCCTGGTCTAAGGGCGATATAAAAATAAATCGCCAGTGACACATCCACGCATGCAAGTGCCTAACTGACTGTGCTTCCGGCTAAATCCCTATTTACTGTTACGAAACACCTTTTTCTGCTTTTGCTATGACCGCACTTACATGCATGTAACAAGACCTATCTTCGTCCTCATTCTGAGACCAGCCAAATTCAAGAACCAGTTACGTCTGCTAGTACTAACGTATTTGAGCGGGACGATAGGAGTCGGTTTGATCAAATTAAAAATTATTTATGTTTTAAAGGGTATGGTCATATTCTAAAATACTTCACTTGAATGGTGATGAACTTGTGCTCTAAAAGCACTAAGGTTGTGGCAGTGACCTGAATGTTTGCAAAGTCGTATATACCCTATCCAAACAAACAATTATTGAAATGTCCTCCTGAGGTGATATCTTCAATAATTGAGCGATTGTTTACGCAATACTACACATACTGGTTAAATGAAAGCGGTTTTTTACGAAAATATCATAAATATATTTAATATTTTATAAAAAATGGAGTAATTAAATTTACCATTATTATTTTCCACAACGGATACGACTCACTGGAAGTATGAAGTATCGTATAAGCTTTGTAAAAAATATTTATCCCAACGAATTAATTCTGCAGCTTACCATAAACCAATAAAACAGGATAGAAGAAAGCAGTAATTGAGTGTAGACCGACAAATATAAAGGAACACTTAAAAGAAAACTTTGCCCCAATATTGCAAACGGTATAGAAAAATATAGGAAAGAAAGTATAATCAGAAAAAATGTTTACAGGAGAGTAAACTATTACTATATGTTTTAAAAGGAAGCGAGTGGAGAAAATTAAAAAAATTAAGGTTAGAAAAAAAGAGGGAATGAAAGCAAAATGCTCATAAAGACGATTAGAAAAGAAAATATAAGGAGAACTTATTTGATAAATACGGCAATGAAAATAATGAATTTTTCTGTGAAAGTATGTTTATTCCAAGAAAAGATAATACTTTCTTATTTTGCATGTTTAATAAAATGCATATATGTCCTTTATCTAGGAGAGAGTACTGAATTTCTCTTAATCGTATTAATGAGAAATTATTAGGTAATATTTTAACCAAACATAAAGCTTGTTAAACATTGTAAACTATCTCCGCTCCTACAGTGTGCACCGAACATCACATTTACTTGGCTAGTCAGGAAAATGGGGGGTTTGAAAAGATGCAAAACTTTGTTTTTTACTGAAACGAAAAGGTATAGGTACTTATGTATGTATAGAATCCCGCTAATATTTTAATGCGAAGCTAATTGACGATTTCGCGAGAACCTTGCCAAAAAAAAAAAACATACGGCTGCAGAAAAAATTTAATACATGTCTCATCAAGAAAATGGGAAAATGATTCACTTGATTCGGAGAAACAAGTGCTGGGGTCGAACGGCGTTGTACTTCAGTAGTTGATTATTTTCCTGACTGTAAATAACTGTTAGTTTAGTATGGCAATCTTGGTCTTATTTACGTAATCTAGTGTAAATTACAACACAAACGTGAAGGTACGTAACATTGTAATTTGTGTTTTTGTAATTTCTGTTGTCCTTCAAATACAACTCAATTAATCGATTCCAATCAATGTACTGCTTACTGTATATGGTGGGAAACGAATAACTAAAATAGAATTTAGTCGCAGGGTACGTTTAGGTGAAATCAATTTTATGTTCAAGAATTGCATCGAAATGTCGATGTCAAAAAGTCAAACACAATTACATTATATTATAACAATAAACTTCAGAACTCTCACGCCAATGCGAGGACAAGCCATTATCATTGAGAATGAAGAAATTAGGCAGGCCATGCTAATTTATCTTAAATAGCATTTGAAAAAGGTAGTTTTAAGTTTCGAAAGTGTATTGAAAAAATGGAATTAACCCGAGAGCACTTCTGCATAATGATTTATTATGACTTTAAGAAAGGTTGAAGTACGTATGACTACGAAGAAAGTTTGGAATCAACATTTCGCGATTAGGCCCCTTCCTTATAAACAATTTACAGATGGTACAAGGAATTCGAACGTGGAAGAACTATAGTTGATCACCAGAAAGGCGCAGGCCATCCCATTACCGCTGTGAGAGAGGAAAACATTGCCGCTGTGAAGAAGGTGTAGGTAGCGGACCGCAACATACATTTTTTTTTAATCGCAATTGTTACTGCAATAGAAAAGTTAATTAATGGGGTTTAACATACTTTATTATATATTAAGTCGTAATTTAATAATGTTTTAATGTTTTCTTGTGTATGTTATGTAACTGATATTTGAGTAAGGGCTGAAAAAACACATGTTAGGATGAAAACAGATATTCGCTCGAACTGCCTTTATTGAGGTAGTGTAACGAATCTTTGAAAGTCGCTGTATGCACATTCTTGTGGTAAAAACTTCACAAACGTAATAATAAATTGTGTCGGTACAGACCGCTATCAAAAAGGTATCTTTGTGGGCACGTTGGAACTTGAGACCTAAATGTAGGGCTTGTTACGGACGAATACATATTTTTAAAATTAATACGTAATAATTTTTAATAATTTTTTGTTTTTTTTTATTACTTTTGAAAAATGGGGGTTGATTGCGGGAGTAAAGATAGTTGCTGTTAAAATTTAGATTGAGCCGGACGCTTTGATTTGTTTTAATTAGAACCTCCCGTTGTAAACCGTTCGGTCTATAAATATTTTGTCGTGTTCCTCTTAACAGAACTAAAATGCTAATTCGTTCGTGTCTTTTTGTGTATGTTTTAATGTAAATTTTTACAAAAATTAATCTGTAATTCATCGTCGCGGCGCCCGAATTTTAAACCGCGTATCGTGTTGGCGGTAAAGTGTTTAATTAAAGGAGGTATTTTTATATACTAATTGTAATCGGCAATTGCCAAGTGGTTACATACTCCCCGTTCCAGATGACCATTAAACGCCTCGAATTTTATTTTTATTGTTGTATAGATGAATGTAACCTGAGAAAGGGGCACTGTATCTTTCTAATGCACTCAAACTTGTACATCGGTTACGATGTTATGCTTTATTTACGACTTACCTTGTAAAGCTTTGTTTAGTGAGTGATTTTTGTGTCAGTTTATTAAGTAGAATTGTTTCCCTGCGAACCAGTTTCTCTTTATATGTAATTTATTGTAATTTTACGTCTGTATTTTGTGCTTTAGTAGTCACCAAAAAATTGTGCACGAGTGAATTCCTTGTCTATTTTCTTTTGCCCTGGCCTTTACCTTATTATCACCTGTGCAATTTTACTGTTGTTGTATTTTATATGTGCCGTAATTTGCCTTATCGTTTTATGTGCTTATTTACCTAAGACTGGCATGATTGATTTTAAAGGGCCACATGTTTGGTATAACGATTTTTATTCTAATTATTTATGACACAATTATAAGTGTGACTACATGGTTATTGTGTTTATATGTAACTAAACTGCTTTTTATGCATTTTTCTCTTAATGTTAAAATTTTGTACGCACTTTAACCTGATTTAATGGTGTTTTGTTATATATTTAACCCCTTCATTGTTTTTTGTGTTATTTGATTTATTGATGTACTTGTGCAATTATTTATGAATAAAGCGGGTTTTATTGGTGGTTATTTCCCACAATAGTATATTAACGGGCTAAACCAACATTGAGCAAAGCTCGTTAATTTTAATTTGAATAGTTTCATTGTTCACCTGCCCCACATGATGCACTTACCTCATCCAGCTTATCTCAGTCAAATAGCACAACGTACCTACCACTAAACGGCCAATTCGTTTGATCAGATTTGAGGTTTGCGGGTAATTAAATATCAGACTTGTAAATAAATTCTAATGTTGTAATTATTGCCAGGAAAGTCAAAGTTAGGCAAGCAATTAATTTGAGCAATGGTAACATTATTGTAAGTAAAGTCAATATAAATCACTTAGCGATTGTTTTGTTCTTGAATTTGCATTCTTGCAAATAAGTTCAAATTACACTTTTCAAGGTAGGGTATCTGGGGGACGCTACAAAGGTTATGGAAGCAGATAATAGAACTAGTTACGCCGTAATAGAGGCTCAACTGGGGATTGGATCCTCATCTGTGAAAACAATAATACACGACCACCTCCATCTGAAAAAGTCGTAAGTCGTTTTGTACCCGATCATCTTACAGACTTTCAAAAAGCAGAACGAGCACGAAGACTGTTACAGCTAAATGGTATGCGTGCTGAAGTTTGGCAAACTTTTCTGTTGCACTGTGTCCAAGTCTGAAACAAATCGTATCGAAATTGGTGTCACTTGTTGTCAGAACGCACACAAAAAAAAAACGGTTTCACTAAAGCAAGCGCTATAAACAACAAACTTGACCTAATGACTTGAAACTCGTACTGCTAGTGTACCACATGATCACCTGCCTCCCCTCCAATTCCCAAGTCACCAGATCAAACACTACGCTATCAGTCTCATTACTTTAATGACACCTTGTATTCCTGCAGATATGTCTAAATGGTTTATAATTAGGATGTACTGTACGAAACTTGACATTTTTCACTATGGTCATAGGTATATCCAAGGCATACGCGACATGCTGTGACTTTCTGATGATACATCTTGGACCCAACATGATATTTTTTCTCTTTCTTTTTCAAAATATTGAAGTTAATTTAACATAAAGTGCTGAGTTTGTGTGTGTAAGATTTTATCTTTTGGATATATTACTGTTAGTATGGTAAAACGATATATAATTGGATAAATTCCTTGCAAAGGGAGGAGTTCTGAAAAGATCCATATAAAGTGTGTGAAATAAATAATGGAAAGGTAGCTACCACATGTCGATTATGCCAAACGCGTTTGAAGCGATTTCATATGAGATGCAGTATACAAAATTTTGATAGCTAGGTCCATAAACTGATATTTAGTGGTGAGAATAGTGCCTATGTTTCATTACATTTATATGCTATTAGGTATTAAACAACGGTTTACCTGTTATCTAGATATATGCAGATGTGTGAGTGTTCTTCAAAGTCTATGTATTCTAGAAGAAATATGTATACATTTCATTACATTTATAATCTACTAGAAAACAAGAATTAATTTGTTTCAATATTTTTAATTATAATAGAATGTCAAACTTAGATTTTGACGTAGAACCATTTGGATAAAGTAGAACTATAGAAATCAGCAAGGTAAAGTCGTCCTACCGCACGATTCGAAAATGGTACATAAATTAAATATACTTCCTGAAGTGAAGTGTGCTGATCAGAGAGGGTGGGGAGAGTGGACACTCGTATAGGCAATCTTGAGATACGTTTACTTCCTCCCAATTAAATAAAGGGCAGTCATAAAAAGTTGAATATAACGGATTACTGCACAATGCATACTTAGCTGTAAGATACATAATTTAGTAATTTTTTGATTGGATGTTTAGGTGTATGTGAATGACATTTGCCATTATCGCGCTTGAAAGTTTTAAGTATCTTTTCTCTAAATTTGTTTAACATTCGGTCGCTTTATGTGTACTTTAAATTGTGAAATTATTCTCATTTTTTTAACATTGAAGTAATCGTGCCGTACAAAGTTTTTGAAGTTAAATAACGTCCGTTTACCTACAATGTGATTTAAAAACCTGAAAATTTGTTGTCAAAAAATTAATTAATTTGATTAGCTAAGTAAAGTTGTATGCTGGAGTTCATGTGATATTTTTGCAAAAAGTTAATTTCACAGTATAGAAAAAAAATGGGAATTTGCACTTTTACATAAAAAAAATTACATTTTATTACTTGCTTTTAAATGTGTAATGTGTTTCATACATACATATTATAATTTTAAATAAAGGTAAATGATTTGAATTAATAAAATTTCAAAATAAAAAAAATTTAAAATTTAAATTTCGCGCGTGTGAAGAAAATACTTTCTCCCAAGTTGTACGAGGGCGTTATTAAGTCTACCAAATTTAACATTGAGTGTATAATTTATTAGAGCTTTTGTTTGCTGTTTACTCTTAAATCAAAAATTATTTTTATTTTTGTTTACAACATAGAATTTTTTTTATTGCAAGATCTCACAATATCACAAAGAGTATCGAGTGTCTTAACTTATTTTTGTTAAAAAAACTAAAACTCTAAGACACCTAATATAATCTATGTTACAAAGATACGTGCTATTATAAATTCCAATGACACGTTCTGTCAAATTAATTTTGATACTTCATTACATATGCATTTATGAATTTTGCTAACTTTCCTTTTTGCCCTATTACTATTCTTTGGTTGTAATATTGCGAAAGTAAACTGTCTTCAAATATTAAAGATTAAATACTGTACTCTAGCAAAGTACAGGTCGTAGGTTCAAATCCTACTCGAGGTAAACTTTTTATTTATGTATTTAATAAAATTATTAATGATTTTTTAAATACTGGAATATTATAACTATTTTTGCATAGATCTGAGGATGACCCAAAAGCTTAAATCGATCAACTTGGTAAAATTTATAAAATTCTTTAGTATAATATCAATAATCATTGACACAGCCGCTCTTATGAAACATGACGTTGTTTTTTAGGTACCATTTGCCGCAACATATGTGATAGTGCGCCCATACTAAATATAACCTCTAAATTGACATTTGACGTTTAATGTTTAGGACGTGCCCAAATTATTCAAATTTAATCAAAGAACAAGAAACAAATTGACAAATGATTATTTTACAAATTGTTACTAACAATTAACAATTATGGGTAACACTACAATTATGTTCTGTTTAACATAGTGTACTATCATATGTGTTTCGGCAAATGGTTACTAACGACACGTTTCATAGAGCAGCGCCCCCTTTCTTTCCATTCATAAACATTAAAAGTCAAATGTCAATTTTGAGGTTATATTTAGTATGGCCGCACTATCACATATGTTGCGGCAAATGGTTACTAACGTCATGTTTCATAAGCACGGCTGTGTCGGGTATTTTTGATCGCGCCGTACTACTTTATGTGCTTACTATAAATCTGCAAGTTCCCGTAAAATAAAAATTAATACATTATAAGCTTAATTCTTAATTGGGGGTAAGTAGTGGCCGACGTTTTGCTACCGTGTTGATATCAATTGTTCTGAAGCTTAGATACAAACTGAGTGCTGTGGTACTGTATGACCTAAGGCTTATGAAATTGCTTGTCCTAACACATTGCTTTGTATTCACAATGTATTCACTTCTAGTTCAAAAATATTTTATCCGTAGAATTCAGGTCGTCTGACATCTACGTTTCTCAAAGTTCAATTTTTCTGTTTTCTATCTATAAACCTGCTGTTAATAGATGTATTTTATTCGTACCAGTCATCTCTGTGTAGATGGTATCCGGTTGTATGTATCTGTAAATAGCTTATTGAGAACATTAGGATTCTGGGAAGTCAAATTGTGCTGGTGCGTAATGTAGGCCTTATCACACACCCATGGACAATGTCTTGTGAGTCTAATTTAAAGTATTGTGATACAGTGTATGGCCAAATTATGCTGCAAGAAGAATTAAAAGTTATCGTGCGCGATATATCTTTGTCACAGGGCGTTCAATTATTATATACGTTTTGGATCAATATTATTTTTAACCGATTGGCTAATTGGCTCAAGATTTTACTACAGAAATAATTAAATACCATGAAATGAAAACAAGTCTGACAAATGCAGGTTGGTAGGGCATTGTTGCGAAGCTCTTTTTTTATACGTAATACATGAAATTTTTAGGAGAACATGTCATATTTCTATAAGTTAATGCTTTAACTGCATCTAATAAACGTCCTCTCATCTTATTAGTAAATTTTCATCTCAAGTAAATCGGTCTCTTTTACTAGCTTTATAGTTATTATGAAAAAAAACATATGTCGCGCACTGGCATCAGACATCTTAGTCAAAGAATCTACAACGAAATAAAAAATAGCAAACATATTCTGATACAGTAAGATTCGCTATTATGTACGACGGTGCTTTTCTTATATTCGTAGCTCAATGCAGAAAGGTTCAAGATAGTAGATGAAGTCATGGTTTCTAATTACTATGTTTCACAGTAGGAAACGTATCGTCATAGTTCACCACCATTCAAAAGAATCAAGGCAGTTACATCTGCGTGAAAGATTATGTTTGATAGTTTACTAAACGTTCAAACGATTACTGGTAATTACTATGTGTCTATTTTCGAATTGCACGAAGAAATTAAGAGCAAACGCGGAGAAAAACTACGGAAAGGTATGTTGTTGTTACAGGACAACTCGCCACCTCTCAAATCCTATATTGAAATTATTTTCACATCTTCCATCCTCCTCGAATCAGGTTCCTAGCGATTATCTTTGTTCTCAAAACTGAAATACACAATTGCTGGCAGACGTCAGATAATGAAGTGGTGAAGGCTATTAACATGTTTTTTGAAGACGTCATGGAAGTTGGAAATGCGTTGGTATTTTGTAAAATTACGTTGAAAAATAAAAGATACAGTTGCAATATGTTTACTTCTTAATTGCGCTGTCCCTACATAATAAATGTGTTTATGTTAGAATCTTGCGAGAAGTACACTAAAATTTAAGAATATATACAAATCACATTATCGGCAAAACGGTATATTAGACATATTTTTTGACGACGTTTTTTAGCGGCATGAGGCCATGGCCATGTGAGAACTATGAGTGATTAGTGCCCTTCAAATACATCTAACTTGTAACATAAATTTGCAATAACATTGTTTAAGCAGACGCTAATCTTTTGGCACATTCGAATTGAAAGATGTTCTGTACAACAATAGTTTCCTTACCACCAATCGGTCTCATGCAGTATAACAGTGTACAAAACCATAAGCACGTCAATTGTCGTCAATAATTAATGGGAAAGACAAATTTTCTTTACCTTACCATTCTTCAAACGTAAGAGTAAAAGTACCACGACATAAACGTTTCTTTCCATAATATGTAAATATAGAATTTAACCCTCCTATTGTTTTAACATTTTGGTTTCACTTATTGTGTTCGGGTCAGTATGACCTGGGAGCATAGTTGTCGTTTTATTGTCGTTAAATTGATATAACGGTAAATAATAATAAGAAATAAGATGTAGTATTTATTATTTATTACATTTTACTACGTTAGTTTATTTTTATTACATATTATTGTTAATGTTATGTAAAGAACATCAGAAAAACGTAGTAGTTACATCTATTTGTTACAGTCTTGATAGTAGTAATATACATGAGCTTTACATTGAAGAACGTGACTTTATAACCATTTCAGCTGCAGGAATACTTCGAGGGAGCCGTTTTGTAAGTTTTCCAGCATTCCAGGTTGGAGTTACTTCGCACCACAGAACATAAGCGTTGTATGCTGAAACGTCCATGATATTGTAAAAGGTAGTTATTGGCGATCTTTTAGTTTGCCGTCTGCATGTGTATGTTATTATTAACTTATCTAACTTGTCTACAGCACCTTTAGTTTTGTTGTAATCTAAAATCATAGACGAATTCTTATGATCTTGGTTACATACTCCGTTGTCGTGGTGCTTTGTAAAGTAAAATTTTTAAGAAACAACTCTTCTTTCCTGTTGCAGACTAATGCGGCTGGCAATTCAGGCTTATTTTTCCGAACTAATGATTTACTGCAAAGAAAATGCTCTTACGCATTATAGATTTCCTAAAATAAGGGGCTGTATACGTATCAAGGAAGGAAGTGTAAATCAAACTATTATAAAAATACGCCTATCGTTCGCCTATTAAGTATTCGTCTTGGTTTAGTGTTTATTTATTTTGCATACATTGGAAATTAGATTATTAATTCATGCATTGAAATATATCGTTACAATTATTTATTAGCGTCTAGGTGTTGGTTGTATTAATTGGTGTTATTGGTGTTAGGCAAGATTGTACTCTTTGGTTCCGTGAAAATGTCAACAAGACTATTTTCTTCAAAGAAATTTGGCGTTTCTTAATCGACCATCAAGGATTGATATTGGTAGTCATGGATATGACGATAAGGTGAAGTCCGTTTATCACAGTATAACAGCTAAAGACAAAACAAATTTTGCACGTATAATAAAAACAACACGAAAGACGGTGAAAGCAGCTGGTCTAAAAATTGTAATGCTGCGGAAAAAAAGTAGTCGCGCCAGCTATGTATTTCTTAATTCCTTGAAATTTTATGAAAAGCTACCTTGAGATCTTCAAAACCTTCCATTGAAAATTAAGGAGCTATTGCTAAACGTTGTAGCTGCCTAGGTCTGTTAATCGTCCAGCCCACTAAGTATGGCTTTTAGTTACCTGGCATTAGTATAATAAACTGTATGGTACAAGATAAACCAAATTTAGATAATTCTGAATGGATTTAAACATTTAAAGCTCACTGTGACCTGTTGCGTTTTGACAAGGGATAAATAAATTTTAGTAAATCATTCTGTGAAATGCGTCTGTCACTTTTTTGTGCTGTACTTATTTCAGCCTAAAATTAACATAATTAACATTAAATTTGAGCAATCTGCTTATTATTAATTTTATAAAGTGATTATCTCCAATAAAATTGCCATTATACATTAATTTGCTCAAATTTTGATGTTTAGCTAATATTAGATCTGTACGTAAGATAACATTCCAACCAGATGTAAATTATCGTGGTGCATAGGCACAGATTAAATCATTGTGTTTATATTATTTTTATTATCTATACATAGATATCATTTAAATATTTAGGATGAAAAATGAAAGTTGTTTGGTAACCTTTTAGATGTTGAATGACGAGAATTAGGTAGTTTAGCGTCAGTCATTTTTCCAGTTTTTTTTTCTGGATGTTACTATGCACCTATCAACATACTTACAAGTATTTACTATTTAAATTATCATTCGTTCTTTTAGTTGTTACATACAGTTTGTATAAAACTTACGCTGTTATTTGTCATCTTAGCTTATAATCGTGTGTTTGTATGAACATCAATACCTAGAACACCTAAATTATACAAACTTTAGTACATGTTTCTGGAAGTGCACTTTATGTAAGTTTGTATTTGACACTTCGTTTATTTAATGAAATGTTCATATATCAATTTTGGTTAATAGGAATGTGTAGAGTATTTTTTATCGTTATTGATCGTCCGATTGTTAAAATAATGTTTTGTGTTTATGTCGTCGTACTTTATGTGGATGTGTTTAGGTTAAACGTTTTTATGACTTTTAACTGGTTACCTCGACTTTTCCAGCAACAAATCAAAATTTTTTGGAAACAATGTGTGTTGGTGTCGACTGTTTTGTTAAAATCCCTTTTACGTTTGTGGTTGATTCTATGTCCACTTCAAGACTCTTAAGTTTCATTCTTGTCAATGACTGTCCTAAAAGCCGTCTCGTTCAGAGCTAACAAGCTCCCATTTAGCAGTTGAAATATGCGTGTTTCATATTTGCTAGTTCCAAAGTTAGGTGAACGATAATGTGCAGGAAGTAGTGAAGCGGTACGTACAACACGACTTGTTTTGTATTCTAACAATAGTATTGGTTATTAACAATAATAATGTTTATTACAGGGAAATTTTCCAAAAAGTAAACGCAAACGTTTGTAACATAAAGTTACAATTGTAAAAGAATGTTTTTGCAAGTTTTCCAAGTCATTAACAGTAATTATACTTTTAAAAATCAACATAAACGGTTATATTGTATTTAATCATAATATAGCAATAATCTATTGAAAAGAGTAGTTTTTTATTAATTTTGAATGATTTGGAATGAAGTAGAATGTCCAAATAAATCATCAAGCGTCGTGTATCATCTTTCAATCGGTAAATTTTCAAAGTAGTTTATTTTGCGGCGCTTTAAAGCAAAAACAAAATCGTCTATAAATTAGTCAAATAAGCAATCTAGTTCACTGTGCTCACTGTTTAAATTTAAAATAGAATCCAAAATAAAAGAAACTACTTTTACCAACTGAAGTATTAGAGTTTATTTTACAAACAGGGTATTTATGTGAGTAAAGCTAATCTTGATTTAATGCTTGAAAATATAACACTTTTTTATTGTATTTGTATATAATGCGGTAATTTTGCATCACTGTACAATATATTGGTGCAGTAATCATAAATTAGCAATGCGATGGGTGTGGGGTTAATTATACTTATACGAATACCTAGGTTCAATATTTGCATAATAAAAGAATATATAATTTCGTATTTCAATTTTCAATGTTACTTGTTACTCACAAAACTATTATTTAGCGGATACTGTGTTTCGTATTTTTTAACAGATTTTTGAGTTGGTGCACCTGCACATTATTTCTGACAAACCAGGATATACAAGAACATTTTCAGCAATGCCCTTAATACAATTTCTGTCGAATTATTTTTTTTTGTTTCATTAAAATGTTGTAGGGTAGCGTTTTATAGTTTTTAATCAATTCATAAAATTGTCGATAGCTAGAAGGGTGATAATTAAATTTAAGAGGAGTATTAAAATAGCTTCCACATGAAGTGAAATTTTGTCTTTAAATTTTCTAAAACCGCAATTTATGTTCAAAAAATATTTCATGTGGTTAGATTTTACCTCGGTTTTGTCAGAACTCTAAAATCCAATTCGGAAAAAGTTAAGGGGAGGAACATTAGGCGCACAATGTATACATTTTTACCTTCCAACCTACTATCGACTTTTTTTCCACTATCGCTAAATCGACTTATTAGCTCATTTTAAAACTTTTGGCTAAGTTTCGCCAAGATCGGCCTTCATGTCTGAATGTCTGTGTGTGTACGGATGTATGTTAGTATCCACGATAACTCCAGAACGAAAATACCTACGTACTTAACATTTTGTATTTAAGCTTCTTTTCATTTGGCATAGAGCTGATTAGATTTTGGGAGAAATCCAGTGTCGGTTAGGGGGGTTTATTAGGGGCAGTTTGTTTTTCTCAAATATTTCTAAAACAGCTACATATTTCAAAGATGTAAAGATACCTAGATATGACCTTAAACATATCGATTATGCAATTTTTTAATATGAAGGTAGAATTTAAGTGTTAGTTAAAATTTGTTCATTATCTGAATAACGATTAATTTTATAAAAAAAATATAGACACGGTTTTTAAGAAAATTTAATTTTACATAAATTTTCTTTACAAAGCTTTTAATGTAAAGCGTAATAAATGTAAAAATTAAATAAATATGATTGAAAATGCTAAAGCTGTATTATCGATATTTTTACAGAAGCGGGCGGCTTAAAATTTTTTTTTTTATGTTAACATATATTTGTGTCTATGAATCTCTATCTGACATGAAGTTTTAAACGTCATTCTGAGATAGATGATTGTTTCTGTTGTTACAATGTTACCTGTTTTCGTTATGAACGTATAAAAAAGAGGTTGCATAGTTATCCTAAAAAAATTGAAATTAAAATTAGTTCATTTCTTTTAATTTAAGTTAGCATCTATATAGATGTGTATTAACCTCTGTCATGAAGTTTTAAACATCTGTTTGAAATAGATTATTGTTTTTGTCCAACAGTTGCAGTTTTTCACGTATTTTATACATCAGTTTTCAGTGACTAAAATCAAATTTTATTCATTAGTGACTAAATTTTATATGGCGAGTGAAGTAAGCCATTACAACCAAGGCTTGGCTGCTTAATTTTTTTTTATACTTTTTTTAAATAATCTCTTCAAGTTTTTTGTTAAAAAAAATGCAACTGTTGGATGAAACGTCGTTATCACACGTGAGTGAAATGCCATTATATGCACATGAGAATTTGTCTTACTCGCGCAAGTGCTCGTGCGTCAAAAATCTCACTTGCTTATAATGGCTTACTTCACTCACTTGTAATATAATCTACTATTGCGTTTACAATGTAGCCTATTTTCGTAATGAATTTCTTAAACAAGAGGTTACATAATTACCCTTAAAAAAATGTTATTAAAATTATTTCATTTCTTTTAATTCCCATATTCTAGCTTGGAAGGTCGTGTGGTGTTCCACACCAGACATTTATTATATCAAATGCCACCATTTCACAAACAAAATGTAATATGAGCCTCTGCAGTTATCCGTTTTAAAACTCGCTTTGGTTCTACTGCGCCTCGGCAACTAAATTCCACATTCGTCTTAAGAAGTTCTTCAGTGACTAGGATCACAAATAATCGGTCTAGGACGTTTGGACGGAGTCGTTTGAATACCGGCGGTTGAACGTCGCCGTTTAAACGCGACCATGTTTGAACGCAAGACCTTTGGACGTAAAGACATTTTGACGCGAAACGTAAAACAGTAAAATTAAATCTGTTGTCCACATTAAAACATTACAAGATAAAATTTAAGGTGTTACAAAAAATGTCAAACATAATTAGGTATATTAGTTTGATTGAACGAAGGCAGGTAGCAAATTAAAAATGCCTTTTAAGTAAAGTTATTGTTATTAATTACTCTCATTAAAATAATTAAAACAAGGTCCCTAATTTTATTGTAGATACGAAATTAAGAATACATTGTAACAGAAGTAAACCCAATGATATTAATTATTCCCATTGCAATGGTATTAGTTAAATTGCATCTCGTTAAGTCATTATTGCCAATGATCCAATTATTAAATATTCTTTAATTAAATTAAATCAGTTCTACATACATGAAGACAAAATTTGCATCGACTTGGGCTGTTCGATGGAGCAGATGGTTAGCGCGGTACTCTATCAAAGTACAGGTCGAGGTTCAAATCCTACTCGAGGTAAACTTTTTATTTATGTATTTAATAAAATTAATAATAATTTTTAATTACATAATTACCTTTGAACTTATTCGTTCATAACAAAACTTATAATAAATTAAATATTCTTCTTCATATAATTACTGATCTTACACTTGATTCATAATTTAATCTTTGTTACGATTTCACGCTGTTTGACTCTGGTAAAAATAATTATGGGTATTCTCAGCAAGAACGGAAAACGAAAATTTGTTAATGTATTCGATCGCAAAAGTGATAGTGGTGAAAAAAAAGTGCAGATGTTAGTAATATGGAATTTTTCTTAAAATGAAATACATATCATTGTGTCTTGTTTACATTATTTCCGTTCCTGAGTTCTTCAAATGTCTTGCATTTAAACATCCTTGCACCTAAACGGCAGCGTTCAAACGGCTTGAAAACGTTAAAAATTTGTATTTCTTTTGTTGCAATCGTTTGTTTGTTGATGTTTGTTGAATATTTTTGTCGTTTATTGGATATTAATAAATTTTATCTTTAATTTAGTCTTGAAGTTAGCCCCCGAGGTCCAAATTTTTCAAAATTTTAAAAATAAAATTTTTTAGTCTGGGAGTGAAATTGGAACCTTAAAATTTGTTTTGTTCCAATCGTTTGTTGGTCTTCCTTGGCCATTTTTTGTCGTTTGTTAGGTATTAATATATTTTTCAATTTAATTGGAGCGTACTATTCATATTTTTAATTTAATTTGGAAAATTCTAATAACCAACAAAATCGAAATCACATTTTCCTACGCATATTTGTGAAGAAGCGATTTCTAAAAGCGTTACTTTGACGAAAAAAAGCATATCTTTATACCCATATCTTACTGGAACAATCCCATTTCAAGCCAAACTAATTCTGCCTAGTCCAAATTAGCTACTGTAACCTTTCAAAATTAACGCCGACATCCTTTTCGCAGCTGTAAGCTTTAATCTTAGCATGCATTCGGAATTATCGTATTTCTGTTGCGAAAAGGACGTCAGGGTTAGTGTTCATTACACTAGCTTCATGTATCCCTCTAAAAATTAAACTTACTGTTAAATAGAAGACCATTAGGAGACCATCGAAGATATATACAGTTTGTCTTCATTATCGCAAAATGAAAAGCAATAGATGGCCTTATTCACACGTATCATTAACGGTGGTGGAATTTGTAATAGCATTCTGTAGATGGGTACGAATTCACTGTATCGCCAAATGAAACACCAAACCATTGTACTATTGATACATTTTTCTTTTGTTGTACCATAGCTCAGATGTAAATACTATTTTTTGTTTTACCGAGCAGAATGTTATCATAGAAGTAAACTTACTATTTTAATCAACACACAAAAATAATGTAATCGGCGGGGTAAAACAATCGAACTCATCATTCTACTCTAATTAACTTCTCATTTATATAAGTATTCAAGAAAATACATTATCTTGTCTGTAAGATTATTTTCGAGGTTGAACTACTTTTTTTCTTAAAAGAACTATAGCTATAGTTTATGCTATACACGAGATATTTGGTTTATTTGGAAATCCACTTTCATTCATGTGAAATATGGTAATTTCTTAAGGGAAGCCTCATTTAAAAACAAAAATATCCCAATAGATAATATGCACTTCGGTAGTAATACGCTATTTTTCGCACTCCTTTCGCTTACTTGATCTATAATTATTCGTGGAAGTGCTTTTAAAAATAAAATTCAAGGACAAGCATACCTTATGAGTTAATTAATAAATTTGATTTTCATATTCTCATACTTTTACAAAACGGGTAAGAATATTCATCATTCTATGATAGCAGTATTTAATATTGTAAGCGTATTGTTACTCATGAACCAGATGAACCATAACGTTCACATGAGCAAATTTAGTAAACACATATAGTTCCTTAAAAGAAAAACGATAATAGTTTTTAGTATATTATGTATTCCAGGTTGCACTTATATTAGGAGTAACTAGTGCATGTAGTGGCAATTAGTGATTAATAATGTTCAAGGGTTAGGTTCCTTTTTATATACAGTTAATGTGAAAGTTGCTGAAACTTAAACGAACATATCAATTGTTAAAAACGTAGAAACTAATCAAATTAAGGAGGTATGTTACCTGCAAAAATTGGACACACAGAACTTGCGTTATATTTGTTCAGTGTAAAGGTGGTGGACCAACAACCTACCATATTGGAAAACATTCATTGGGGAAATTCTCACAAACAATGGCTACATTTCTGAATTTGCCCGACTACACAGGCCAGTACTTCAGTCGCATCGTTTTCGGTTGATTCCAGAGCAATTATAGAACGTGAAAAAAGGACACGGTGAATGAGAAGCTGTACCGGAGTTATATTGATGGTTATGTTGAAAACTCCCTTAATAACAAAATAAATGTTACTGAAAATATTTTACAACGTAGTGAAGAAGTGAATGTTTCTTGTTCATCAGTTCCAAACACTTTTACTTAGAGGTCGGAAAAGTTTAGTCGTTTATTTAATTTCGTTAATTGTAACAAACTAAATATAAATGTAACCATTAATAATTAAATTTTGTTTGTGGTTTATCTCAAATTTACTTTTAATCCTTGAGAGATTTTCCAATCATAAAACCGCTTTGCCTAATATTTTTTCACTCATCATAAGGCAAAAATTCAAATAAGGGTAGTACTCCACTTGTTTGTACGAATAAAAATTGTTAAGAGGCCATATTTTTTTGAACAGACTGCTGCCTAAATTTTGGGATATTTGCTTTAACATAATTTTGAATTTATTATTGCCGAGGCACTTAACTAGAAGAGTATTCTTTAAAAATTTTAATTCCATTTTGGTAACACTCATTACAGATTCCATAGCATTTGACTAGCTAAATACTCCGATCCACTATTAGAATAATTTTTTATTTAATAATTCATAAATCAAAACGCAAAGTGCTGAACAGACACCGTCTATTAAATCAAATCAGGAGTACCCAATTTTTAAAAATGAACCAATGAGGTATCGGATAAACAATTGGATTAAACGATAAAAAAGTTAGCTGTACTTACCAATAAGGTGATAAAGTCACAGATTTCATAATGGTAGCTTTAAGTTAATTAATTTGAGTTGGATGTTTATTATGTGTTACGTAGTGTTCTTGGAACAAATCCTTGGTGAGCTTTTAATTAAGATAAATTTATTTTTAATATCACTTAATTTTTGTCATTTGGGCAATTCACCATCGAATCAAGGGAAAACTTTGAAGTTTCTTTCGTTCCTTGATTACACATTTAAATTCTGAGTTGAAACCTTGACTTCGGGAGATATTTAGAGAAGTCACAAGTTTGACAGTGTTCTTCGATGTCCATATTCTAATGGTTTTCCGTGCTTACACCATTTTCTAAACGATCTAGATTATTTTCAGGGTGATGTTTGTGTCTATGCGTGCCTCGATAAACTCTCGTTTACCTTGGTGCAGCGGAGTGTGGCGTGCAAGTGCGGGGTCTGCAGAGTACCCAAAATAAGAATTTTTCTTAGAAATCGTGGACCGTACCCCGCCGACGGTGTACACACTATGGATTGTAACGACTGTTCATAAGCAGCCTCAATAAGGCTCGCTTATCTAGATGCAGCGGAGCGCGGCGTGCAAGTGCGGGGTCCGCAGAGTACTCAAAATATTACGTAAGGACTATTCTTATAAATTGTAGGCCGTAACCCGCCGACGGAGTGCACACTGCGAGTCGCTACGACTGCTTCAAAATCAGCTTATCCCGCATTCCATTGCGTGATAGCAAAGAATGTGTGTGGTTTTTGTTGATATTTGTTTGTGTCCTCTACACTGTGTAGGAAAACATTTCTACGCCCATCCAGGGTTACGATGTAATAATTCTCAGCCGAACTCCGTTGCAGCTAAGAAAATAAGCCTTAACTTTATTATTAATTATTCAAATTTTTATTAAAGCCGGCTCTCCAATAAACGTACTTGAAGCTACCTTTCTAAAGATAAATTAATTTTATATAAGTTTTCCTAACGAACGTTTTTTTTTTGTAAGATCAAGCTGTTTTATGCGAGCCGAGAAATTGGAAAAATATTAGCTTTATAGGAAAAAGTATAGAGACCTTGCGTAAAGATAACATAATTTTAGAGAATGCCCCCTAGGTAAGTTTTTCGTAAAACCAAATAATTACTTAATACAATTAAAAAATTTGGCGAGCGCTCTTGATTCTCATAATTTTCATAATTCACATGATGAATCCTTGACACTATCTAGTATCAAGTAATAGTAAATGAAGCATTCTTTAAGATCGGTAATTGCCATATTTACACATATATTTATTTTTATTATTTTTTAAAATTGATTAAGAAGCAAGTACGTTTCATATGAGTGGAAATATGAATAATTTAAAAATTACTGTACCGCGATTAACTAACACCATGCCATAACGGGGAACCCATCATAGTATCGTAACGTTCGTAAAATATTCTGTCGTTAGCTAATGTCACATTAGATTTTTTACTATTGTATCTGTGAGTTATTTGGAATATATTTGTTTAAATGAATTGTGCAGATATGAATATTATACAAACACTATACAATTCAGAATCTTTTTAATTTCGTCTAAAAGTAGGAATCTAAATTAGCCCTTGTTGAAAATATTTTCATATTTGTATTCAGTCATATTTAATTAGAAATAAATAATAGCTGACATTCGTAAAAAAGGAAAAATAGTTTCATTGTTAAAAGCGAGAGCTACTTAATTGTAAAAATATTGTTATTGTCTAGACTAATTAATTTAAAGCACGATAATTTAATGCGTGTAAAAACAATACGATCATTGTTATAATTTACAAGAACGTTACATAATATGTGAAAAAAACATATCATAATTAAATTCACGGTCCATTTAAATTCTTGTAGTAGAATTTGATTACACTGATACGTGTCAGAAACCGCAAGAATGGAACAACTAAAATCGAAAGTATAAAAAATGAAAATTTACATGTTGCAATAGGGAGGAAATTAAAATTAGGCAAATTTGCATTTTATTGGGTAATTAGGTATGTAGTAGTTGCATTTTCTTATAGTTTCGTAGTTTATAAATATTTTTAACGGATAGAATGCGACCTTTAAAACGGAGACTTTCTGAACAATAATCATTTCAGAGTTGTGAAAATAAAAACTTTACTGTAAGAAGGGGCAGGTCGAGAATGACGTCACAAAGCCAGTGCCGCCTTTCCTGGAAAATGGGCGGGAAACAAATAAAATTTACGATGTGCTATTTAACTGCTATCTGGCGGCAGAGTAACGAAGCGTGCGGAGGCCATTACGAGTTTACTATTGGTTGGGTTGTATGTTACGACACACGTACCTTAAATATGTTTAATTTCTTTTTCGTACTTTGGCATACAAGCTACCGAAAATGTGTCGATACTTGAATCAGGTATTGTTCCCTAAACGCTTGTGCGGCTAGAGTTACGACATCCAACGATAAATTTACTGCTTTTATGTTTGCGTAAAAGAAAGCGACACGGCTATAAAATTTGATCTGCGTTTTAGTTTTACGTTTTTGTGCTCCATCTCTTCGCGGGTTATTCAAAATGCCATAATATACGTCTTTTACATTTTTTATTAGCTTGCTTATATTTGCCAAATAATATCTAAAAGCGTTTATGTTTTCTGAACTATAATTGCGTTAGCAAATTTTTCGTAACATTTTTTTTAGCGATTTGTGTTTTACTGAATAAGATTAAATTCATTCACATTTGACGAGAAGATTTCTTTATAACGAGTATTTTTGATCAAATACTGAATATATAAATCTATCGAAATAGAAAACGGTTGTATCCCTTGACAGGGCGTTTTAGAGTGGATCATAAAATCTTCAAACCAGCTCAGGGTAGGTAGTTGCAATAAAAGTAACGTTAAAACGACTTTTACTGCAGTTAAAACTGTAAACGTGCGTCCGAATGGCCAAATAAAATACGAGTTTCTCTAGGCACGTGCCTCTATCATCAACCACTGTTTATGAGATAACAGTAATAATAAAAGACCAGATTAAACTGATCGTTAAAATAAGTTTAAAGCCATATAAACGCCACTTTTACACTTGTTGTGTTTTATGATTCAATTCATCGATGATATACCTGCCTTTAAAAACCTTTTTTTTATTTGGCAATGACTTTATTGAAACTTCCGCATTGATTTAACGTCTAATTTATGATTATTTTACAGCTCGTAAATTGAAGCAAGTTCCCGCGTTGTCAAGGCCACCTATATACAAAAAGCGGTAGCGATTGGCGATGTACTTAAACTTTACATTACAGCCGATAGATGTAGCATTAAAATTGTAGTAAGCTATCTTATGCAGTTATCAAATAATGTGTAGTTATAAATGCTCACTTAAAGAGGTCACTACCACAAAATTATTTGTAATAAATTTATCTCGCTCTATATATTTGTGTTTCGTTCTAATACGTTTTACAGTATTAAAGGTTTAAGTTGTTGCTTACTATCAAAGTTGTATTGCCGTGAATATTGTATTAAAAAATAAATGATCAAGTACTTACATTTTTCTATAAAATTATCCGTGAAATACACCTACTTTTATACTGGCACAAACTGTAACAACTAAATCTGACTTTAAACTGAAATAAAATTCGAAACCCCTTTTTCAGCATTGCAACAAGTCTATGACCGTAAAGGATTATAAATAATAAGAAACCCAAACTTTCTCTCAGTTAAAGTTTTATTGCACATTTTATGAGGGTACCTTGAATTCTTTTACTTATTTTCGTTTTTTTCCATTGTATAAACGAAATAAACCCTTTTGTGTGCAATTTGTGAAATTTTTTGAATGATGTGATTTATGATTTTTAAGTTTATACTTTCACGTTTCTCCTTGTGAGTTGCTTTTAAAAACTTTTTAAATTACAAATATAAAATCTATGTTAATTTTTAAATAGAATTAAGCAGAACTAACACATTTTAAGTAACTGCAGATTTTGGGGTTATTACACAACGTGGTGTTTTTAAAATACAAAACGTAGTCTGTAATTTTTTTTTTTTTGCTGCTTTACTCGCAAATGACGCTATTGTATTAAAGTTGTAATGAAAACATCAAAAACATCCAGAGCGACAAGGCAAAGTGCAGACTTTAAATCTAGCAGGACCCCGACATTATAAATTACATAAGAGTCGTAGTATGTGATAATTAATCAAATGAAGTCAATGTCAGCTTACAATATGTAACGAAAAAAAAAAGCTTTCCAAATTATTTTTTTAAGGTTATATTTGTAACACTATAACAGGTGGACAACATAATTTTGGTGACAGAAAACTTCAAATGCTTTACAAAAATATTACTTTAATTGATTCCAAGCAGAACAATCACAAAAAACATACATTACTCGAGCTGAAAACATTATACACATTCTTTGTGAACGTTTTCGCACCTTCCGTTCGATTGCAATGTAATATTGTCCACCTCGGTATTAGTCCCTTTTCCACCACGTACCATCTGATACGACGTCCGCAAGCTTTATGGAAGAATCTCAAATTTACACAGGCCAGATTTCGAATTAAACATTGAATATCAATTGTAATGTCAATTATAGAAAAATGTTATTTAGCTTGCTAAAATTATTTCATTTTTATTTGTAACTAACATAACACAACCTTCACACCATTCCCTTGCGGGGTAGGCAAACAATCCCTGCCTCTTATTAATTTTTCATTCACAATCTTTATCCATGCTTTCCTATATCCGCATACCTCCCTAGCTTCCGCAAGATTCATACATTGTCTCTGGTCAGGTGGTAGGCATGGATACTCATGCCAGCCGGGGAGGTACCACCACCCTTACCATGGGTTCCTTAATATTGGGTCTCCGATTTTCTGAGCTCGGTAAGGGCTGCCGGTTACCTTTTCTTTCATCCTCATTCTTCCTTCTCGCCCTCACTGTCTTCCTATCGGATTAAAAGTCCCAAATTAAAAAATAAGATGACTGTGGTTTCTAGGGTAATAAATTCCGGACGTAAAATCCTGCCTCATTCGGATGTCCGGGAGGCAGGGCCTAAACGACCACGGTCATCGAAAGTATCAACTTTCTGATTCACTACTGCGACATGCGCGGTATCAGGTCTAATCTTAATGTTATTAACCAACATCTTGAACAATTACAACCTGATATTTGGTTCTATCTGAAACACAAGTCTCCTCTGAAAGCTCCGAGTCACCCGACTTACAATTTCCTCAATACCACCTTCACTCTAACTTTCGATATAAAGGAGGCGTATGTGCCTACATCAAGGACAGAATTGCTTGCAAGAGGGTTTCTTCCTTAGAAAATAAAAATTTTGACGTGATTTGGTTTAAACATTCTGGTCCTAATTTTGTGAAATTCTACTGTTGCATTTATAGGTTTCCTAATGACAGTAACTTTCAAGACTTCTTCGATTACCTTAGTATGAAAGTTGACTATCTCCTGTTTCAGTTTCCATCTTGCGATCTCTCAATTGTAGGCGATTTCAATGTTCATAACTCTAATTGGCTTCAGTTTTCATCTACTACAAATCCTGCTGGTCATAGTGCAGAAACATTTGCTATTTTATGTGATCTCACACAAATGATTTCTGAACCCACAAGAATCCCTGATAACCCTAACCATACTCCACATCTTCTAGATCTCTTTTTTACATCAAACCCTCTTGTTTATAAAACTTTCGTTCTTTCGCCTTTAGGTCTTTCCGACCATTGTCTAATAGAAATCATTTCTACTGTACCTAATTCCACTGTTATCCGGAAAACCGATAGAACCTTGTGGTGTTTTAAGTCAGCTCGATGGAGTAATTTACGGGATTTCTTTGCAACCTTTCCATGGTGTGAATATTGTTTTAAGTCGTCCTCTTCTTCGGACATCGCTCTTTCAGTATCTGAAGTTGTCCTCATGGGAATGGAGTTATACATTCCCAAAAACAGTACCGTATAGGTCATTCACGTTCCCAACCCTGGTTCAATAAGGCTTATGCTGATACAATATCTTTAAAAAATAAATATTACATTAAATGGAAATCCAATAAATCGGTCGACAGTCATGTAGAATACGTTGGTGCTAGAAATATCTAGTGTCATCACTAAAACTAAAAAGATGTTCGAACAACGAAAATGCAATGAACAAGCTACATCTCCTTTAGGCAGTCGTAAATTTTGGTCTTTAGCTAAAGCCATTAGTAAAAACTTTGGAACATCTTCAGTTCCCCACCTGACATCTATTGACGGATCGGTAGTTTCTGATTCTCACCTCGTTTGGGTTAAATGATACGCTCATCAACTGGGTTTCTAGTTTCCTTGATAAAAGACGAATACGTGTCGTAGTTGATGGCTTTTTTTCAAAAGAAGTTAGCATTAACGCGGGCGTACCACAGGGATCCGTTATAGCGCCTACACTTTTTCTGCTGTACATAAACGACATTATTTCTTCAACAACTAACCCCATCCATTGCTTTGCTGACGATAGCACTCTTCACTGTAGTTCATCTCAGTCTACTCATAGTGATAATCCACCTTCTATGTCAAATCAAGAAATTAAAGCTGAAATGGCAAATTTAATCAACAAAGACATTCAACGTATTCTCGAACGGGGAAGCAATAATCTAGTTAAATTTAATGCTAACAAAACTCAGTGTTGCCTTGTGTCCGCCAAAAAAGATCGATCATTTCCTGTTAAGTATGAATGGCTCAGTTCTTAAGTTTTCAGACACTATTACTTTGTTGGGTATGACTGTATCTGCAAATCTCTCATGGGTTGACCATCTTCTGTCAGCTACCAAAACAGCTGCTCGTAGAATATGCTTTTTGTACAGATCTAAGCAGTTCTGTACCTCTCCTTCTGCTGTATAAGGCCCAAATTCGGCCTCATCTGGAATATAATTCTCACCTCTGGGTTAGTGCTCACCAATACGCTCTCGATATCGTTGATCGTATCCAAAAGAGAGCGATTAGGCTTATAAATGACCCGTCCTTAACTTCTCACGTACAGTCCCTTGAGCATAGAAGGATGGTTTCAATTCTTTCTTTGTATTATCGTTATTACAACGGCTATTGTGCTGCTGAATTACATTCTTTGATACCTTCTCGGGCTATCTTTGCGAGAAACAGTCGGTTCGCTCATTCACATCGTCAGTATGCAGTACAAATCTCCACTTGTCGTACCAAACGGGCGCAATCCACATTTTTCTACACGGCTTCTAAACTCTAGAATGATCTCCCTAGTTCCTGCTTTCCTCTCACTTATGATATGAGAAAATTTAGGGTAGCTGTTCATAGGCATCTATTGGCAATTCATTATCCCTCTATCCATCCTCCTAAGTGTTCCTAAGTGCTTTAGCGCCATAGCCTGTTCAGGTTCACAATCATAAAAAAAAACATGTCCGTTTATTTTTAAAACTCCTCATCTTTCTTTCGTTTATCATACATTCTACTACATTCAGCCAAGTTTTACGCGGCCTACCAGGCCCGGCCTTACCTCTAACCTTACCCACATATATTTGCTTCGTTAATATTGCGTTGTTCATTATCTCAATGTGACCAAACCAACGTAATGTACTACTTATATATCTACACATCATCGTCTTTTGCTTGCCACACTCCGTCATTATAGACTCATTTTTATCTTATCCTTTCTCATTTTACCACATGCGCTTCTCAGGAATCTCCACCCACGGCATTTATTTTTCTTTCGTGCTTATTTTGACATACCCATGTCTCACTTCCATACAGTACTGACGAGATAAACACCCCATTATAGATTACTCGTTTCGCAGCTAGACTTATACTTTCGTTTTTCACTTCCAATCACTTCCCTTTCAGCATTGACCCTTCGTCCAATCTTGCCATCCATTGTACCATCGGCGGTAAACATTCTACCCAGATATACCAACTCGTTCACTTGTTCCAAAATTTCATCTTGCAGAGTAAATACTCTACTACCCTTTCCACCTCCCGATTGAACACCACAATCTTAGTTTTCTTCCATTTACCTTAAGGTCTATGCTCTCGCACACTGTATCAAATTTCCTCAGAATAGTTTGCAGCTCATCTGCACTGTCATTTAATAAGACTGTGTCATCTGCATACACCAGAACTGGTACATTTATGTCACCACCCATTACAACATTTGTATCGGTACATGCTTGCCTAACACATTTATCCATGTATACATTGAACAACCACGGTGACATCACACAGCCTTGTCGCACTCCTTGCTCAATATTAAAGTATTCACTCACACCTCCTCTCACCCTTCATATGCCCGGCTACCGTTGTATACTGCCCTTATTCCGTTTATTACACCAGTATTTACGCCATATTCATTTCATATTTCCCACCGCTTCTTCCTATTCACTCTGTCGTATGGTTTCTCCAGATCTATATACCCATAGTATAGCTTCCTTTTTTACACTTAAACACTTTTCGATTACCTTCTGGAGAGCAACTATCTGATCAACACATCCTCTCCTGGCGCGAAGCCACCCTGCACATTCCAAATCTTAGTTTATGTATTTCTCGTACTCAATCAGTGTTCTTGCAAATACTTTACCAGGTACACTGACCAAACTTATTCCTCTGTAGTTCTTAATCACTATTTTTCCCCTTACCCTTATACAGTGGTATAATGGTCGCGCTCTTCCAATCCCTCGGCACTCTTCCACACTTAAGGAATACATTGAATAATTTACACAATCTTCGTATAAGCTTTGTACCTCCACATTTTAGCATTTCACCAGTGATTTCATCTACGTCTGCTCCTTTACCGTTTTTCAACCTTTCTACCGTTTCCTCTACCTCATTTATCCCAATATCCTTCTCGGTTTCATTCACCATTCCTTCTACATTCTCCTTATTTAACCCTTCAGTCTCATACTATTTCATTGCTCGTATTCATGACTCCTGCAGCGTTCTGTTTTGGGCAATTTCTAGAAGAGTTTTTTGTTTCCCTTAAGATCATTCTGTATTTTCTCTCTTTCCACAACCATCACTACCTCTTTGCTTATTCTCACTGTGTCCTTTGCTTCTTTGTTTCTTAATATTTACACCTCATACAATCCCTTTTTCTCAGTCACATTTTTCGTAGCAATCATTGCCATGTGCGCATCTTTTTTCTTACATATCACCTTTTTTACCGATTCATTCCACCAAGCACATTTTTTCTGTCTACCTACAGTCGCTCTTCCACATATCCGTACGGCATTTTTGACAACACAGGTTTTCAAGCTTATCCATGTACGTTCAACGTTAGTGTCTTTTATTTGTTCGTTCTACACTGTTTCATTCAAATTCAACTCTTTACTCACAGCATCTGCGTATTTAATTCTCGCACCATTATATACTAGTTTGTGTACCCTAGTTCTGGACGTAAGCACTACGTTTGCTTTCCTTCTTCAGACACACTTTTGTCCTAAATTCATCATCCATCATCACTACCAAGTCAAGCATATCTCTAGATTCACCTACCTCTTTACCATGTATACATGTGTACATTTTTATGTTTAAACCACGTGTTAGATACAAACAGGCTTCTCTCCACACAGATGTTCACCAGGAGTTCACCATTCTCATTCACTCTTTGGTCTACGACCTTTCCTAGAACGCGTTCAGTATGTTCTCTCTGAATAACCACTAATCCGTTTATATCTCCCAATATCGTCACTCTTTCTTTTGGCTTACATACGTTCAACACGTTCTCTACATCATTCCAGAAGTTCTCACTCTCTTGGTCTCTTTCTCCGTTCACTGGTGCATAGCATGGCCCTGGGAGATACCAATTCGTACTGTTTAACACATCTTTTCGCTCTTTCACTTATGATCACCCTACTACTTTTGCGTCATGCACTTCAGTCTCTACTCCTGACCATAGCGCTAAGCTGCCATTTTTTAATTTGTATTTATTTAAAATGAAATTTACGAGAAACGTATAAATTGTAGGTATAATTTTATTATAACAAACTGCGCTTTTGAAACGATTACAGTTAAGTATTTCTTTAGTGTATCCTCACTTCGTGTTTCGTGTTTCCTTATATCAGTGTATAGTGTATCCTGTTTTCGATGTGATTAATTGCAGGGTATATCGGTGCCTGTGGAAGATGGTTGTGGTTTTCGCCTACTTTTTTTCTAAAACGGAAAAATCCGCAAACAAAACGTTTTTGTGATACACGATGATTTTGAAAATTTGAAATATTAACAGCCTCTAGTCTATCGGTTATCTTTTGACATATTGAAAAACCAAAAATTGCATTTGCATTTTCAGGAGCGTAGTAGTTGAATTTTTAATTTTGTGGTTTTCATGTAACCACATAATGTTATGTTTTTTAAATGGGACAAACCTATATATTTTATATTGGTTTGATTGCCCTTATCTTAAGTTTTTATGGCAATATTTCAATTTTAGTAAAATTATAATTATATTTTAGTAAGTCATGACGAGTCACGATAAAACAAAACACAAAATATAATTGCTAAATCTCGTTTGGAATGATTAATTAATTGTTACTAATTTGAGTATTACAGAATGTGCAACACAAATCTTTTGTTCAGTTTATGTGCGAAAATCTTATTATGTCACACTGCACAAATCTTTTGTTCAGTTTATGTGCGAAAATCTAATTATGTCACACTGCACACTGTCCCATTTTCGATGTATTTTCAGGTTCCGTTCCGTAAGTTACGGTTTTCGCCTCACCATGCTATTTTTTTGTAAAAAAGAATCCAGAAACAAAACTGTCAGCTTTCTTTGTTTTTGTGGCATAGGGCGATTTTGAAAGTTTGTAAATTTGGCGCACCACGCATATATCCATTATTTTTTGAAATACTGTAAAACTAAAAGCTGTATCTTGTAGAATTTTTTACATACAGTTCAGGAACGTATTTAGCTAGTGTTGTCGATTTCATGTAACGGCATAAGGTTAGGTTTTTTAATGGAACACCTTGTTTATATTTTATTTTAGTTATATTGGTATTTTGGTAATAGATCATCGCAGAGCTTTCGGGAAAAATATTATAATAAAATTGTGCATGAGAAGAAAGTAAGAAATAATTTTGAAATTCGCGGGATGACCGCTAGGGTGCGCAACCACATCAAATTAGAAAATCTAGCTTTTCGATAAAACGCGTCAAGTTAATGTACAACAATAGTACCTGCGTATTTCAAAAATGTTTTTTGCTTAAGACTCATTAGTCTAACTCTTGAAATAAAGTGGTGGGGAAGGCGTAACATTCTTTTATAAAAAAAATAACTAAAAATTGCTTTAACCAAAACTAGCAAACTTCGTTTCGTTAAAAAGAGGTTTCCCTCCTCTACTAATTGCACTAAAAACTCTTCTTTCGTACTTTTCATAGTGATCGATAGACAGCGTTTTTTAAAAAAATATGTTTTTTGTGGTTATTCTCGAAATTTTCAAATTGACCAGTAGTATATTTTTAATATGGGCAAAAAGTTGACTAAGCACAAAATAATTTGGTAAAAACCGCAACTAAAGCTTGCTTTGTAAGGAACAGTTTATTCAAAAACAGTGTAAATTGAAATAACAATAGTAAATAAGAAGACAATAAAACAATAAAAACAAGTTTTAAAAATTATCAGTTCTACATACATAAAAAAATTTACATCGATTGGAGCTTGAACCTTGATGGCGCAGTTGGTTAGCGCGGTACTCTAGCAAAGTACAGGCCGTAGGTTCAAATCCTACTCGAGGTAAACTTTTTATTTATGTATTTAATTAAATTAATAATAATTTTTAATCACATATTTACCTTTGAACTTATTCGTTCATAACAAAAACTTAATAAGTTTTAAAAATATTTATTAATAATGTAATATTAATAATATTTAAAATGCGGTCCGTTTTTTTTCAAACACATCGTTCTAATCTAGCCCAGGTGCTTATTATATTTACTAGCGACGGAAATTTGAACTTATATAAAGCCCATATAATGCTGCACGTTGATCATCATAGTAGTAGTTTACAGTATGTACCAACTTTTATAGTTTCTAGGGTAGCTCGGTTATGACTGAAGATAGAGGGATACAGTTTTCGCAAATACTATTCCATGTTTTGGGAAACCATCCAATTGCCCTAGCCTTGTTCGTTCTTGAAATATAGATCGTCTCTGAATTCAAAATCATCTTGATCAAGGTGGCAATATTTTCAGAAAAGTTGGTATGTCAACTGTGTAAAAATATAGATATCAATTATTTCGATTTCTGTATAGCTTTAAAACAGTCCCATTTCATGAGCAGACACAGTGATTCACTAAAAAAAATTTGGTTGATATCTCAAATAGTGCAAGTATATTTTGAAAGAAATTACATCGCCGAAATTTGCCTAAAAGTTCTATAGACACCAATTTGCAAAGTAAGACTGTCAGTCTAAAAAACAAAGAGATTTACGATATCATCCAATTATTTAGTGTGTCGTTCTCTTTTTGCCAATGTCAAACTGTATTTCCGTCCATTTGAAAAGGTTGAGAAAAAGCGCAAAATGCAGATTTCGCTGACCACTATGAAACGGACAGAAGAATAGTTTGTAACGCAATTAATAGAGGAGAGAAAGTTCCTTTCAAAAATATTAAGTTTGTTAGCTCTAATTAAAGTATTCTGAGGTTATTTACTTTTTCCAAAAAGAAATTTGCGCTTTCTCTTCTCGTTTGTTTCAAGAAGTAACCTAATAAATCTTAAACAAAAACATTCCAAAATTTTCGAGAAATTTAGTATCGCCTGTTCTGCACTTAACCTATGTATTATGATTAATATCTTTTTCATTTGAATACTTTTTTTAATTTTCTTTGCATTCATTTAAACAGAAATAAATATTTTTTAAAAAATGTTCCCTCGTTGCATGACGACAAAATGTACCGTTTTCAAAAAAAAAACCTTCTTGAAGCTACATTAAGAAAGATGTTATAAATTTATTATTACATCTACAAAGCGTGCCATGAATAAATACATTTAACAGAACTATTGTTCTTGCACTAATGTTTGGATTGTTCTCGATAGAATACTCATCTCTGGTTCTGGAGTTCGAGTTTTTCGTGGACATCCTGAAACAAAATGTGAAGATTAAAGGATCCATACTCCCCAAATCTCTGATGAACAGTACTAAACATTCGCGATTGTGGCATCCTTCTGATCAGAAATGCCTCGCTATACAAACGCCTTGCTCTAAGTACAGTGCCGCCTGCTAATCCATAATGAAAATGTAGCTCAGTAGTTCTCCATTACAATGATTATTATACTTCGGTTTATTTTAAAAATTAACAAACTGTTACTGTTGTGGACAGTTGTTAATTAAACATTTGTTGCTTTCTTAAGCAATTCTTACGTTTTATCCATAGCACGCTTTGATAAATGTGTGTATCCTTGGTACGCCTCTCGAAAACGGTTAATTTTATCGTCATGCAACGAGGGAACCTTTTTTAAAGAGTATTTGTTTCTCTTTACACGAATGTAAAGAAAATTGGAAAAAAAATCAAATAAAAAAGATATAGATCATAATACATAGGTTAAGTGCAGAATAGGCCCTTTGGAATCGAAATATCAAATTTCGTTCAATAACATAAATACTAAAAATGTGTATTCCAACTTTCAAGAGAATCAATCCAGTAACCAAATACTTATTAAAAAAATAAAAATTAAAAGTCAAGCTTTGAGGCTTTATTACTCCGTTATTTTTGAGTTTTCAAAAAAAAACGTATAGGAACTTGTGGCATTTATTTATCGAGTAGAATAACCCCTGAAGTGTTAAAGTGTTTGCGCATATATATATATATATATATATATATATATATTATTTTATTTAAGATTAACCTTGAAAGTACGTAAAGTCGAGTGGGACTTGAACCCACGACCTCCACTTTGTTAGAGTGGGGCTTTTCCAACTGGTCTATCGAGGAGGAAAGTCGCAATTGATTCAAACTTAAACTGTATGTACTTCCTTGTTACGATGTATTATAATTTTTATACACATAATAAAGGATCACAGTCAACTTTTGAGTATGTCATGTGAGTCCGAAATTCGCTAAGGTATCGCATATAACAGTAGAAGGGGGCCACTTGAGGATGTGACGTCATAATTAATTAAAGTGGTGCGGAGGATTAGGGGTCTTGGTGGGGGTCTGCGGGTGGGGTCGGCTTCTTTTCGGGGTCCTTCGTCAACCCCTGGGCGGAGTTTAGCCCCTAAGATCCTTTTGGCCATATTAAGAGCCTTTTGGCGGTCTAACGCCCTCTTTAGGGGTGTTGGATGCCCCTAGGGTGTGGTCTAGCGGCCATTTTTGCTGAGTCAAGGAGGGGTTCAGACTAGATAAGACCCGTATGGCTTCATTAAGGGGGAGCTAAAGCTAGACCACACCCATCCTTTTACCTGATCGGTTTTACGTGTAATCGGATTTTTGTGGGCCATTTTGTCCGCCATATTGTCGTCCATCTTGTCGATTAAGGCCCTTTTGGTATAGGTCTTCGGAACTTGCTGCCTTCGCCCATTTTCGTGACCCTTGGTGGGAAATTTGAATTTGTATTCTAATAAGGGGCCCTAATGCTAACTTGTAAAACAGGTATAGGGCTTCGAAACTTGCTCTCAAATCTTCGCCCCTTCGTTCCAGAATTTGAATTTGTTAGTGACGCCATCTAGTTGTGTATAGACTAATGAATATTTTCTGTAATATAGCTGGCTCCACCTAACGGTATATTTTAAAAGTACATACAGGACCCTGTAATGGTTATGGTGGGAAATTTCAAATAAGGGGCTAACACTAACTTTTAAGGTAGGACGTATGCATCTGGGCCTCAACTCACTGTTACGCAAAATATATTTTGGTTTTAATTATGAGTCACAATGTATCGCAACCCTCTTGTTTTAATTATGAGTCATAATTAAATCTCGCTGTCCTTCAAATCAGCCTCTATCAAATTAATCTCATGTACAGCGAAACAAGAATTTTATTAAACCAATAACACATAACAAAGTAATTTTATAATACTGTTTTCTACTTGAATATTAACTTTATTGAAAAGGGCCCCTCATACTATCTCATAAGGTCTCCGAAACTTGTTCTCAGGTCCTGATTGCTTTTGGGGTATTTTTAAAGCTAATGAATGTTTCTGCAATAGGGGCTGGCGTTAATGGAAATTAAAAATGACAATTAAAATATTTTACATACAAGATCTGCCTTATTGGAGACACCTCTGTCAAAAAGGGCCTTAGATTTATAAGCAAGCCTGAACGTCGTAAGTCGTTATTAAGCTGTTTTTTTAATTATGAGTTATAATTAATTTTGACAGCCATTTTGTTTCGGCGGGGATTTGAAATAGTATTCTAATAAGGGCCCTCATGCCATCTCATAGGCCAGGTATAGGACACCGGAACTTGTCCTCGGATCTTGACCCCCAAAATGCTGCAGCCGATTTGCTTTTAAGTATGAGTCATGATTAAATTTTGTAGGGAAACTTGTTTTGTCCGCCATCATGGAGGCCATTTTTGTTTTTGGCGGGAAATTTGAAATTCTTATTCTAGTAAGGGACACTCATACTAAGTTATAAGGACTCCGAAGGTTGTTCTAGGGTCGTTGCGCCTTGTTAGTTCTTCGCCCCCTGGGCAGGAAATTTGAAATTGTATTCTAACAACGATCCCTAATACTTTCTCATAACACAGGTATAGGTCGCCGGTACTTGTTCTCGAGCCTTCCCCTTGTCAAAAGACAAATTAATATCAATCAAACGACCAATAAAATCAGTCGAAGCATATCAAACCAAATCAATCAACCTCGATCAAATCAAAAAATCAATTGAGCAAATCAATCTCAAACAAATCACCCTCAATCAAAGCAAACATCAAGAAGCTGAGCTAACAATTCTTCCTAACCTTCAGGTAACGATTCTCCCGCTGCATATACTTAGCCCATATGAGCGACCACTTACTTTGTAGATAAGGCTAACCGACACTCAGAGCTGTACTCTCCCTAAACGTGAGGGCACGGGCTGGGAAAACAGTCGATCATCAGCAAATCAATCTCAATCAATTCAATCTCAATCAATCAAATCATAACTTACAAAACTTGCCAAAACAGCTAACAATTCAAAAATACTGGTTTGGCTTAACTAGCAGCTTGCTAACACCAACCACAATTCAAAAATACATAAGATAACCTTCGGTATTACTGACAATATACGAGCGTCAAATTAGCTTGTAACACTATTGCCGGGTTTTGCATACGGTGCAAAAAATACGTTTTACAGTCAAACTATTAAAAATACCTATACAATAACAAATATAACCAAACTCGAAATCAGACCACTATATTATTTTACATACAAGGGTCCTAGATTTATAAACAAGCTTAAACGGCATATTTCGTTTTGAAAATGGGCAATTATCTGGGGACAAATAAACACGCTGACTTTCCTTTCCAATTTTGATAATACACATGTCAATTGAAACTAAGACCGATTTCGTATCGTAATGCAACTATAGGACTCTGTGTTTTATTTTACACAACCATAATAATAATAATATCACTCACATTCGGAAATACCTCTGGTAAAAAGGGCACTAGATTTATAAACAAGCTTGAACGCACTATTTCGTTTTGAAAACGGGCAAATACCCCGGGGTTAAGCCCACTTTCATTTACAATTTTAATGATGCACAAGCGTTTTGAAACTAACCGATTTCATTTCGTAAGGCAGCTATAGGATTCTGTTTTATTTTACCCAAGCTAATCATTATCATTAGACAACCATAATAACAATAATATCGCTCAAATTAACGTGTACACTATTGTCGAGTTTTATACAGTGATAAAAATACGTTTTACAGTTAAATCAGTAAATATGCCTATACAACAACAAATATAACCACACTTGAAATCAGGCGTCTAGCAATTAAATAAAGTAAATAAAACAAGGGACAAGGGTTAAAATAAGAAACGAGCACTTACCAGGGTTGTTGTCGATAATTGTATTGGAAGAACGCCTTGACAGGGTAAACGGCTGCTTACAATCACAACACATTCACTTTAGGCGTCTTGCTTATGACTGAATAATATAAAGTACTTAGAGTCTTCCAGCAATCATTAATATAAATTCATTATTTTCTTGATTTACCTAGTTATGTAACCATAATAACACTTTCACTATTTAAGTACATCTAATGTATTTGGAAAAACCCTAAATAGCTAATTACGTGAAGGTTGGACTGTCCTTGAAAATGGAAATATGATGTTCACGTTCTTTGCGCGTGACAAAAATCCTTCCAATTAGATTACACTTATTTTAAATGCAGACTTGCTGGATTGTGACGTCACCTAGTGGCGTATTTTTAAACTAGTGTATGTTCTGTAATGGAAGTTGATCGTGGTTTTACCGAGTAGTATATTTTTAAAAGCAGATTTGCTTGTTTGCGACGCCGTCTTAGTGATGTAATTTTCAACTAGCGAATATTTTCTGTAATAGAAGTTGATCGTGCTCGCGTCTTTCGTCTCTTCCACCTCTCTCTGGTCTCTCGTCTCCATCGCATCTATCGTTTACCTCGCTTCTACCGGTCCTCTCTCCCTCTCCCTCTCCCTCTCCCTCTCGCTCTCCCTCTCCCTCTCCCTCTCCCTCTCCCTCTCCCTCTCCCTCTCCCTCTCCTCTCCTCTCCTCTCCTCTCCTCTCCCTCTCCCTCTCCTCTCCTCTCCTCTCCCTCTCCCTCTCCCTCTCCCTCTCCCTCTCCCTCTCCCTCTCCCTCTCCCTCTCCCTCTCCCTCTCCTCTCCCTCTCCCTCTCCCTCTCCCTCTCTCCTCTCCTCTCCCTCTCCCTCTCCTCTCCCTCTCCTCTCCCTCCCTCTCCTCTCCTCTCCTCTCCTCTCCCTCTCCTCTCCTCTCCCTCCCCTCCTCTCCCTCTCCCTCCCTCCCTCTCCCTCCCTCTCCCTCTCCCTCTCCTCTCCCTCTCCCTCCCTCCCTCTCCCTCTCCCTCTCCCTCTCTCCTCTCCCTCTCCCTCTCCTCTCCCTCTCCCTCTCCTCTCCCTCTCCTCTCCTCTCCCTCTCCCTCTCCCTCTCCTCTCCTCTCCCTCTCCCTCTCCTCTCCTCCTCTCCCTCCCTCCTCTCCTCTCCCTCTCCTCTCCCTCTCCCTCTCCCTCCTCCTCTCCTCTCCCTCTCCCTCTCCCTCTCCTCTCCCTCTCCCTCTCCCTCTCCCTCCTCTCCCTCTCCCTCTCCTCTCCCTCTCCCTCTCCCTCCCTCTCCCTCTCCCTCTCCTCTCCCTCCTCCTCTCCTCTCTCTCTCTCCCTCTCCCTCTCCTCTCCCTCTCCCTCTCCCTCCCTCTCCCTCTCCCTCTCCTCTCCTCTCCTCTCCCTCTCCCTCTCCCTCTCCCTCTCCCTCTCCCTCTCCCTCTCCTCTCCCTCTCCTCTCCCTCTCCCTCTCCTCTCCCTCTCCTCCCTCCTCTCCTCTCCTCTCCTCTCTCCTTCTCCCTCTCCCTCTCCCATACCCCCTCTCTCGTTCGTCTAACACGGCTCTCTCGACTCTGGCCTCTCCCTCGTCCCCTCGTTTCTTTCGTTTCATACGTTTGTTTAGGTCAATACACGTTAAATAGTGGACTACATTATTAAACGTACGGTTTTTGGGTTAGGTTAATACTTGCGCGCGATTGAGATTGATTGATTTGGTTAATTGATTTGATTAATTGATGTTTGCTTTGATCGAGAGTGATTTGTTTGGATTGATGTGCTTAATTGGTTTGTTTGATTTGATCGAGGTTGATAGATATTTGTTTGATATGCTTCGGCTGATTTTATTGGTCGATTGATTGATTTGATTAATTTGTCTTTTGACAAGGTGCGAAGGCCCGAGGACAAGTGCCGGCGACCTATATCTGTCTTATGTGATAGTATGGGGGTTCGTTGTTAGAATACATTTTCAAATTTCTGCCCAGGGGGCGAAGACCTAACAAGGCGCAACGGCCTAGAACAAGCCTCGAAATCCTATAACTGTTTTATAAGTTAGCATGAGTGTCCCTTACTAGAATAAGAATTTTAAATTTCCCGCCAAAAACAAAAATGGTCTCCATGATGGCTGTCAAAACAAGTTAGCCTATAAAATTTAATTATGACTTATACTTAAAAGCAAATCGGCTGCGGCATTTTGGGGGCAAAGATCCGATGGCATGAGGGTTCCTTATTACTATTACAATTTCAAATTCTATTTCAAATTTCCGCCAAAATGAAATGGCTGTCAAAATTCAATTATGACTCGTAACATATATCGCAACGTTAGTTAAATTTACTAGAAAGATGATCTTGATAATTTACCCTTAGCCGAAGTACGCGATTGTTGGTTTCAGCAGGATGGTGCACCTGCACACAATTCACGCATGGTTAAGGATTACTTTTCAAATAGGTTTGCCGAAAAGGTTTTAAGCACCCATTTTGAAACATTCTGGCCAGCCCGTTCTCCCGATATAACCACCCGCTGGTTTTTTTTCTTTGGCGGTACATAAAAAATTACGTTTATATACATATCTTTGGAATATAAGAGGGATACAGGCTCATACATACATTTTCTCCGATAATCCTAAAATAAGTTTAAAAATCGCAAGTAAACCATAAACTGTGATACATGCTTGAATGCAGAATAAAAAGGTTTGCTAATATTATGTATAAAAAATCAGGACCGTATATAAAAAAACAAAGTTGATGATGGTTACTCGAAAACGAAACGTCGGATTCCAATTTGTTGCATGTCATGTTAAAGAACGTTAGAAAGTACCTGTAGAAGGTCCTCTTACATCAACTACAAAGTAACAATTTGTCAAAAACGAAATCGTGAAAATTCGCTTTTGTCGCATAACGGAACGGTCCGGATTTCATCAATTTAAAAATGTCATTTTACTAAACTCCAAAATGCTCAACTTTTCTCCCATTTAACCGAAACTCTACATCTTACTGTTTCCGAAATCCCCATAGTGGCCCTCCTTACCTTGGACACTATATATATATATATATATATATATATATATATATATATATATATATATACAAATGCGAAGAACTTAAGGGGGTTATTGCTAATTCAAAACAAAGTGTAGTTTGTTGTATAAACGTTGGATCAAAAGTCAACCCTTAGAGAGATATCACGGTAGAAAGAAGGCGGAAAAATAACGTTTTCATTTTTTATCTTAAAAAAGAAAAGTGATAGAATAATGAAATTCTACGGAAATATTACTACTATGAATACACACTTTTTCATATTTTTTCACTTTTTTAGAATGAGTGGAAAGGGTTGATATAGACTACCCTTATTATTCTTGTTACTAAATTTAAAGAAAAACTTACGCAACGACTAGGAAAAAAAATAAATTTGGATAGTCTGGTTTATTTAGAAACTTTTTCATCTCTTGTATTTTTTTCATAAAACACCGATTTGAAGTAAAAAAATAAAATGTGAATCATTAAGTATCGGGACGGGGAAATTTGTTTTAGAATCTAGTTGGCTGCTGTCAAACACAGTTTAATTTTCTTCTGAACAATCACATTTTAAAAATAAGTTATTAAGAAACATTTTTAAAACTTACCTCTTCGCTATTAACGCATAAACTATGAATCTTAAGAAAAATATTATTGACGCATTACAACCGAAATAAAACCAGAACGACCTACACAGAAACATTTTTTTTATAAGTGTTGAAAATGCCTGCCTTGTTATGTAACACATGCATTTATCCTACGCATCATTGAGCCCTAATACGTTGGAATATGCCAGGATTATTTCTTATAACATCACATGATGCAATCGCGATTTCTCTAGTCTTCGTTATCCTGTACTGGGGTAGTGTAAATTAATTCTTTCAGATATCCCTAGATACAAAAATCCAAAGGATTTTAAATCTGAGACATCGGGGGGCCAAAAATGAGGCCCGCCTCTTCCTATCCAGCGTTTTTCACAGGTATGATTTAAATACCTTCGCACATTTAAGCTGAAATGTGGCCGAATTAAATGTTCAACGAGAATTCCTACCCATATGTTAATAGAAAACTGATATTGATGTCTAGATGCTGTTATTGAATGTGGACTATTTTCAGCCCATATATGCTTGTTATGATAGATTTGAATTACGTCTCTTCAGAAACTAATTTTGTCTGAAAAGAAATTTTTGATCAAAAAAAGGATTATCAGTATTCATTCAGTGAAACCATTCGGAAACAATCATTCTCGGTTCGAAATCTGTTGGTAAGAGAGCATGAACCCTCTACATGGTAAGGATTCAACTGTTGTTCCTTTCATACCCTCCACACAGTTGATGCATCAGTATTTAGTTCCTCCGCAATTTTCCAGGTACTTGTCTCAGGTTGCGTTTCAATGTTTAGGACAAAACTTCTTTTTTTGAAAGTTCCAAATTGATGTAGGATTTTATGAAGCCTGGTAAACGTGCTGTGATGAGGAGATCTACGATTAGTATACGCTTGGTATAGAGACGACAAGCTTCCAAGGAATTTCCATTTGCTCTCCCGTTCATAAACTGCATATCTGCCATTTCTGCATTATTGTAATTAACGATTATTGTTCTTATGATTTAATTAAAACTCTAATTACTGCACAATTAAACAGATCAGATGACACATATTTGATTGAATTAATCTTAAAATATTGTATTCAAGCTATTGAGTAATGTAATATAAAACAATATTAGCAACGACCCAATAAGTGACAGCAGTCAACTAGATTCTTTTTCTAAAATAAATTTCCCCGTCCCGACACGTAATGATTTACTTTTTTTTTTTTATTTCAAATCGATAAGTTTTATGAAAAAATTACAAGAGATGAAAAAGTTTCTAAACAAACCAGACTATCCCGATTTATGTTTTTCCAAGCCATTGCATAAGTTTTTCTTTAAATTTTGTTTTTAAGATAAAACATAGAAACATTATTTTTCCGCAATCTTAGTACCGCGATATCTCCCTAATGGTTGACTTTTGGCACAACGTTTATATAACAAACTACCCTTTGTTTTGAACAAGGAATTAACCCCTTAAGATTTTCGCATTTGTTTTGAAACAACCTGTATATGCCGCATGACCCAAATTTGTGGCTTTCTTCGATAACTCTCTTTATTATTAGTAATTAAAAAAAGTTAAGTAAGTAACTGACATTCATTTCTTGTGCTGCATCGGATAAATTATTAAAAACTTTTAGAGGCGCCCCTTTAGGGGCCCTACAGGAACGTACTTCGTTTTTTTTAATTCGAACCCCTATATTTTTATTTTATTTAGATTCCCCGTGAAAAATTAAAGGGCCTTTGTACACCATTTATGACGCCTACGAACGATAGTTCCAGAGTTAATCGCAATTGCATAACAATTTTGAGCGTTGCAGAGGTTTACTAAAATATTAATAATTAATTAACGTACACTACACTACAGGATGTAGTGATCTTCCTTCGGCGTCCTTACCGAATAATTGCGCTGCATTGCAAACTAATTTAATTCCGGTTTTAGTTACGTTTAACTATAAAAATAGCTGTCGAACTTGTCAATTGATAATTGAGGAAAATTCTTTTCTTTAATGGGATGGTATAATTTTTATGAGTTGTTTAGAACCAGGACTAACTTCTCTTTAATATGAAATATGCATTCCCCATACCTAAAGTTAATATTTTACATTTATTGAGAATTAGCAGAATTTTTGTAAAGAAACGTATGAAGTAGTCAATGGAAACAATTTTTTAGTAAAGCCCCGTGAACAGACCACTAATTATAAGCATTTTCTGGTGTCCAATGAATCATTTTCTAGCATCTTGAATTTTTAAGTTGATTTTTTTCCTATTCTACCTAGTAAATAATTTATTCTAAAAATAAATTAGTAAGTTATGCTTTATTATTGCATAAGGAAATAGCAAAAAAATAATTTATTCAATAATACTCAAGATTTATGAAAATGTAAACCAAGATTTACGCCGGCAACAATCTTAATCTAGGTATAACCGTTGAATGATAATCTTTAAATAGTTACAAAGTGTAAAAAGCATAAGAAATAAACATGCTTGTAATTTTATAGGATCAAATGTATAAAGTACGAGGCGACCCTGTTTACATCTAATTAACTTAAAATTTGTACTTTTCGACGACGCTTTAACTCTTTTCTGGTTTTTTCACCAGATGATCAGGAATAATGCTAAAAATGATCACAGCATTGTTTACTAATTTTGTATTAGGAAAAACAGTTTTAAGTCTTCTTTTAGATGAGCTGTAATTTTCTTAGATAGCTCATATTCTAATTTAAAAAACTCTAAATAAATATTAAACCTACTTATTAAAAATGATACAAGCAGAATGAATTACTTTAATTCAGAAGGTAGTTTTAAATTTCTTGTTCGCAACCATAATCCCGATATAAAATAAGTAATTCTTTCCTTTCATATCATCAACGGTATTATATTCCCTTTATTTTGCTTAAATTTATAATTTTAACCGTTGAATGATAAGTTCTTATCAATGTTTTAACAAAAGATTCTTATTCTAACTCCCCTCCCTTTCTTCTCTCTCACCCCTCAAGATTTAAGTATCTGTCAGAATACAGAAATCTATTTTACTGTGAGCATAAAAGCAGAATTTGCCTTTTTGTATGCAAACACAGATGGCAGACACGAATTTCTATACTTTTGTTGACGACAAATTTTAACGAAGGATTAACCTTCTATCAACGGTATAACTAAAAACTTTCCAAAGGCTTCAAATGTGTGTGGACTAAAACGATGGAATTTTTGAACATTGACTGTTTATTTATTTATATATTTAGTTATTTATTTATTGTAATATCTTCGACCAATTAGTCGTGTGAACTCAATTCTTGATGCGATTGTACATAATGTAAAATTCGTTTTTTTAATGTTTTGCTGAACTGTTATTGTTCTACTTAACTCATAAATCTTGCTCAAATCTTGTTGACTTGGGCATAGATACATTAGCTAAACTTGTGATTACTCTCACTTCATTTTAGATCAAGTTGGCGTTTCTTGCTCCATAACTTATTGCTCCTGTACTTTCAAATCGTTCCTTCGATTTTAGAAAGTTTTTAGTTACCTAGATTAATATTTTTGTATCTTGAGGATTATTGAATAAATTATTTTATTCCTATTTTCTTATGTTATGCAATAATAAAGCATAACTTACTAATTTATTTATAGAATAAATTATTTACTAGGTAGAATAGGAAAAAAATCAACTTAAAAATTCAAGATACTAGAAAATACTTAATTGGACACTAGAAAATGCTTATAATTAGTGGTCTGTTCACGGGGATTTACTAAAAAATTGTATCTTTACAGAAATTCTTCAATTTTCAATAAATATAAAATACCTCCTAAAATATTAACTTTAGGTAGAGGGAATGCATATATAATTTTAAAGAGAATTTTTTCCTCGTTCTAAACAAATTATAAAAAATGTACTGCCCCATTAGAAAAAAGAGTTTGCCCCAATTTTCAGTTGGTTAAGTTCGACAGATATTTTTTATAGTCAAACCTAATTAAAACCGGAATAAAATTTGTTTGCAATGTAGCGCAATTATTCAGTAACGACGCGGAAAGAAAAAACATCCTGTAGTGTAGCGTTAATTAATTATTAATATTTTTAAACCTCTGCAACGCTCAACATTTTTTAACAATTCCGATTAACTCTGGAACTATCGTAAACGGTGTACAAAGGCCCTTTAATTTTTAACCGGGGAATCTAAATACGCAATAAAATATATAGGGCTCCCATTTAAAGTACGGTCCTGAAGTACGACCCCTAAAGGGGTGCCCCTAAAAGTTGTAAATTATTTTATCCGATGAAGCTCAGAAAATGAATGGCAGTTACATATTAACTTTTTTTAAAATTCCTAATGATAAGGGAGTTATTGAAGAAAGCCACAAATTTATTGCGGCCCATGTATATGCATATATGTATATATATATATATATATATATATATATATATATATATATATATATATATATATATATATATATATATATATATATATATATATATATATATATATATAACTCTGAAATTTCTGGACATAGAATTCTATGTTAAAATAAACTATTGTAAATATTGGCTCCCTAATTATTTTACAGTAAAATGTCAAATGTAAATCTTCTTAAGGAAAAAGGCTGCTTCTTATGTTACAATTGCATTTACATTTGGTTCATCCGTTTTCGAGAAAATTAGGAAAAACTTAAGGGCCTTTTCGTAACCGGTATCCTTAATAAGCCATGTAAGTGTCAGGATAAATCCAATAAGGAGCACAAATAAAATAAGTCTGTTATAAACAAGAAGATGATATTCTAAATAAACAAAATTAATTATCAAAATTGGAAAATAAATAACAAAAAATCATCATTTCTACTATTTGATCAAGTGTTCAAATAAATCTCTGTTTGCAGCTAAACAATAAATTTTACTTTTTCTTCAATGGTGTAATACTTCATTTTTATAAACAAATTTTTCTTTAAAAAGTAATAATCTGTCCCAAATAAAGTTTTAATGATGAATGAATTGTTTTTGAACAATGAATGATTTACAATGACAATTAATAATTATTGTTAAGCATTGTCTGTCTAAAGCAAAGCAATCCTTGACCAGTTACGAAAAGCCCTTAAGTTTTTCCTAAATTTCTCGAAAACGGATGAACCAAATGTAAATGCAATTGTAACATAAGAAGCAGCCTTTTTCCTTAAGAAGTTTTGCTTGTGACATTTTACTGTAAAATAATTAGGGGAGCCAATATTTACAATAGTTTATTTTAACATGGGAATTCCTATGTCCAGAAATTCAAGAGACACAGTGTATATATATATATATATATATATATATATAAGAGAGAGAGAGATAGGTTATAAAGTGAGCCCCCTATTCCTTAAGAGTATAGTAAACAATAATTTGTAAGCTTTTTTGATAACGCCAACATTCCAGATGGCGCTGCGACACCATTTTTTAAAACGGAATGGGGGGGTTCCAATTCGAAATTCGTGTTGTAATATATTCCCCTAGAATATTTTTGAATTATTTAAATTTTTTTAGAAGTTATTGCCATTGGATACTAAAAACTATTTGTTTTAATTAACAATAGTTTGATTATTAACTTAATTTACAACTTTTTTGACATTCAAAGTAATTACTGAATATGCAACTTCTGGCATAAATAAAGTCTTCGCATCATTCAATTTTGCCCATTTCTAAATGTTTCCAGTGGAATATTTTGGCACTCTAAAATTATTCTTTATAATCGTTTGGCTCGGCAACAAAGATTTTCGGTATCAAATATCCAAGAAATAATCAAGTGGGGTGAAATCGGGTGAACAGGATGCCAGTCTATTGGGCCTCTGCGACCTATCCACTTGTTTGGAAAAACTTCGGACAAATAATCCCGCACCGATCGAAAATAGTGGGGAAGAGCGCCAAATTGTTGAAACCATACCTCCCCGATGCCTACATAAAACTCGATTGTTGGTATAATCTCGTTTTGTAACACTTGTTAATACAGTGGACTGTCCAATTTTGTTCAATAAAAAATGGAACAATAATATGGTTACCAAGAGTGCCATCCCAAAGATTTAGCCTTTGTGGATACTCCGTGATGTCTCCCGAATCCATAATGGGTTGTTATTACACCAATACCGCAAATTTTGCTTATTTACTTCTAAAGGCCTGGTAATTGTGATTTCGACAATTCTTCCTCCGAATTCATTTCTTCGATCAGGATCATCAATTTCAATTTCTAAGGGTATCTTCTTAAGAACCTCGTTAACTGCTTTTTACACACTTCTTGGTTTTCAGCGATTACGCGCATTGACAAATTAGGATCTTTAACAATTTCAGTTTAAATTACCTTATGAATTTTCGGCAAATATAATTTTACGGGTGTGACTCATTGAAAATACTGCCAAAATAATGAGATTTACTGTATTTTTTCTAGATTTCGTGGCATTTTACAATTTTCAAACATTATTTAACATTAAAAAACAAAATAAGTAACACACAGACACACCCGGAGACACGGACACACGGACTCACACAGGACACACGGACACACGGACACACGAACACACGGACACACGGACACACAGACACACTGACCAACGGACACATGGACACACGGACACGCGGACACGCGGACACGCGGACACGCGGACGGGCGGACGCACAGACACACGGACACACGGACACACGGATATTCGGACCCACGGACAAGGACACACGGACACGGACACATGACACAGTGACACGGACACAGACTCACGGACACGCGCACACGCGGACGCACGCGGGTACATGGACGTCCATGTATTCACAGAAACACGAATACACTGACAAACGGATACACGAGCACACGGGCACACGGACACACGGACACACGGACACATGGACACATGGACACACGGCCACACGGACACACGCACAAACGGATACACGGGCACACGGGCATATGGACACACGGCCACATGGACACATGAACACACGGATATTTGGACTCACGGACAGATATAGACACGGAAAGACGAACGAACGAGACGACGAACAGACACGAGACAGACGGAGACGAGAAAGAGACAACGAAGACGCAGACGAACAGACAGACTTGACAGACAAAGAACAACGACAGAAGAAACAGAAGACAGACGGACAGACGACAGATTTGGACAGACAGACAAACGAACGAACAGACACAGACGACAGAGACAGACGGACAGACGAACAGACAGACGACAGACGACGGAACAGACGAGAGAAGAACGAACAGACGACAGACAGGACAGACAAGACGACAGACGGACAGACGGACAGACGAAGACAGACAGACACAACGACAGACGACAGAGTGACGAGACGGACAGATGACAGACGAGACAGAACAGAGACGAACAGACGGACAGACGGAGACGGACAGACAGACGACAACGGGCAGACGGACAGATTGAACAGACGGACAGAGGACTGAACAGAGACAGATTGACAGACAGACGGCAGATCGTTGACAGACGCAGATTTGAACGAGATTGGACAGACAAAAACAGACAGAATTGACAAGAACAGAGACGATTTGACAAAGACAGACGGACAAGGACAGAACGACAGAATGAAGATTGACAGACGAGACAGACGGACAGACAGACAGAACGGAACGACGAACGAACAGACGACAGACGACAGTCGGACAGACGGACAGATGTCTTCATCACCCTCTAAATCGTGATGGTTTTTGTTCCTGAACAGAAGTATATCTGATAGATACCATCATTACAAACATTTGTATAGTTCTATTCCTAGAGAAATGACCCGTCTGTTCGGGTGTATCAGTTGAAGATGATTTTCGGTACTTTTTAAATTATTTTTAATGTCATGGTAGATCCAATCTGTAATTATTAATTCAAGCATGTGGCGGAGTTGGTGAAAAACGAAACACAGGGTGCTAAAAATGGACATAATAACCATGTAACTCAGGAGCAGGGAATCGTTGGATTTTAAAACTTCAAGTGTTAGGAAGGCCATTGGTAAAAGCCTGATAGACATCGAAATTTTACTACCGGTTAAAATTTTGTGCGTGTACTCACGTGTCCGAGATGATTTTGGGATAAGAGGGGTACAGTCACAATAAAAGGTGAAATTATTCTGTTCCAATGTTATCGGTTCATCATCCGAGAAGTCCGAAGGGATGGCAATGGTTTGCGTCACATATTAAATAAAGAAATTAATTCAGACGAGAGTTTATCAGAAATTCACCACCTTGATACCTGTACCGACGACGATACCGAGAAAGGGTTCTAGAGGAACTCACTAGATTGGGATACGTGGCGATTGTAACATGAACAGTATATACTACGATCCCTTTCACCTAGAGCGGTTTTTAGGCAAAACAACTTTAGCCAGCTCTGCAAATTCCTAAGTGAAGAATGGCTGTATGCACATAAACCATACAAGGTGCATAATCTAGTTAGAAAAAATTAAACAATGTCTATTTGTTATCCAAATCTTTAGGGAATTAAAAAAGTTCAATTACTATAAACAAATTTCACTTATTTTTGATTTAATTAAGTAATTTAATCGACTCATTTGTATTAATGCACATTTATGCAAGTTAAAAGTAACCGTATTTAGCTAAAAATAACTACAGTAACATGCAACTGTACATATTTTACACAACATATATAACTTAGTAGTAACCCATGTATGGAAATTTACGCCCCCTATACACGAAAAAAGCATTAAGAAAACATCAAACTAACAATTTATACAAAACAACAACTTACACACTACATCCAGGGACCAAAGTATGAAACAAAAAGGGCAAAGAAGCGTTCCACCAACTCAACTGGAACCAACACGGTTCCACCAACTAAACTGAAACCAACACCCGTTCCACCGCAATAGATATATTGTAAACAACCTTTCAAACTATGACATTGGGTTCTTTGGCGATATGCAGAATTTAAGTAAACATAATAGTGGAACCTCGTAATGATTCTGACAAATCCTTACAAAATTTTCTTTCCTAGAAATAATTCATACCAATCCTTATTTCCAAATTGTTTCCTCAACACTGTTCTCATTGTTGTTATTCCGTTTTCCCACTCCGGCCTTTTTCCTATATATACCAGTTCCCCCAGCCATCAAGTCATCCAATACCATTCATTCATTCATTTATATTATGATTTTCTTACCAGACCAAACATTTTTTATTTTTATACCTGATCTGATACCTTTTACCAGAGACGTTCGACATTTCCTACATTTAAACGCTTAAAAGCGACTTCACCAAACAGTTCACAACCAGATATTCACCCTTCCTCCCCTATTGAAATCATCCTGACTAATTTCTTTCATTTATTCAACCAGATTCATTACTCGACACCCACTTCCAATAAAACTCTACTCGACTAGACACCAATACCCAAAACCCCCTCGTTCCACCCTCAACATCCGAGTAACCACCAGCCTTGAGCAATCACCAGTTCCTAGACCCACTCAATCCACGTTCACACTTCACATTACCCTTATCGTAGACCCCTTGTTGCATCGATTGAACTAGGATGTTACTGCACCGAGTGAGTTGGGGGTGTAAAGGTGTCACAGGCACGCTTTAGTAGAATTGACGGAGGTATTCACCCCGTATTTTCAACTAACTCGTACTTGGTTATTTGCCCTATCCATATATGATTTCACTACAAGAGTGAAAAGTGGTTTAAGGGATTCATACTTTGAATTAATAATACTGGATGTCCTTCCACCGGTTTTACAGTTCAAATTATAAATATTCACGTAGCTATCTGTCTGGTGGTATCAGCCCCGTACACATAGCCATATCTACACAGAAAAATCAACCCTCAAGTCACTACCCCTATCTATAAGTAGTATTTGGCGGTTTGGGCCCCGACTACACAATCTTACATACTAACAATCCTAAGTTACGCTCTATCATCTCCAAAATCATGTTCACACCGCCCGAGTACGTTATTACATATCCACTTCCTTAAGTTACAATTTATAAAGATATAAAACCACATGGTCAGTGGTGAGTCTAAATACTGAAAATAATAATTTACTGACAAAACTTACCTGCATTGACTTCTCACTTAGACGTATTACAACCCGATAACACTTAATTATCCTCAACACCTCTCGACACGAATAATTAATCCTTTTTAGATTCAGATAATATATATATATATATATATATATATATATATATATATATATATATATATATATATATATATATATATATATATATATATCAAATTCGTAATAACTATATTTTACAGTCTCACCCACAGAGGGCGTAACTGAGACGCTTAAACCGACCAGTGCCCACCAGTAACAGATGTTAATTTATTTATTTTTCCTTTATTATTTATTTAGAAGATTTTGGTACTTATTTTCTTTCTTACTTAGTATGCCGCTTTAGTTATTTGTTATTTATTTGAATAAATGGTTATAATTTGAATGTATTACCATTGATAAATTACCTGCACGAAATAGAAAAGAGCGGGTGCACGAAAGAGAAGAGTGGTTTGAATCACGGTCCTGAAGTTCAAAATTAGAGCAACCAGAAATGCGTTTATAATGAGCATTATTAACTGGCACCCAACGTGGGGTCCGACCACTATGGGTAAATATTAATCCTTTTATTGTAGAGACACAAATAATTTTAATAATACCACGATTTATAACTCAGACAGAACGATTAACCTGAGAAACATCCGTTCCAGAAAAACCAACTATAATTACATTCTACTTACAGCCGACAGCCGAAATAGTTAATTTCTTATTCACAGAACGAAATCGGAACCGGATTGTGTAAAATAAGTATTCTTTCTTTCAAAAAACATAAGATAGAAATAAATAATTTTTTACAGAAACTAATAAAATACTTTTCTTTTCAGAGGAACAGTATGAAACCAATTCTGTTATTTTAACAGGAAAAACTTTTACAGAACATTTACAGAACTTGCGTGAAGGTTTTCGACGACTCCGGGAAAATGGTCTCAAACTACAAATAGATAAGTGCCAGTTCTATAGGACATCCTTAAAATACCTAGGACATGTCACCGTCGACGGAATCCAGCCTAATCCAGAAAAGGTGGATTCCATCACAAACTTTCCGCCACCACGTAACACCAAATAGTTACGCTAATTTCTAGGTATGGCTTCGAGGTACCGGAAATATATCGCGCTTTGCCCAGCTCAGCCAACCGTTGACCTGACTCTTGAAAAAGGACAAAATATTTCTCTGGACTTCCCAACAAGACGAGGCTTTCGAACGGATCAAACAGGCCCTCATGTCACCCCCAGCATTAGTTTGCCCGGATTTCACGAAGACCTTCGTTCTCCAAACTGACGCCAGCGATACAGGTCTAGGAGCTGTCCTCATCCAGGGACACGGACCAGAAGAAAGGGTGATTGCCTACATAAGCCGAACCCTCACGCCCTCTGAACGTAACTACCCCACCATTGAAAAAGAAT